>CM034351.1:41542252-41573319 GCA_019925275.1 Mytilus edulis
TATGTAGTAGAAAGACATCCAATTGCAGGATACATGTTGTTATTTTCTATTGTATGATTACAACAACAGCAGAAAACACAAGGTTACAAATAGTGCAAAGGATGTTATGTAAAGACTGTATTATGTTATTGTTAGAAAGCAAACGCGGGTAGGTTAATGCGGTTTCAAATCGATTTTTGGTGATTGCATCGAAATCTCATCTATTACGTCATTTTCGAAATTATTCGAATTTTGATTGGCTAATTCGGACGTTGGGAGAATTTGCTATGGAGTGGTGATTTTTTGGCTACACCGAGGTCAAAGATTTATCAACTTGTTGTTTTTCGACAACAGCATTGCGACGTTAACAATATCTTCATCCATGACCATTGTTCCCTTGAAGACTTACAGTTTTTAGTAAAAAAATCGCCAAAAACTAAGATTCATCAACGTCAATGTTTAGCTTGTCACGTCACACTCATTATCATCAGCTGTTAAGCACCTTGTCACAGAAGTCGGCAAATGGAAATCACAATGGAAAGGTGGATTTTGCATACATTGTGAGGTAAATACGTTGTAAATTGTAACTCTTTATCACCGGTACCCATTTCTTCTTATTGAATTTGTTGAAGTGAATCAAAACATTCATTATTCATCATTTATTTCGAATAACGACGACGAAAACCGTTGATCTTATTAATCAATCAATGAATCAATAAAGTTAGCTAAATGCAAACAATGCTCGGAGAAAGATTGTTATAATATTAGTTATATTAGACTTGATTTTTTCCAAGCTATCTGTTACATAATAATAACACCCCCCTTAATTCCCCCTTGGTTTAGTGTATGCAATAAATTAAAACTATTCATTTATGTATACATAGCTCCATAACTTATAGTAAGGGGTGCACCCCCTATAATATTATATCCATCCAGTCTACCTCTCCTTAGGCTTATTAATGTTTTATACTTTTATACACCACCCACACAAATGAACAGTGTTGGTGTTTTTTACATGTTTCAATTCAGAATTATAAAATTTTTTCATTGTGATTTGAGCATGAATTTTATGAATATAAAACTTGGATTTGTTTCACAAATAGTATTATATATCCATTGTCATTTTCTAAGTTTATGAGAAAATACCAGTCACACAAAGACAAATAATTTATAAATGCATTTATCGCTATTTTGTGCATTTTTTCTTTGATCTTTTTTTATGATAATTTTCATATCCTGCTACTCGCTTGAGATGGAAAATTATCGCTAGAAACTAAGCATGCACGTGGCGTTGCTAACGAAATTGACATAAAATTAACGGGCGCATTTCATTTGCGCCAATTTTTAAAAAAATCAAACCTTTCATTTGCGCCACAAGGTTATATATCATTTGCGCCAAAAAAAAACAACCTTCATTTGCGCAATTTTACAGGTATGACAGGTAATATAACGGAAAAGTTAAATATTGTTTACGATTTATTTTGTTTTTTGTTTGTACATAACTCCCCCTGGATATATGTGTGAGTTCATACTCATTTCTAATACAAAACTGAGAGTCACTAAGGTTATAATTATATATATAGTGTTCACATGACCAGTCCAGTGTGAGGTGTCAAGATGGACATAGTCAAATCTGAGACAAACAGAGGAAAGAATTCTGTGATATTTGATGACCACATAATATATAGGTTATCAAATGTTTCAAAAAATGGAGACAAATCCTTCAGGTGTACCAAAAAAACCTGTAAAGCCAGGATTACGACTGATGCGGACAGCAAAACAATTATAAAAACTTTAAACGAGCACAACCATGGAGTAAACCAGCAGAAAGTAGAATCTCAACAACTCAGAGTCCGAGTTCGGAAAGCATCTGGTGATATAACTGCAAGACCTTCAAAGATAATACGCACAGAACTACAAGGTAATTTTGTTTGTCACCTACTTTACTTTAATGATTTTACCAAGGTTTTATTCAGGTTTTAACATTACTTGTATGATTTTATCGAGGTTTTAGCATGACTTGTATGATTTTATCGAGGTTTTAGCATAACTTGTATGATGTTTTATACTGTTATCGAGGTTTTAGCATAACTTGTATGATGTTTTATACTCTTATTACATGTATTTCTGAGGAGTATGTTTCTTCATTATCAAAAGACTTTTTGAAAATTTTTATGTTTTATACTATTATTACCTGTACTTACCTGTATTTACCTGTACTCACCTGTAATATTGGCGCAAATGAAAGATTTAGTTTTTGGCGCAAGTGAAATATGGTTTGTGGCGCAAATGAAAGATTTTTTTGGCGCAAATGAAATGCCAATTGGCGCAAATGAAAAGCACCGAAAATTAACATGAAATTGACAACGTCGTCATAGGTAAAATAGCGATAAAAAGATTATCATTGTTCATCTCAACTCGATTGCCTTTTTCGCTTTCGCCGTCCCAGATCAAGCGAGAAAATCAATCTCGTTGAGATGATCACCGATAATCTATAAGTACAAACAAATAAAATGTACTATTAATTAAGTCAAATTTCAGTTAAAACAGGCTACTGAGATTTTACAAAATGAGAGAGTTTGCTCATCTCAGTTAATATATTATGCATATATACAGCAATTGGGCTTATACATTATAATATTGTATATAATAATATTATTTTTTTTGCAGGATTTTAAGATGAATGAGAAACAATTGCTACTTCAAATACAATAGCACATTTGATATTTAAAATGAATAAGACACAGGGACTGCACTTTTCATTCTAAGGAAGATCAACAAATGAAACCCAAACAAGGATATTATTTTCATATCAGATTCCTGTACATGAGATATAAAGAGCAAATTAATTTTCCTGAAAAGACAACTTTTTTCTTATACATACATGTATGTGTGACAAAATGAATGGAATCAAGACTGTTTTAACTGTGCTAAAAGGAATACAAATTAGAAGCTAAATGTATTAAAAAACGTGAGAAAAAAATTTACTGTATGAAAAAGCAGGTTCAACAAAAGGAAATATGTTGAAATGAATGAATAACTAACTGCAATGGTTCTGGAACATGTTTTAGTTCATGATCAAACAAAGGAAAAATTTATAAGAAAGTGGAATACATATGATATGTGATATTGTGTCCTAATTGGGATCACTGAAAAGAGGAGTTTCACTTTTACTTCAGTTCATAAATGTGTCACTGTGTACAAATTGTTATTTCATCCGTCTGATAAAGTATATTTAGCTGTGCTCCATGGAATATTAAATCAAATTTATTAATATTGTTTATTAATATAAATGTGAAACAAAAGCAAAAGTGTCAGGAATGATGAATTTTTTTCAACAAATTAGCAAATAGATGCATCAATAGGATTACCCATTCCCTAATTTCAATGATTGTGAAACATGTTTTATAACAAAAACAAAATTGTCTATGTAATTTGGTTATGATGGTCAATTGTGACACATTGAAAATCATACCACATGAAGGAAAATAAGTCAGTTTTGCTGCATTTAATACACAATTTCAAATCAATCAATCAGTAAATGTGTATTTTAAATTACTTGGGTTAAATGAAACAACTTTGAGATTAGTAGTAGTGTTTTCCGGGGGGGGGGGGGGGGGGGGGGTCAATTAGTTGTTAAGATAATTTTATTTTTATTCAAATAACATCTCTTCTTTACCCTGCAAAATTATAATTATATATTCTTTAAAAAAAAAACACCCTATATATGCCTAAATACCTGTTTCCTGTACCTTAAAAAGAAGGCACAGATTACAGCTAATTTCCTAATGCATGTAGAGCAAGACTTTTATAACCTTGCTTGCTTTGTTTGTATATTGTACAATAATAATTTAGAGAACATCCAATTGAATTTAACTATAATATTTACAGGTTAAATTTTACTATTCTATTTATTGTTTGAAGATGACAATCTTAAGTGCATTTAAGTAATAGTAAAAGTTCAATGATAAGTTAATATTGATATTAAAAGGCCTCCGAACAAAAAGGGCGATGGGATTTGAACAGCCCTTTTTGTGAGGAGGTCTTTTAATGTCAATATTAACTTAATCATTGAACTTTTACTGACTTACAAACCGTCAAAAATATATGAAAAGTACATAAAAAGCACTTGCAGAAACCTAATTCCCCTGAACTGGACGAGTCTAAATATGTTTAACTTAAATGATAGTTAAACAGTACTCAGACTGGTATATACAATTAACAGTTACCAAATTGAAATGAAAACAGACCAATTTAATGGCATTATTTATTAATGATAAAAAAAAATTTAGCACCTAAATAACACCAAATGATAGTTTTACAAAATTAGGAGGTAAATTTATAATTTTTAGCCAACTTTTCAAAATAACGATTTCTTATTTAATAAATTAGCAATCAAAACCCCCGTACAGACCTCATTTATAACTGACCAATGAATATTATGCCCAACAACTTCATGCTATATATACTTGATGTTTTTGATCTTTCAGTAATCATGAAATAGAATCGTAAAGATCAGACCTTAGAAAACAGTAAGTAAACTCTTCCAACAATTAGTTTTTTAAACAGCTTGTTTAAGAACTTTTAATCGGACAGTCCTAGTGCAAAATAATTAGTGTTGTCTATTCAGTCCAATCAATTAATAGATCTTGCTTTATTTGTGTTTTTTTTTTTTTAAATAAGAACTATGCATGCAAACTTCAATGAATAAAACCGTATTGAACTAGGTTTCACTGTCCCGATCAAAACGTGTTGGGTGAGATATATTCGCAAGTTCAATATCACAGTGTAGATACTATTCTGTACGCTATCCGGAAGTCGCGATTTTCGAAGCGAGAACTTTTTGAATCACATTTTAAATTTGTTGGATATACTATATTAAACGGTAAGATGTTCATCTGTGCATTGCTTAATGATTAATTCAGCTGACATCGATATTCACAAATGGTTTATAATTAAATTTAGCACATTCATTATTCGTATCTTTGCCTTAATCAAGAGATTTTCAAGTGCATCACTACGGTAAATCAGTCGGTGAACCTGAAAACAATCTTTTTGCACCCTTACTGTACAAATTACCGTAAAAACCAGACTTAATTTACTAAATAAAGTATATTTTAAGTGGTGGTAAAAGTTTCAGCCAGATCTTTGAAGCCAGAAATAAGAAAATTACACTTGTTTGAATTTCTCACTGTACGATCAGTCTCGCTTGTATATTTTGAAACTGTATGATCAGTCTTTATTTCACTGTATTCTAGTAGTGATTTCAAAGTTATTTACGATACATTAGAAGATTGCATTTTTCTTAATAACACAGATATATTTTAATAAATTCACATCCTGAAAACTTATCAAACATGTTTTAGCTTGATAGGGTGTACTCGACTTACTACATTAAGTATAAGGATGTTTGAATGTTGCTGAAATAAGAGGAAGGTTTGTTTGTTTATTTAAGTTTCAGAAATGTTCTCCGTTATACTTAAAATTGTACAAACACACAGATGTAATTGTTTTATAAAAATGCATGTATTTACAAACATTCGAGGCCGTATTGTAGCCTATAATTGATCACAGTTCCTTCACTTTGTTTTGGATGTAGATCTGTCTCTTTCACACTCAATTGTACATTACTTGGTAAAGCGGTGGTTTATAGTGATAATGAAGTCCGTCTTTCAGTTCGTCCGTTGGACCGGTACAACATGTTTCGCCGGTTTTGTAAGGGCATCTCCTCATAAACCACTTAATATACATTGGGGTTTCCAGACATTTTTAAATGGAGAGGGGGTCCAATCCAGGAGAAAAGAGGATTCCAAATATATGTCCCCATACAAATGCATTGAAAATTTAAAAAAAAAAATTCAAACAGCCGGATCCCATTTTTCTTGAATCCGTCACTGGTATAACTATAACATTATTTTTTCTCGGATTCCGTATCATAAATGATAATATAAAAAAAAAAGAAGATTCGGTATAAGATTGCCAATGAGACAACCGTCTACAAGAGATCAAAATGACACAGACATTAACAAATATAGATCACCGTATGGCCTTCAACAATGAGCAAAGCTAATACCACAAAGTCAGCTATAAAAGGCCCCGAAATGACAATGTAAAACAATTTAAACGAGAAAATTAACGGCCTTATTTATATATTAAAAATGGAATGTATTTCGAATTTTATTAAAAAATCTTTTATGGGGTTTCTTTATATAAGATACGGACTTGAACATTGCATTATATGGGGGCACCCATCAGGTATTTCCAACCGTGACACTTTTCTAAAACTGCTCTATTTTTTATTAATTAATGTATTATGGACCTTCTATTTAGAATGTTTCTATATTTAAAATACGGACTTTGTCATAACCTTATATTGGGCATACCTATTTTATTTCGACAACTTCCTTCAGACACTTGTCATAACTTAATGAATCTTTTTTTCAGATTCCTTATCATTTAATTCAACTAGGCACCTCTTATTTTGAATTTTCGAAAATTCATCGGTTTTCAATTCCCATGATAAGGACTTTTCCACTACCTTTAAAATTGAGTGGTACCCGTTTACTATACGCAACTTTCAAAACCTTACCATATATTAATAAAACTCCTCATATTCGTTATTAAATGATGCCCCTGTGCACCTATAATTTAGTTTTCTGGTGGTTTATTTTTTCCAAAACATAGACTATAGAAGTGGTGGGGTATAATTTCGTTAATTCTTTCCTCAATACCTAAAGTTTTTAAACAAAGCTTTCTCTATCTATTTTTTTGTCATTTTAAAAGAGACAGGCTTGATGTATGTTATCACCAATTTGTCAACGGCAGACGGTGTAAATAGTTTTTACAAATGTAATAGTTAAACAGATAACTGCAACGACACACTAATACAAAGTCCACAAGCGAATCATGTATTGCCTTTTAGGCATTTGATTTTAAGTAACACTGACGGAACAAAAATATAATTATTTTGCCGTCTACAAAAATCATCAGAAATATATTTATATTGTCCGATGAAAGAAATTACACGTTATAGTTCCATGGACACAATCATAATATCACATAGACACGTATATACCATCAAATTGCCGTTGTTTTTCAGTCAAGGTCGTTAAAAACTTCCATTTGTTGTTGTTTTTTTTCCTTCAAAATCACGACTGGTCATACAGACAAAAAAATCTGAAATCGCTATTTAAACATTAGATAAGATTAATAGTAAAAAAATATCTAAAACTTTTGAATAAGCAGTCAGTTATGTGATAAACTGAAGAGATCCCCCTCCCCCCCCCCCCCCCCCCAAAAAAAAAAGAAAAGAAAAGAAAAGAAAACAACATGAAAATTTAAATGAAAATTGTAAATTATAGCATTTTACAAGATCTTGTCTTTGTGTGCCAAGTACTAGCACTGTAACAGAGATATTAATCAAATTGATTGATTGTTGCTTGCTTTAAGTCCAGTAGCAAATATTTCATGCCTGTTAATGACTATAACACATAAATTTTAAATACAATAGGTAGGTCGTAAAATAGGTGCAAGAGTTTTTAATTTGATTCATACAGACCTTCTAAAATTCAAACTGACCATTATTCCGTGCGTTCATCGTGTATCGTGCGTGTTGCGTGCGTGCATCGTGCGTGTATCGTGCGTGTACCAATCGTGCGTTCATCATTCATCGTTCCGTGTATTTTCCGTGTAACGTGCGTGCATCGTGTATTCTTAATCGTGTATCGTGCGTGTATCGTGCGTGTATCGTGCGCTCATCAAACATTCATTCTTAACCGTGTATCGTGCGTGTATCGTGCGTTCATCAATCATTCATTCTCAACCGTGCGTTCGTCAATCGTGTATAATTGTGTAGATCAGATAACGTGCATTTGTGAAACGTTCATCTCTAATTGTTTAACGTTCATACATTGCGGTTTTTATATGATAGTCGGTTATAGAGCGGTTAAAGTATATGTATATATATATATAATATATATGTATGTTCCGACTTTAAATAAAATTTACAGTCATACTTACTTTCTTGTAGACTCTTAATTAACTTCATCGTACATAACGTTCATACAGATTCATGACTTTTTGTGTAAATATTTTATCATCTGTAAAGATTTTGTGGTTATTCGGTGAATCTTGGCTGGGACTGACACATTTTGATATAATGATACATGTTGTACGTACAAACAATAACATGATATTGACATTTCTACGACAGAAGAGTTAAAATTGGAATTTCTATTCAACTGAGCGAAAATGGACTTAAAAATATACTGTTGGCCAACTGGTGTTTGTTAAAAATATTCTGTCAATTAAAAACAAATGTGTTTTTGCAATATTTAAATGTAGGGTAGCTCCACTAAAAAATAGAAACTGGAAAGTATGAAAGAAAAGAAGTCCACGAGATGACATGTGTTGTAGCTCTACTATTGAAGATGAACTTCATGTCATTCTAAAATGCCCATTATAGTATAATATTATACATTTTAATGAACATTTTAACCCGCGGCTATAATTATCAGATAGCGAAAATTTAATATTTTTATTTAATAACGGCAATGTTGTTGCTATAGTCACCAAAAACACCAACAATATTTTATTGAAAAGAAACTATACAAATCCTTGGTTGTAAATCCTAGGTAGATTATAATTCTTCGCTTATTTGGCAAATTCCTATGCTACTAAGATATTTCGAAATATTTAAGTTTTGATAAATACCATTTTAAATATCATTTTTGTCTTAGTTTCTGATGGTCACATGCACGTTATGTTATTTCATTGAGAAAATACAATATACAAGATTGTCGGGTAAATGTGGATTGCGGATTAAAATGTTAAATGTCAAACATGAATTAACAAATTAAACTGAGGCGAATTAACACGAATATGTATATTCTCTTCAACAGTGTTTGAATTCTCTGTTCTGAATTTCATTTAAATAAGCTAAAGCCAAGGCTCCTTGTTGAAGGCCGTACTTTAACCTATAATGGTTTACTTTTTAAATTGTTATTTGTATGGAGAGTTGTCTCATTGGCACTCACACCACATCTTCCTATATCTATTTTAAAATGTTTTGTGGAAAATTGAATAAAAATAAACATTACATGTATTTGAAGGCATTATTTTAATTAAACAAATATAAGATCACGCAAATATATCATGTATTATTTTAAATTGAGGAACTTTTAAAACTTGAAATTGGATTTACAAGTTTAAGATATAATCTTGTTTTTTTTTATTATTAATTAGTTAAATATATGGTATTATCATAACAAGTCTTTACTTGAATGGAATAAACATGGAACACTTTCACGGATTCATTTTTCATTGTGTTCATGGTTGCCTATCAATGACACCGTTTTTATTGTATGTCTAAAAGATTATTATCCGAAAAATAATTCACAAAAGTACGTTGTTACTGACTAGGTTGCATGATCCCCTCCGTAAAACATTCAGTATGCCTTCGGAACATACAAATATTAAGGTATTGTCAAAAATTTCAATAACGGCCGGGAAACAAACTAGTTGTTAACCTTCTATGATTATTAAAGAATGACGGATGGTTTTTTTTTTCGGTACGTCTTAACACTGCTAAGGAATCCTTAGTGCACTAATGCTTTGACTATACAATGCCACTAAGGAATAGAAGGAGTGCTGTTATATGTATTATTTTAATATATCGTGTTAGAGATTTATATTTAATGCATAAATTTCAAATTTTACAGAAAAATAATCATAAATAAACGAGATATTCAACATTATTTAGACACGTGCCGGTTCTTCTTTGATATGCCGAAAATCAATGAACCGTTTGACACGTGCCAAATAACATATATATATAGCAACTGATTAAACAATGACGATCTTTTTTTATTTTAAGTGATTTAAAACAATTGTATCGAAAATATTTATGCTTCAAATATTTAATTAATGTGTTGTTCTTATTTAAAATGATGAAAAGGACAAATAGTTTTGCTGTTGTTTCATTTCTTTTGCAACAAAATTGTTTGCCATAGGAGCACGACTTTGATGTGCGCCAACTTATAAATAAGAGTGTGGTCAGCTTGTTAAAATGTTTATGTAAGATATACGGAGACAAAAGGAATATATATATTTATAAGTGTTTTGTTTTTATTTTAATTCCGACAAAGATGCGTGTAAATACAAATGGTTTCACTAAAAATATGAGTAAATTCCGAAAACCATCATAAGAAACAACTATGTTAAGTTTCATGAAATGGATAAGCGGTTCTCAAGTTACAGTGCGACATGCGGACGGACGGACGCCGGACATTTGTATACCATAAAACGTCCCGTCAAAATGTTGACGGGCGTATAAAAAAGCGTAGTGCGCCCGTATGTCAGAAAGAAATCTGATTTGTATGTTTTTTGTCGAGTCTTCGACTTTAGTCGAAAAAGCGAGACTAAGCGATTCTACATTCCGTCGGCGTCTTTGAAATTTTAATGACCGTTTCTTAAACTATCCTGGATTTCTATTAAACTTTATTGATTTATTTCCTCATTTTTTTTAACAAATTGTCTGTTTAACATATTGTATGAGATAATTTATGAAATAATTACTGTGGTGTGTTCAATCATTACTCACTGTTGAAAACCGTGGGGTGACTTATGGTGAAAACTTCTGTGTCATTTTATTTCTTGCGATGAGTTGTCTCATCCCCAATCATACCACATCTTTTTCTTGTTATCAAAACACGTATTTTCAAAAACTTTAAGAACGATTGTACGAATATGTATTGAAACCTCGAAACCAGCTTCAACATGTTCATGTGTGGACAAGTATCATTTGCAAATATTTAAAACACGTATTCAAAATGGCGATTAACTGGAAACAACAAAGTATTAATACCAGAATTTGTGAAAACGCTCCACGAACAACTCAAGCTGACGACTTTGGCGCAATGGAGTGCGATGGTTTATAAAACGCGGGATATCTTAATTAAAGTCTACATATGTGCAATTATTATGAGCAGTATATTTGTTTCAATGTCAGTATATAAAGCATTTTTTTTTAATTTGTTTTTAGGGATGCACCCAATTGCACCTTTTCATTTAAGATATATTTCCGTGACGTAACCTCGAAAGATTAGTCACATCTCTAAAAACAATAAGGGAAATGAAACTTCTTCTCGCATGTTGCACTTTGGGTAATAGTTCTCTTCGACAAAATACTGCCTTGAACTCAATTTGGTATAAATATAAAGAAGCCAAAATTTGGTTCTGAAATATATATTTTTGTAAACTCTAAAAGCTAGGTAGCATATCCCTTAATTGATATAGGCTCTTAAATTCGACAATGTTTAGAGACAGTGCTAGGGCTGTTAGCAAGTCAAGGTCGCTAAACTCTCATTACCCGTTTAGAGATTTTCTGAAAATACAATGGCTTTTGCCTTATTCGAAACAAAAACATTAGCAAATATAACTGGTGGCCTTCGGCTGTCAATTGTTCTTTTCAGGTTGTTGTCTCTTTGACACATTCCCGATTTTCATTCTTAGTTTTAAAATCACTAAAAATACTATTTACAATTGTCAGTTCAAAATACATTTAAGAAGTCAGTGCGTTGATACATGTTATATTCTACTGAATTTACTATATCCGTTATTATTACGTAATATATATATATTATATAAGTCCTGTGTCCAGGTGGAAATAACGGGCCGTAATAATAATATGTGATTTGTATGTCAGGTGAAAGTGACAACGGGTGGTATGTATACTGAAATGTTTATCGTCTTCCATTATACATGAGGGTGTGAATGGGGGTTTATAGAAGGAAATTATAGACAAAAAAATAAAGAATACAAAAAATAACCAGACAAATAGAAAAGAAAATGATGAGGTACTAGAATATATGGAATAAAGAATGATCGGCAAAAGGTAAAACGAATTATAAAACAAATTGCCTAAAAATATAGAATACAGAAATACTGAATCCCCATTCAGACCCTCATGATCTGACATTTAAAGCTTTAGGACATTTATGGTCATGCGATACAGTTTTAGACCAACTGTGATTTTTTTTACAAAATCAATTTGTACATGTGTATATGTGCTAAAAATTATATCTTCATGTGCTAAATTTAAAAGACAAATGGGTTTGAATTATTCGACATTTACTTAATATTTCGGTTTCTTGGACATTTCTGTCCTTTGAGCAGACACCCTTAACATTTTATGTTTCAAAATATAAAGATGTGCAGATTTCGGTAAAGAGATAAGGAATATCTTCGTTACAAAATTGGGTTCTTCCTACATTTGTGTAACAATTCTTTGTTAATAATTGATTTTTGTTAAAAGAAATTGATTTAAGAAAAAACGGTATTTTTGTTGAATATTTATCTAGTTAAAAAAAGTCGGTAATTTCTTCATAATAGTTGGAACAAAAATATCCATACGGTATCAAGCCAAATTTCTAAAAAGAAGGAAAATATGCTCTTAAGGGGGTACAGAACACCTAAGAAAAGATAACTCTTACTCATAGTCTGATTCATTGCTACGTTTTAAAATTATGTGCAATATGTAAGCTTTTAAAAGATCATGATAAGAATGTTTACATTATTGCTAAGACCAGCTGTACACCCTTTGTTATTCTTTTAATCTTTTAATTCATTTAAAGTTACTCATTTTCAATAAATGAATCTTCAATGAGACATAATAGGGAAATTTCAAAGTGAAATAAATTTACCAAAAGAAAACCAGGACGTTAGAAAAGGAGGGAAACAGAAAGAGAAAGTACCATAACTGTTTTCGTTTTTTACTTGGCAATGCCTAGGTCTTAAAGAAAATGAAATAAAGTACAAAAAGTCAAAAGTCTAAGGATGCTACCATTTGATTTGAGTGGGGAGGGCTAGGATTTAAAATTTTGTCCGGATTTTTTTTTTTATAGTTGTAATCATCATTATTGTGCTGCATTTCTTATTTTTCATTCTTTTACGGACCTGCAATTTTCATTAGTTTACTGAAATTGTTTTCATAAATTGTCATCCTGCTTTTTATGCCAAATTACTGATCCTGCCTTTGTTTGTTCAAAAGCCTGTCTTGCCATTTTCAAATTTCATCCAAGCCCCCCCCCCCCCCCCCCTCCTCAAATGAGGGTGGATAGGACCTTTACCGGGACTCCGGGATCGAGTGTTTTTAAGGTCAGGATTATGGGATTGACCCTTTCGAGATCCAGAAATTCTTTTTTCGAATTTCGGAATGTCAGGATTTCTGGACCTCAGGATTTTGTTTTTTTAAGCCGGGATTTCGGGATCAGGACCCCTCCTACCTCAAATGGTAGCTCCCTTCGACAATAAAATTTTAACAAAATAAATAAGAATCCCTGGACAATTACACAATGCTTATGTTTGTAGATCTTATCAAATTGATTAAATCAAAACTGAATTGACTCCACAATACTTTTTTTTAAACAAAACATGAGGTTTGATTTTTAAGGAAATACACTATGGCCTTAGTAATACAATGTAATGTAAAAAAGATTACGAATAATTTATAATTTTATAATTGCTGTCATATTTTTTAAAGTGCAATTGAATATTTATTGCATGATTTATATTCATGTAAAAAGTTAGAAGATACCCAGAGGGATAATCAACCACCAGTGCATCATTTACATGTCACGGAACAAGGCAAAAAGAAGGAAAAAAACGTCCTTTTCAGTCCAAAAAACACTACACATATTTTTGCTTTCTTAATTCATCTGAATAAAAAAACTTTATCTTTCTAGTATCTTTTTCCAACCTTTATCCTGACAGGTGTAGAAAATTAACGGGTGTCTTCTATTCCGTCCGCAATTTTAGGGAAAGTAAAGTCTATATTTAGAATCATAGTTGAAACTGAAACTACACATGTATGATATAAATAGAACATGTCATTTTCGCTTTATCAAATTTAAATTTCGAAGGGATAGCAAAATTTGTTATTTTCTTTTGTTGTGCATTTGTCATGTTATTAACTTGTGTATCTTTCCGAATTTTTTTTTATCAAATACAATTTTGAAATAAATATAAAAAAGAAAGTGTGGTGTTATTGCAAGTGACAAGTGAAAATGTTTCTTCTCAAGTCTCAATTCAAGATTATTACTGAATAGAGTAATCATTTTCTATAATAATAAGGGGCCCCAAAAATAATGTGAAACTTGTAACTGCCGTACGTGCTTTTAACTAAAAACCAGTTGTATCTAATTTTCATAACCTCTACAGAAATACTAAAAACATTCTATGTTTAACGAACTTAATTTAACAGTATAAGGATGTCAGCTCTAATTCATCTCTTATGAGCCGTGGTTCTTTGCACCAATGGTTTTGTCGTTAAGTTTTGAATTGTATATTTTTGAATCTGGCCAAAAGACCAATAAATTGAAAATCTTGATCATGTAAAGCAGCTGCCAACTTTAAAGCTTTTCCCTATGAATCATGTGTATTTTTGGCGTGTCATGCTTTTAATTTCAACAGCTCGTATCTCAAATGAAAAATCAGTTACATCTTTTTTTTGCCCCTGCAACTGAAAGTCGGGGGGGGGGGGGGGGGGTGTTATTGTTTTACCCCTGTCCGTCTGTCCTTCCGTCCGTCCCATTATTGGTATATAGTTATTTGGCATAACTCCTCCTACTGTTTGATTTCTAGGAAGTTTTCACTTTGCTGTCTGTTGAGTAGTTAAGTACGTACGCTGGGCTTCAATTGAAACGATTCCCTTTTCATACAATTTTATGTGACTACATGTCCATTATTTATTCCGTGTGCATTGAATGGGTTGACATGTCATAAATCTTTCTATATTGTTGTATGGTCGATTAAAGCTTGTGTAATATGATTTTTTTAAATAAATATGAATTCATACTGACTACATAAAAGTCATGGCCCGTACAAGTGTTTCGTACCAAAAAACACATTTATCGTCCTTGAGGTCAAAGTTCAAGGTCACATGAAGGTCAAAATTTTAAGAAGGCACACCACCTCATGATGATACATCCACATGCCAAAGATGTAAGGCCTAGGTCAAAAGGCAAAAAAGTTATGGCCTACATGGTTGTGTTTTTCACAGGGAAAAAAACCATAAAGTTGACCTTGAGGTCACATTTGAAGGTCACACAAAGGTTTCCATGATGCAAGACACTTAACCCTGTGATGATGCATCAACATGCTAAATAGCTAAGGCCTAGTTCTAAAGACGAACAAAAATATGGCCATTATGTACTTTTTGAATAGATTTTGCTCTTATTTAAGGTAGATCACAAGTATATATTTTTTGAGACAGAATTTTTTTATAATTTGCCAAAATAAAGATTTTACTATGCTCTTTTCAAAAATTAAGTAAAAAGAATAGGTCACCGTGCTATTTTTCAAGCTATGAGTCGTTGAAAATTGCCAAAATTTGGTTAGTTTGTTCATATAAAAACACATTAGTGTGCATAAAAAAAATTCTATGAGATAGAATTTTGAAATAAATTGTGAGAAGAAAGGTTTTATAAGATGTTTTAAGAAAATAAAAAGAAAACATGGTGTCACCGAACTTATTTTCTTGCTACAAGTAAAAATAAAAAATTTCCCTATTAGCCCAGTATAAATTTTGTACTAAAAGAGTTATCTCCCCTTAAATGGCTTATTTGATTTATTTTTTTATTTTAAAACCAAAAAATTGATATTTGTTAAAATATTTTGTATAATACGATTAATTAACAAGTTTTCTTCAAATAGAAAAAACAGTCAAACTATTGAATTGCAAATCTGTGTCTAAATTTGCAGAGTTAGGCAAATAACTAGACCGATTTTGTACTGTAATTGTACAATCCAAGATGGCGGTATACCATCAATCTACCTTAATGAACCAATTTGAGGGTGGGGCGTAATTTAAACTTAAATACCAAAAAATCTAACGGTTAAATTTTAAAATAATTTTGCAAGAACAACCGACTAGTATAGCACTCCAAATGCTTAGTTTTATGAAAAAATTAAACGACACATTTTTTTTCAAAAAAAAAAATCTTCTTCAAATACTAGAAGCACAGCATTCACCTTTCGGGGCTGATTCTGATACCCCCTATTAAAGTTCTGGCAAATTTTAAATCCGGAATATAAAACTTACAAGGAAGGGGTATCAGTGAACTAATATTCACCTCAGCTATCATTATTAGCTATGCTATTGTCAATTTAGGATTAAATTTTTAAATTTTTAACAAATTCAACCCTATACCCATATTTCAGAAACTTCCAATTTTGGCCGATACTAGTATGTAAAAGATGCCATATTTGAGTTGCCAAATCTTTTAAACCTATGGTTCAAATCTTTTAAAATTTTTACAAGATGTTAAGGTTGGCCTAGTTTATCAATGAAAAAAAATTAATAAAAATTAAACGACAGGATTTTTTTGGGGTATAGTGTTGGGTACCCCCTTAAGCTAATGCTTAAATCTCGAAAAAATGTTAAAATGCTAAAAGTTTTTAAAAGAAAGAGTTTAATGTCTGCTATTTTAGATTAATTCTGCGAATTGTTTTTGTCTGCAAAAACATAAAACAGACAGAGAGATAAAGAGAATCACAACTAATTGAATAAAATGGAGGATTGAAATGGAGAATGTGTCAAAGATACAACAATCCAACCAAAGAGCAGAAAATGGTGCGTCTAAACACGGCTAAGGACTCATAAGTGCACTAATATGTTATAATATGCTACTAAGGACTAAAAGAGTGATGTGCAGTGTAAACAAATTTCTTATCTAGATTGAGATTGATATTTAATGCATATATTCAAATTTAATCAATAAAAGATCACTGATAATAATTGAACAATGCCTGTGCCGGTTTTCGTTAATTTTTCCGAAAATCACTGAACTATAAGACACGTGTCAAATTACATAACTGATAACACAATTACCTTAAAAAATGAAAAAAAAAAATATTTAGAGAGGAAAATTACTCAGACCTTTAGATATATTTACCATAAAAATATGTTTTTAAATTTTAAAAAAATCATTTAATATGCATCGGTTTATGATTTAATGAAAACATATAGAAAATTGTTAAGCTGGGTTTTTTTTTCAGGAAGGAAAATAATGTTTGCATCGAGAAAAATAGCCCCTCCCCTATAAATGATCATAAATTTACCTAAGTGGAAGCTTAAATTTTGGAATCAATCGCGAGGCCTGACTGCCATAAACAACAGATTACGAACAGCAAACAGTGGATACACCAATTCATTGATATGTATGAAAGACAACGACGGACACAAAATGATTGCACTGAATAATTTCAACTACCATTGAGATAGATTTTTCAGATCTCCTTATCAAATTGGATGCATTTAAAAAAAACCTTGGGATATCTATTACCGTTAGGTTTCAAATTGGAATTAAAAATTGCATTTTCCCAAAGTGTTTTAGGTAAAACCCCGTGAATCTCACCTCCTAGAAATTTGAAGTGTCAGCTAAGATGTTTGAAAATATGTATGAATTTTCTTACATACTTGAAATTGGAAATGAATATAAACACATTCAGTATGTTTACTGTACAAACAAACCAATTGTGTCTTATATTGTTGAAGTCATTTTTACTGAGATCAAAATTTGATTAATTGATTATTCAGTGGTTGTTTAAACGTCCAGTGGCAAACATTTCATGCATATTCAGGACGAAAAGTCGTTTCAGAAGTATATAATGAAGTATTTGGTATTACAAATGTTTAAATTTTCTAATTATTTAGTAAATGTCATTTTCTTAGGTAGTTCTAATTTATTTGTACGAATCAAATTTTTCTGACAAAATAATATCTTTTGCTCTCAATTAACACATACGATTCTGATAACAATGGATAATATAAGGAACTTTGTAACTTAAAAAAAGAAATTATGATTGTTTAATCAGGTGTTATGTCAGTTCGCTTGTGTCAGTCGGATCACTGATTTTCGGCAATATCAAGGAAAAACCGACACGTTCTAACGGTACATTACGTTTGCGCGCATTACCATTACATTTGCGCGCAAAAATCATTACGTTTGCGCGCAGCTTTTGATAACATTTGCGCGCATTTTTTGACAGGTAAACTCAGGTAAAATACAGATAATAATACTTATTTATTCATTAAATTGTTCTATTTTTACAAATATAAGTACCCCTTTCGTTAGTATAAGTCTCCTGCTCACCAACGAGGAGGTGGAAGTCGGATTTAGTAGATATAGGAAGATTCGGTATAAGTGCCAATGTGACAACTCCCCATCCAAATGACAATTTATAAAAGTAACAACAAGCTATAAATGGTTCCAAAATTACAAGACTTAGTGTAAAACCATTCAAACGGGAAAACCAACGGTCTAATCTATATAAAAAACAAGTTACAAAAACACGTATAAATTACATAAACAAACGACAACTACTGTACATCAGATTCATGACTTAGGCCAGGTGCAAACATTTGTAGAGGGATTAAACGTTTTAATGGTACCAAACCTTCTCCTTTTTTCTGAAACAATAGTATAACATCACAACATAGAAAAACACGCGATAAAATATAAGGCTTAACTAATCAAAAAACGTAACACACTATGAACGAATAAATTTGATCCCTAGATTCTTAATTTTGCGCAACCAACTTTGGCTTAAATGAAAACGGCAGCAGTCTTTAATTTCTAGTATCTGGAAACACATTTAAATGCATTGTGCATTGCGATTTTAAAGTCAACATGTACGATCCTTGGTTTAAACATAATGTTTCTGTATGTACACTACGAAGATATCATGTTGAGCTAAACAGTACACTAGTAATTTTGGGGCCCTTTATACAGTGGAGATCACTTCTAACCTCTCATTAAATCTGTCAGAATCTGTCAGGAGAACTGTTCTAGGACAGTACGTAGAACTGTCAGCCTGACACCTTTTAGTCAGTTCTAGGTTAGAACTGTTCTAGCTAGAACTGATTTGGTCAGTTCTACCTAGAACTGATTTGGACAGTTCTACCTAGAACTGATCCTGACAGTTCTACCCTAGAACTGATTTGGACAGTTCTACCTAGAACTGATCCTGACAGTTCTACTCTAGAACAGTTTTAGTCAGTTCTACTTCTAGAACAGTTCTGATTACAAATTCTACGGCTAGAATTGATCTATAAATTCTACGACTAGAATTGATTTATAAATTCTACGGCTAGAATTGATTTATAAATTCTACGGCTAGAATTGATTTTTAAATCCGACGGCTAAAATTGATTTATAAATTCTACGTCTAGAATTGATTTATAAGTTTTAAGAACTCTTTGTCTAAAGATAAAAGCTTCGGCAAAATAGCGATTAATATTATAAAGAGTTTTGCTATTTTGCCGGTTTTATTTCAAATTTTTCGTCGCCGGCAAGAGAACATGTTTAACCCCGTCATATTCTGCATGTATGTGACTGTTCAAAGTCTGGAGCCTGTTATTCAGTTATTTTCTTTTGTTGATGTGTTACATAAATTATTTGTTATTCTTTCATTTTTGAACATAGATTAAGCCGTTAATATTGGGAAAAAGGGGGGGGGCATTTTTATTTCAATTGTTTTACATTTGTCATTTGGGGAGTCAGGATGGCTCATTTTACATAACAAAAATTATCGGACCTTAATCTTCGTGTAATATGTTATTCTGGCCCAAACCACCAGGGACGGATCCAGCAGTTTTAAAAGGGGGGGTCCAACTAAATGTCCTCATTCAAATGCATTGATCGTCAAAAAAAGGGGGTCCCCCACCGCTCTGGATCTGCCATTGAGCCACTATTAACTTAAACTGATCGTATTTGATTTCATCATATAAATCTATATACATTTAGCTGCAAACTGCAGGAATCCAGTTTATCTTTAGGCAAGGATACCAATTATATTGGAAAACATTAATGATTTCAAAATTTTATTTGCACTCAATTTATAGTACTAGCATGTCCTCTTTTTATTTAAAATATTGAATTGTAAACAAATGTGATATCTTTTTACAAGTAGTTTTCATACCTCGGACGCCCCTGTTATACAAAAATATTTTGACCGCATCAATCTAAACTGACCTTATTTGCTCTTTCTTCCTGCAAATCTATATAGCTGCACAGTAATTCAGTTATAAATTTAGGTCAAGAGGGACTGTAATATACAAGTTACAGCAATATTGGAAAACAATGACCTCAAAATGTTGTTCACATGAATTTAAAGTGCTAGCATGACCTCTTTTTATTCAAAGTATTGAATCGTAAACAAATATCAGTAGTTTTCATACATCAGACTGAGTCGTGTAATAAAATATTTTGACCGCACCAATCTAAACTGACCTTATTTGCTCTTTCTTTCTACAAATCTGCTTAGTATATAGCTGCACAGTAATTCATTTATAATTTTAGGTCATGAGGGACTATAATATACAAGTTACAGCAATATTGGAAAACAATGACTTCAAAATTTTGTTCGCATGAATTTATAGTGCCAGCATATCCTCTTTTTATTCAAAGTATTGAATCGTAAACAAATATCAGTAGTTTTCATACTTAAGACTGAGTCGTGTAATAAAATCGTTTGACCGCATCAACCAAAAATGACCATATTTTCTTTTTTTTTATGCAAGTCTATATAGTTAGACAGTATATCAGTTATAATTTTAGGTCAAGAGGGACTGTAGTTTATAAATAACTGCAATATTGGAAATCAACAACCACCAAAAAAAAATCGCATTGATTGAGAGTGCCATCATTTCCTACTTTTATTCAAAATATCGCATCAAAAACAAACATCAGCTAGTTTTCATACCTCAGACTGACTCATGGAACAAAAATATGTGTCTGGGCAACAACAACCCAACCATAGTCTAGAGCAGACAACAACCGATCACGATGGATTGTATAATTCAAATGACAGCGTGTCCTCTTTTTACTCAAAATATTGAATTGTTAACAAATTTCAGAAGTTTCGATATATCAGACTGAGTCATTTTAATAACAAAATTATTTGACCGCATCAACTGAACTGAACATATGGGACCTTTTATAGCTTGTTGTTTTCGGTGTGAGCCAAGTCTTCAGTGTTGAAGGGCGTACATTGACCTATAATGGTTTACCTATTTTTAAATTGTTATTTGGATGGAGAGTTGTCTCATTGGCACTCACACCACATCTTCATATATCTATATATTCTTTATCATGTCAATATATATGGCTTCATTGTAAACCAATAATATTTCTAAGTCAGGACAGATATTGTATGATAAAGAGGACACCAAATTTTATCCACATCATTTTAGAGCGCCATTATTTCCTCTCTGTATCGATAATATTACTATTTAAGGAATGACTGTAATATTTTTTCTGTCTATGAAGAAAAAACATAAAAAATTTGGTGCACACTGATAAATGTGCGTAGCGGGTTTTTTAACAGTGTGCACCACATTTTTTACGTTATTTCAAATAGACAGAAAAAATATTACAGTCATTTCTTATAATTTAATTCTAAATTTCATTTTAACAAAATGTTTAAACCTTGGCAAACCATAAAAAAACGTTGATGATGTTACGTTCACATGACTAACTTATGTCTATGGGTGTTGATAACAAAATAACGTCAGAAGACCCGTTACATCTAAACTTAAATTATTAAATATTGAACCGTCACAAAAGAGACTTTTTAAGTCAGTAGTTCATGATGTTTTTTTTAAACAAAACTATTTAACGGCATAATCCAACACTCACATGACTGATTCATATACTTTATTTTTAAATGAAAAGTACATGTACATGTATGAGAAGTTCACTTCTTGGAATTGACTATACTGTTAATATAAGGACAATGATTGGTTTTGTTTGTAGCCTTACGTCCAGTGGCAAATATTTCATTTATGTTCAGATCGAGTATATTTTTCAGACTTTCAGGACTCCCAGATATTATTCATAATCGTTATGGATATAAGTTTGGCAACGAGCTAATGCAAATGTACATAGTTTTTTTTACGTTTAACAACACTGATTTCATTAATCCCATAATCCATCCACTGTACAATTTTCGTTTGAACATTTGTCAAAACAGAATCCTAAATCATGAATGTAAATCCAAGGCAAACAAGGTAAATTAAGAGGGTTACACTAAAGACCTGAAAGTTGACATGAAAAGACCTGAAAAGACCTGAAAAGATACGACTAAAATTATTCAAATTGCAATAACTTTTTGATTATTGGATGGAATTTCTTCAAGTTGGAATTTTATTAATTGTAAATATTTATATTTTATTAAAAATTTTAAATTTTAAATTAAAAACAATTTTTTTATGCCAAAAGTTGGACCTGAACGGAGAAATTAAAAGACCTGAAGGGACCTGAAAATCTATGTCGGACTAATTCTAACTACAATAACTTTTTTAATATTCAATGGATATCTTTCAACTTTTGATTTTGTGACACAAAAAGCAAATTATAATGATAATATAAAAAAAAAAATGTGAAAAATATTGTTGGGGTGTCAAAACTCGGACCTGAACGGAAAATTCAAAATCTGAATGAGCCTAAAATTCCACATTTTTTTAAAACGAAAATAATAAACAAAATATGGTTGATAACTTTTCATGTTCGATGTCATTTGGTCTCTTGTAGAGATCTGTCTCATTGGTATCACACCACATCTCTCTAATTTTTATTGACAGAAGATACTAATATGTATAAAAAGTAAGAGCGTTGATCTGAATTCACTGATTATTTGATATATGCTTATATTTTTAATTTGTAAAGTTTATACTTGAATTGGTGACCGAGCAATGTTTAGTTCGTGTATAAAATAATCAATGAATATGTTGCAAATTCTCTTGACAGTATCAATAATGATTGATGTATATGTTAATTTGTTTGTTGGGCGTATGACATTTGCGCCGATTTTGAAAATTTTCATTCTTTCATTTGCGCCGATTTCATTTTTTCATTTGCGCCGATTTAATTTTTTCTCCTAATTGGATTTACAGGTAAGTTACAGGTAAGTTAATACTTTTGCATGGGCTTAGCACAGAGTATAAAGACAAATTAAGCAACATTGGTAAATAGCTATCCCTTTTTTTTCGGGTGACCATTCCTCCCCCCAAATGAAATCGATGACTGCTTCACGTTTGACAATATGTCTGATTTGAATCCTTCATTTTAGCATTAACAGAGTGCTTTTATCTTAGGTTTTTACTTCTTGACTTTAAAGTATGTAAATATATATAGCTTTTATATTGATTTATCTTGCTCGAACCCCTACTTCCACCTCCCCGTGGTGAGCAGAGGACAACAGTTATATACATGTTATGATTGACAATTCATAACATTTGTACAACTGGCTAACGGAATAGGTTGATAAATGGTAAATGAAAGAGGGACGAAAGATTCCAGAGGGACAGTCAAACTCATAAATCGACAATAAACTGACAACGCCATGGCTAAAAATGAAAAGGACAAACAGACAAACAATAGTACACATAACACAACATAGAAAACTAAAGAATAAACAACTATAACATGACTGGGATAGAGAGTTGTCTCATTGGCACTCATACCGCATCTTCTTATATCTTTTCACCTGTAATTTATTTAAAAAAATCGGCGCAAATGAAAGAAAAAATCGGCGCAAATGAAATGCAGATCGGCGCAAATGCAAAACGCCATTAATTTAATCTTATTTTTGATACGGGTATTCTGCCGGAGGCCTGGCTTATTGGAAACTGTTTAGCATTCCTTTTTACAAAGACGCGGTTTTCGAATGAATGAAATTTTACCAAAATCGGTCTAGTTTTATCACTTTTTTTCCCTAGTCTGTATGCGTCGGTAACTTTGATTTTGGTTGCAACTTGCTCTATTTTGAAGTTTTTTTCACAAAAAGTCGTTGTAAAAAATTAGGTTATTTCGCATCGATTTGAACTGGACATCGGTTAGATCAACTTTCAGTTTGTCATTTTCTTTTTTCATTTCTTCGAGCGATTTACTAACCTTTTTGTCTACAGAATCTACACTTGTTTTACTAGTTTTTAAATGTTTGGAAATTTTATCAAGTTCAGTTTTGAATTCCGACAATTTTTTTTTTCTGTGTATCAAATTCATTACTGATTAATTGAGTACATCTCTCCACTTGCTCAATGCGATTATCATAGGATTTCGTCGTATCTTCTATCTTTACAACACGGGCATTTAAATTTGTTACAAGAGAGTCAATGTTTTCCAGTTTGTTGAGTTTGGTTTCAAAGTTATCCATTTTACAAAATAATTCGTCTACCCAAATTGGACGCTGTTGCATTGACAATGTTGGTGTGGCGTCATATTTAGATTTGGTGTGGAACATATCTGTTGGTTCTGCATTTGATACATCGGGCCAGGATTTTGAGAGTACATAGGATGTGTATCTTGAGAAAATTGTGCCGAATTCATCGTTATAAATGAGTTCAAGTTATCTTGCAAATGACCACTGTTTAAATTATGGGACGATGTGTTTACATTTGAATTGTCACCTGTGTTTAAATTTGTTGAATCAGTTTTACTCTTCTTTTTACTTTTCTTTTTCGTTTGTTTTTTATCCGAAGTAGCTACCGAAGAATTATTATCACTACTGTTACTTGTATTAGTCCTTTTTATGCCTTTTGGAAGCATCTTTTGTCATAAAAATCACATTTTCATTTTTCATTTCTCATTTCAAAAACACTACTGTCCACCATTGAGTCTCATGACAATTGTCTCTTGTATATATTATCATCTCTGTAACTATGTTATTTAGTTAATGAGAATAAAGATCTATCCATCTATCTATGTAACAAGATATAGTGATAATCCAATTAAAAGATTAAAGTGAAATGTTTATTCAGACTAATGATCCAATTATCACCTAATATCAATACAAGGTGTGAATTACAACCGACACACGTTCATGTAATTAAAACATTCCAATCGACGAACTCTTTAAATTACATATGATCATAAGCAATACTAATACTTTCATTTTATAAATACAGCAGTTTACGACCAGCTTTAATATAGAATAAGAATAAAATATATATTAATGTAGTTTAAGCAAGTTGTATTAGTTTGAATAATTTCAACGGACAATCTTCCCTTTAGGTTCAGGATTCATCAATAACAATGTACTTTGTTTTCAAATATGTTCCTGTATAAATATATAGTCATTCGTTCTCTTCAATAGACTTTTGTCTAAAATAGAAACAAATAGGAAAACAATGTTTTGCGAGTTTAAATACAACTACTCCTATAATCCATTCATGTCTTTTATTTCACCGACAAAACCATTATATTTTCGATAAAATTCTTTATAATTTCAATGATATATTATACCTTTCCTATAACAAAATTCATATTTCAAGGAGAATGATTGAAAACAGTTAAAGATATTGAATAAATCTGATCGCAGTCTTTTCAAGCAAATTTATGTTACTTAATTTTCCGTTCAGTTCCGAGTTTTCAAACCCAAATGGAATTTTTCATATTTTTTTTTTAATTTTATCATTATAATTAACTTTTAGTTTCACAAAATCTTTAAAGTTGAAAGATATCCATTGAATATTAAAAAATTTATTGTAGTTAGAATTAGTCCGACATAGATTTTCAGGTCCCTTCAGGTCTTTTCATTTCTCCGTTCAGGTCCAATTTTTGGCATCAAAAAATTGTTTTTAATTTATTTTTTTTAAATTTTAATGAAATATGAATATTTACAATTAATAAAATTCCAACTTGAAGAAATTCCATCCAATAACAAAAAAGTTATTGCAATTTGAATAATTTTAGTCATATATTTTCAGGTCTTTTCAGGTCTTTTCAGGTCCACTTTCAGGTCTTTAGTGTAACCCAAATTAAGATTAAATTTCCATGAATTAAATGCACAGTTATATTTATGAAGAGACTGTTAAAAACGGGGAACGAAGAAACGTAAACAATGATGTTTCATTTGCAATCTTATAAAAATATTTCTCCGATGAGTTGGATAACCTCCTATTCACTTCGATATTTGTACATGTAAATTTTGATCAGTAAAAATATAGAAAAATCCGCTATTAAATAAAGTAAAGTAATTGGAACTGATTTTTTCTTCTAAATTCTAAAGTGCCCTTTCTGCAGTGACGTCATTTAGAACTGTTCTTCAGTCCTGACTGATTTGGTCAGTTCTGCTGACAGTTCTACAGTTAGAACTGATTTGGTCAGTTCTACCTAGAACAGTTTTAGACAGTTCTACCCTAGAACTGATCCTGACAGTTCTACCTAGAACTGATTTAGTCAGTTCTACCTAGAACTGATCCTGACAGTTCTACCTAGAACAGTTCTAGGGTAGAACTGTTCTAGCTAGAACTGTTCTAGGACAGGTTAGAACAGTTCTATGACAGATTATTCTGACAGTTCTAATGAGAGGTTAGAACTGATCTCCACTGTAGCTTGTTGTTCGGTGTGAGCCAAGGCTCCGTGTTGAAGGCCGTACTTTAACCTATAATGGTTTAATTTTTAAATTGTTATTTGGATGGAGAGTTGTCTCATTGGCACTCACACCACATCTTCCTATATCTATCAGTGTACATTTCATCTGTTTTGGATGGTGAGAGAGCAAATACTAGTGGTAATGTCCCAATATAAGTACATGAAAAGTGAAAAGTTGTTCAAAATATTTTGTACAGTATACTGAAAGTTCCGTCAATGAAAAGTTATTATTTAACTATGATTTAATTTAAAATTATATTTTACCTGAGTTTACCTGTGAAATGAATGCGCGCAAACGTAATCAAAAGCTGCGCGCAAACGTAAAACATTTTAATCCCCAAATGCGCGCAAACGTAGTGCGCCCCGTTCTAAAGATTGTTCAACTACTCATTTATTGGTGAAATTATAACCTAATATGTCCTGTTGATAAGTATATATGTACAGAACTACAAAAATTTGCAGTGAATGTTAACATAAAAGAATCAAATAATTTCTGCTATGCTTGTAGTGAAAACGAAAACAGCTTACACTATTTTTTAGATATATACATATATAATCGTTTATAAAATGTATCCGTCAAAGCGAAAAAATATATAACATGTTAAAATACATAGATCATTCATTTATTGCAATCAATTATATCAAACATGTTAGTTAAAATAATTTCTAGAACCAGTCATGCACTCTCTGTAGATATAATGCGTCGGACATTGTATGCATAAAAAAAAATCTCGATTTTTAACTGTATGAAATAAAATTAGTAAGAGTTTCGCGGAACACAATGTCTCGCCTTCGTTTGCCGTAAACTTGAACTCTCAGGGTGAGGCTGAACAAAATCAAGACACTATATTTTGATTGTTATGAGCTTCTCTCCAAGTTCAAAAATATTTCCGGTGCCTATAAAATAGCCGACTTTAATTAAGTTATTTGAATCTGAGCTGGCAAAATAGTATATTATCTATTATGGTGGTATCGGCAAAACAGCTACAAGTATTGCCTTTAATGAAAATTCATATCAATTTTTTATTTAAAATACTATTCTAAATAAAATAGCTTTGAGAATCGTGTAAAAAGCGTTCGTTGTTCAGTCGTCAATGAATCATTCAACGTGCGTGTATCGTGCGTGCGTGTATCGTGCGTGTATCTTGTATTTATCATTCATCGTGCATCGTGCGTGTATCGTGCGTTCATCATTCATCATTCATTTTGCGTTAATCCTCCGTGTAACGCTCATCGCTCATCGTGCGTGTATCGTGTATCGTGCGTGTACCGTGCGTGTATCGTGCATTCACCGTGCGTGTATCGTGCGTGTGGTCAGTTTGAATTTTAGAAGGTCTGTAAACTCTACCCTGAAGTCGATCATCCATGTTTCCGTGTAGTTTACAATATCATTTCACGCATCCAATTTAGGTTAGATACTTTTAGCTCGCTTTAGTAACTGCGAGAATTCTGTGAAACTGTATTATGTATTGTACTTTAGTTTTTGGTATGATATTCTGTACTACCGATCACTACTGCTCTCGTGGTTGGTCTCGTGTGGGGGCGTTCGCCTCGAGAGCGGGAGGTCATTAAATTTGTTCGAATCCCGAACGGGTCAAACAAAGACGTTAATTAAATTGGTATTCTATTTCAACGCTTAACACGTGGCATCATAAAGTAAGAGCACAGACTGGCCGGCTCAGCGTCGGAAATGTGTCCTGGTCGGGTGACTTTTCTTCCTGCGAACTAATATCTTGTGAACTTACACGATAAAAAAAAAAGACTCAGCTTGTCAGTCTAGTAAAAAACGGGGTTAATGCTCTTATATTATTTCACGTAATCGTCCTGAATATTAATTTTATTCGCCGCTGGTCGTCATCCATTATCATTATTTAGTTTGCCGTTTTATTATACAGTGAGGTGTTGGGATTATTATCTTTCACGGTAAATAATTATAGTAAATCAAATGTGCCTTTTCGGATATATAATATTTGACGGAAAATATTGAATTAACTCCGTATAACTATTTGTCATGGGTCGGTTTTGAGCCTATTATTCTGTACACGGAATTTTCTATAAAAAAAAGACCGAATGTTGACTCTAAATATTTTTATGTATCTGTGTCTTTGGGTTGCTGTCGCATTAATATATACCTTTATCTCCTTTTATTCAAAACCAATATTTGCTTGGGTATAGAAATATTTACATCTCTAGACCTCTCCCATTCCACAGTATACCCTTGCTAAATGGATGCGTTCGTTTGGCTTATTGGTTATATAAATACGCAGCTTTGTCCGATCAAAATATAATAGGAATGTATATCAGATGCCTGGTGCAGTGAGAATTCCAAGCTATCTTAACCTTAAAAAAACATTAGAGGAAAAGATGATTTACACACGAGTTGAATGATTGAAATGTGTAAACAACAAGAAAAGTCAGCTTAATCTTTTTAAATAATTATAAGTCGCATGGCTGATTTTAACAACATTTTTGTGACTTTTGCTAGAACAATAGTAGATGAAAAAAAATATAACAAAAACGATTAGCAAGACAATATTAAAAAAAAATGAAACGCTAAAAATAAGTTGAATCTTTTTTATAAATTATTGTCAACCTTTTTTATCATTTTTTCCCCTTTTATGACAACTATTATACCAGTCTGAGATATAAATAAACTTCAAACAGCAAATGTTGTCACCTAGACGAGGGAGCCGTCATTGTATGCTTCAATATATGAGTTATTGCCACTCAATGAAGATTGTTTTTCTGATGTAGTCCCTCCCCTGTTAGTTTTGCTGGAAATTATACAATGTAACCCCTGATGTGTACTACGACAACGTTTTTTTAATTTAAAAAAAAAAGATTAAATGCAAAGAGAAAAATGATGGAAGAAATGCTAAGATTTACGCATAAAAATGCAAATGTAAATAAAAATGAAATATATAAAAATTGGAAAACTGTTTGAGACTATAATCAACTGAGGACAAATTATTATAAATCACTTAATGAAGCTGATTAAGTTATTGCTCCTTTGTGTCCAGTGGCAAATATGTCATGCATATTCACGACTAGATTCAAAGTGGATCAATTTGAAGCAAATGTTCACAAATTTAGAGTGGCACTTTTTACAATAAGGCAGAGCGTTCGCTAGAAGTAAAACGTATGCCGTAATAGAATAGATTTGAACAATAATGATCGAACTCGTAAGTTATAAAGCCCCCTTCCTTTTTTTTCTCCACGATAGACTAATGTCATATACAAAACGTCATGAATTTACAAACAATAACGGCCACTATAAGTAAATGAGATATGGACTTTTTTATAAATTAATTCCTATTGCAGCCAACATCTCTCGGTTCGGGACAGGTTATTTATTTCCACAAAATACCGCCTGATTATTGATCGAAGATATTTAAGCAACCAAAAGCACTTTGAATCAAACAAATTCTTGAAATGGTAAATTAAGGTATTTTGCTGGGTGTTTTTCCCAATCCTATTTCGGGCCCCCTGATTTTAAGAGGGCGTATTTTATTAGTCATGCCCGATTAACTTTTATTGAATTGAACTTCAACTTAAAGACCTACATCGGGTAAATAAGTTCGAGGTACAATAAGTGGACAATAGAAATTCTTTGTGAAATAAGATCGTCCCAGGTATCTTAGAAAATAAATTTGCGTTGAATAACAATGAAAAATGCACGAGCAGGTTTGTAAGCTTGGGTAAATGTTTATATAAACAAAACAAGCAAGCCAACCAAAGTTTTACTCTACAAGCGTTAGGAAATTAGCTGTAAAAGAAAATATTTTGCAGTTTTAGAATATTTTATTTTCATAAACTAAATACAAAGTTACAGAGAATTGTACATATATACATAAATAGAATAAATACATATTCTGGAGTGTTAAGTGTGCTTGAATGTGACACAGAATATTCATTGAATGTGTACATGGTGTAAGGGTATGTGTGAAAAAAATGTTGCAGGATTTGAAGTATAATTAAATTTTCATTTGCTCTTGGACTATCATATTTGGTATAAATTGATTTAATAGTCCCATACTTACTGACCATCATAATGTTTTTTTTTATGAAATCAGCATCTATTTTTCTTAAAATATGTTTCCTATCAGTATTTGGTAATTAAATTTATTGAGAGGAAAAATAAGCAGGAAATTGAATATATATTCCAAGCTGTCATTATATATGTTGTGATTGACACTGTGACCAACGACCGAATAATGTACAGTGTATGGCTCTGTATGATTTATAAAGAATGAGCAAGATTCAAGATTTTATTGTACACTCTGACAGTTTACACTGCTACAAGAGGCAAAACCCAAACATGAGAGGCACCTCATCTGCCAAAATAGAAAACACTATTAGAAGAATTATCTGATTGATTAAATGGTGTTTAACAACACTTTCCGCACTGTTGTGCGAATACACGGCGGTCATGTTTTATTGGTAGATAAAGCTGCAGTGTCCGTAGAAAAATTCTATACATATTTTTTTTGCAAAAAAATACCAAACAGAAAGAAAAGGGGCTTCATACCCTAAGCCTATGTGTCTGACATTTTCATCATTCTGATCTATTCTCCGAGTAAAATATATATTGAAATAGTTTGTTGCTTTTATTAAATCAATTGATTATGGAGAAGATGCAACATAAAGTACATT
>CM034351.1:41573419-41599168 GCA_019925275.1 Mytilus edulis
AAACAAGATCTTGGTAACTTCCGAAGAATTTTAAAAAAAGGACGATATGTTCTATGGCATACATCTGGTTCATTCACTTTCTGCCAAGACACTGGTGACGTTTTATGAATTCTGAGTAGGAGCTGTTAGCTCTTTAATACCGAATAAGTAAGTTAGGAAACGTATATTTCATATGCAGATGAAGTTGGTATATTGCTTCTAAGGTGGGGGAAATTGATAATTTCAAATTTAAAATCGTCTCGTTTGTCATAGATTCTGATAATGAGATGACTGTGTAGGTCAATCAGGAGATATATACTCCGTATGCAGGCTTTGTTGGGATGTTGCTATATAGAAAAAGAAAGTTCACAACTTGGAAGCTGCAATCATCTCTTGTGTCGTCAAGTTTTGTTTCCAACCGACCCTCATTGTCCAATTTCTAGATGTAAGTCAAGATATGAGGCATACTTAATTGTATCTGTTGTATCCTTTATCTCTCGTACGATGGAAAAGATGCAATCAACACAATCACCAAATTTAGAATTGTTTTGTTAGAAAACATCATCTATGTAGCGGAAAGTAAGGTTAGTTTTTTTCTATGGTCGGGTTATTGTCTCTTTGGCACATTTCCCATTTCCATTCTCAATTTTATTAGTGAAACTGTTAACTTCTTTTTATTCTATCTAAGAAGTTCCTGTATGATGTCAGACTCATAAAATTACACGAACAAGTCGGCAAGTGGGACAATTGTTGTGGCTTTTCATTCGAGCGTCAATGGTGAGGCTTTTGAAGACTAAACGCTCGTCTGGCACAAATACACAATTTTAATTCTGAGATATATGATGAATTCATTTCCATGCATTATTCATCTAACTAAAAATTGCATAAAGTGAAAGAAAACGAATGTACTTTAAACTATTTCAGGTTTCCTTACGACACTAGTTTCCGTTGTCGACAAATTTATTTATCAAATAATGTTAACAACATTCTAGAAGATACGTTGCATTTGGCTTAACGCGATCTGGTATCAAATGATGTAATCTATATTGCCTTTCTATTTTTTAAGCGATGTGTTGGTCGTGCTCTAAATAAAGCCCGTGCGTCTGAGTGTGTCTCCTCTGAACCTATAACAACATTTAAACACAAGATTGTCCCAATTGTTGAGGTAAATGCAATCTTGAAACAGAATGTTTTACCCGAAATAATTCGATGTCTTCTTAAAGGAATTATTCCCGATTTCGATTTCAGGTCAATTTGCTCTGGTTTCAAATTTTGAAAAAGGCTGGGTAAGATAAGTTTTTATAGCTGACGGTGCGGTATTAACTATGCTCATTTTTAAAGACCGTACGGTGACCTATAGTTGTTAATTTTTGTGTCATATTGGTCTCTTGTGGAGAGTTGTCTCCTTGGCAATTATACCGCATCTTCTTTTTTATATACACTTACCTATCGTATAAAACTGGATTGGATAATGTGTAAACCGGAAGTAACAAATTAAAGTCTTTATTTAATCGAAATCGACAGCATATAGTTTTGTAATCAGTGGACTGACAGCTATCATCTTAACTGATAGTTGCCTAACATGAACCTTTATTTATTCAACGAAACTGAGTATTAATAAGTAAACTCACAAAAAATTACAACATCGAGGTAAATTCATAACGGAAAGTCCGTAATCAAATGGCGAAATGTTATATTCCTGACTTGGTACGGGTATTTCCTTCTGTAGAAACTGTTGGCTTGACCCTGGTTTTATAGCTAGCTAAAAGACACATGACGAGATCAAGTCCCATTTATTACCGAACAAAATATATAATAATTAATACTTTATTGTAAGCAGTACAGATTGAAGAATATACATTATTAAAATAGATCAGTGTCTTTATAATAAGCATCATTGTACATTGTAGAATGTAAACATATAGCAAATAATAGCAAATCTCATATGATAAATAAAATGTAGAAACTACATACAGGGTTTTTCTCGACAATTAGAAAAAAAGACATCAATTATATAGTAATCTAGTACAGTGACATGTTAACAAGAATTACTATATTGTAGTCAACTGATAACAGCTTTATACACAGTTTGATGATCTGAACTAAAACGTTTTTTATTTATACGATTACGGTAACTTTTGTTATTGATACAAAAAAAGTAAAATCACAAAAATACTGAACTCCGAGGAAAATTCAAGACTGAAAGTCTCTTTTCCAATATTAAAATCTGACGCTCAACCATATCAGACGAATGGATTAGAACTTTCATATCCCTGACTTAGTACATGCATTTTCTTAAGTAGAAAATGGTGGATTTAACCTGGTTTTATAGCAAGCTAAATTTCTTACTTGAATAACAATGTCATCATATTCAATTATATTGACAAAGATGCGTGAACAAAACAGACAGACATAATAGGTAAAAATGTCAAAAACAGGGGTAGAGCAGTGAACATTTTGATACAATATTAATCAGTATTAAACAAACAAATATGTGACAAAGAAGCACAAACAGGCATATATCAAATCTAACAACTTCATTCATTATTTGTTTTTATTACTAGGACACACCCGCGAAGTCACGGGCATTTATAGTTTGGATGAAAGTACACGTTAACTGTTGTAGGATGAATTTGTGTAAAATTATTTCTCGAGAATTACTGAAATGTATCAAATGTCATAATTACTTGGAGACAGGGTAATTATTTTAGCCCTATTCTTTTTCCTAAGTCTGTTTTTTGGCTTCTGTTAAATCCTATAATTTTCGCGTTTCTGTATGCTATTAACATTATGTTTATTATAAATACAGTGAATTTGCATTTAACTATCAATTCCAAGTGTCTTCTTGAAGGGATCACTGCTTTCTTGAATAGAAAGTATGTATATATCATAGAATAAAATTGAGAATGGAAATGGGGAATGTGTCAAAGAGACAACAACCCGACCAATGACATGCCAGCTCCAGACTTCAATTAAACTGACTGAAAGATTATGATTTCATCATATGAACATCAGACACAATCCTTCCCATTAGGGGTTTAGTATCATACCATCATAACATATATGAGAAGAACATAACCCGTGTCATGCCAACAACTGTTTTTAGAATAAATGTGTTTAGTTCCGATGCAAAGACCTTATCAGTGACTCAATATTAACGCCAAAATATGCAATCTGTAATGACTTGACAACAGTATCGTAATTATTTCCCTTCTTAATAAGTCTATTCAAAGGTTTTGTAAGTTTCTGAGGTGAATACTGACACTTTTGGGCTTTATAAAGAATATTTCCATAAAAAATTGAACGTGAAATACCTGAACGTATTAGAAGTGTGCATGTTGAGCTATATTTATGAATGATGTCTTTATACCGATGAAAAAATTTAGTAAATGTTTTGACTAGTTTGTGATATCGAAAACCCTGGTGTAATAATTTTTCAGAAATACATAAATTTTTCTCGTTAAAATCTAAAACATTGTTACATACACGAGCGAATCGTACAAGTTGAGATATATAAACACCGTAAGATGGTGACAAGGGAACGTCACCATCTAAAAACGGATAATTAACGATAGGAAATGAAAAATCATCCCTTTTATCATAAATTTTAGTATTCAGCTTTCCAATAGTGATATAGATATCAAGATCGAGAAAAGGGCAGTGGTCATTGTTAGTATTAGCTTTATTTAAAGCAAGTTCAACAGGATAAATTTCATTAATATACATACTGAAGTCGTCATTATTGGGCGCCAAAATATCATCCAAATATCTAAAAGTATTATTAAAATTACATAAATTGTAACTCATAACAATACAAAAACAAGTCCGCAATAAGTGGTGCACAGTTAGTCACCATTGGAATTCCCATAATCTGACGATATACGGAATCCCCAAAGCGACAAAAATGTTATCTAGTAAAAATTCAAGGGCATATATAGTATCAAAGCATGTCCAATTAACATAGTTTGTTTGTTTATTGCTACTAAAAAATAACCTAAAAGAGTTTGAACATATATATTCACATTCTGATTTTTTGAATGCCCATTTAATTAGGTGTTGAATTTTTTCTAAATGAGAATGTGAGGCAATGTGGTATACAGGGTAGAAAAATCAAAACTTTGAACAGATTCAAAATCACCAATATAAGCATGCAAATTTATCAAGTACTTCCAACGAGTTCTTGACACTCCAAAAGTAATTTATTCCAATATTTTCGAAGGCCTTATTTGAACAATTTATTATCAGGTTTTTAATTGTACCAAGTGTGCTGGTAAGAATAGACAATTTAGTATTTGAACAATGGCTTGAAGACGAAATAAATCTATATTTGTAAGGGGTTTTGTGTAGCTTCGGAAGCCAATACATAGTTGGGACTTTCATTGTATTTGGCTCTGCTTGTAAAGCGGTGGCTAAAAGTTTATGTTTGTTACAGATTTCGTTTTCTGAAAATGGAGTCAGTTGAAATGTTGGTGAATTGGTGATTTCCTTTTTCATAACCTCAATGTAAAATTTACGTCAAACAATAATAATATTATTAGCAGCTTTATCGGCCGGGACAAAAACAAATTCCTTGGCTAGTTCTTTTAGTTTATGTTTGATACGAGAAATAGGTTCATTGTGGTTATTGTTAATAGTAAAATGTTCTTTAAAATGTTGAATACGTATATCAACTATCTTCATTACTGAATTAAAAAAAGAGTCCAAAGATTTTTTGTCAGCTTTTTCCCGTGTTATCCATTTCATACAGTAAGTATGGAGTGAGTCGTGGATGATATTACGACACTCATTCCAATTAATAATTGACGGGGACGATATTTCGATTCTTTACTGAGGAATCATTTTAACTCTCGGTCTTGAACGATGTTAAGATCTCCTGTTATAACATGGGAAATGGGTCCATAAATATATTCGGAATTACTGTAATTACATAAAGTAGGTGTATTTTCACTGATATTAAGATCTTTACACAATTGACTATAATTAAACACAAATTTCCGGGTAGATTTCTTGTAAATATAACAAATAAGAGGTAGCTCAGTATTGTCAAAATATCCAGGAATTTGTTTTTTAACAGAATGGTCGTTAAATATACCGGCAATATTTACAAAATCAAAGCCTTTATTGACATACTTAATTTTAATAAAATGTTTTTTATGATCTTCAGTGCGATCAATTTTGGGAAATAATTTAGAATAACAATATGCCATAATAATTTGAACAATTTCATACTAAGGACTGCTATATGAAATTGTGTTGCAATCCTCCAAAATTTTATTTAACTTATTAAACTGTAACGAACAGAGTTTTGTTAACAGATAATGTCTGCCGTTGTTTTTTGAAATAGAAATTAGGTCCGAAATATTGGTATGATTGGCCCGAAATTTTCTTTGATTGCGATTTGTTCTACGACCGTGAGAACTTTTTTTACGAACAGTTTTAGAAACTTTATCCAAAATGTTAATGGAATTGGTTCTAGATATTTTACCAATTCCCATGATATTATCATTTAGACCGAGAGGGTAAACTGTCTGTAATTTTTTAATCCAATTTAATTCAATTATTTTCCGTGATCGTACAAACTTTGAATGCGATTCACCAGGTTGCTTATTTACTACTTCTAAAGGTTGAACTGCTAAATATTTAAAAGGATGGTTGTGCTTCTTAATGTGTTGGTAAATGATACTTTTGAATTTATTGGGTCTTTTAAAATGATACAGATGTTCTTGAGTGCGTTTAGATAAATATCGTCCAATTTCTCCTACGTACTGAATACCACACCCCGGTTTGTTTCATGTGAGTAAATAAATAATACTGTTTGTTTTTCAAGTTATATCAGTTTCAAAATTTAAAGAAAATGTGCGACCATTAAACGTGGACCTTACCGTATTGTTGGTGGAAAGACGGGGACATGTAAGTCATTTTTTGGCATGACACTTATCGATAGAAGGGTAACCACGATTTTTTTTGTTAAAAATGTTAGCGATGGTAGTATTTTTAGATAACCGAATTTGAAGATTGAGACTTGTAGATACCCTTTGAACAAGTTTAGTATTTAGTAATTTTCCATTTCTAAGCTTCATAATTGTTTTGTTAGTGAATTATATAATAAAGGAGCAAAGATTGGCGTCCAGAATATGAACCAGCATACAATAATTTAAGTTATATAAAATGAATAAATTTGTTCGGCTAAAAATGTCAAACGCTATCAGTATAAGTTACCCGAAAAAGATAGGGTATATCAGGGTAGAACTCATAGTATACATACACAATAACGCAAAAATAAGTGCCCTGTCCCCGAGTAAGAGTAATAGTTAAAAGTTTAAAATCGGAAGCCCTGTCTATAACTTAATAGTCGGTCTGATGACGGAAACAATATCCGGACACCTTTTTTTTCGTTTTTCTCCCAAAATAACCCAGACTGAATAATGGTAAGAATGGATGACAAATGCGAATATACATGGTATCTATATGACACAGAGGCATGTTGATTAATTTATTGCGGAAGGATGAGAAGCGACACACAAAAGGAGGTCTTCTCGTTTAATAGTATTAATACTATTTTATTTATCTCGTATGTTAAATCCACCCATAAACGATTGAACGATTTTAAGTACTGGAACCAAAACATTACCCTGACAGGCACATGGTTAGGTTAACAATAAATCTGATGTAGAATTGCACGTTTGACAAACATTAGTTGATCAAATGAATGGTACCGATGTTTTTTATGAAAGCAATCACTGACTCTAAATTATTCAGTTTTAGTGGAATTGATAAAAAAGACTTTAAACAGCTACATTATAAAGCCATGGCAGATTTTTTGATACAACAATTAAAGGCATATTTTCTTAATAAGTGTAAACTAAGTTTAAGAAATTGTTACATCTAATGTCATAAACAGTACCAAAAAAACAACATATTTTTGGAATCTTTTTACAATACTATTTTTAAATGAAACTTAATTATACATTTTATGATCTGAAAGAAGCTTTTTTTTGGGTCTTTATATTACTCTTTTTATTTCACTTGACTGGGCGGGGTTTAACGGATTCGCTCACAATAAACCAGTCCATCTATAGTTAGGTGTTTTAGGACAAACTCATCAATGAAGTGTCCAGTCATTGTTTTGTAAATTCCTTTGATGACACTGATAGGTGATTAGAAATCAGTAATAATTATAACGGCAATCATCCTTATTACACACATCTTCAAATAGACTGTCGTTATGCAAATTAAAACATAAGCTCCGCCCGATCAGTTGAAATAACATTGGTAATAGCAAGTTACAAAACTTAACAGCAGTTATTTTTCTTAATGCAAAAAGAAACTGCAAGGAAACAAAGTTCTTTAATAAATTGTAAAATCAAAAGCTCAAACACATCAATCGAATGGGAACAACTGTTAGATTCCTGTCTTGATCAACATAGTGAAGGTATTTCCTTATGTGGTTTTATAGCTAGCTTAACCTCTGACCACTATGACAGTCGTATAAAGTTCGATTATATGATAACATTGTGTGCGCAAAACAAACAGGCAAAAATATGAAAAAATGGTTTATAACAGACAATCTGCCGAAAATATCTTACAAACTGTAAAAACAAACAACTATGTCGAACAAAGAATATCAAAAAGGCATTTATACATTTGATTGAAGAAACACAGAAGCAAAAATGAAAGACAAACATTTCCCTTTACATTTTCAGACTTAAACTCTGACTTTTGGTCATGTCATGGAGAAACTGGACTCTCAGTTTTTTTTATATTATCTAAAACAAAATGTCATTTTGTAAGTGCTTCGAATAAAAATATTTTTGTTCAGTAACATATTTGAAAGTGCATATATTATAATTTCCTACTTTGATGCTTTTTTTTCTTTTACTCACAGTTACTGTTAAAATGGTCGAATTAATTATAATATGGATCAACGATGTTGTTCATTTATGTATAAAAAAACGTGTTTTTGAACGATTTAGTTTTGTCTAATGACAAACGCAGCACAGCACATTAACTTACTGGTTACATTGTTGAATAAAAACAGGAATAAACTAGCTGCATTTTCCCTACTCAAAACGAAACGGAAAATTAGAAGCCGAAAAAAATCGGCAAAAAATGGAAAAGCGAAAAAATAACATATAAATTAGAGCTGACCAAGACAAACCCAACCAAAACCACCATATTAACTCGGTCCTTCGGAAGGGTTGGCAAATTCTGCTTCATATGAGACACTTTTCGTTTTGCTGATATTTGCTGCTTGCTATTTTTCACGACGCCAATAGTAAAGGCGCAAAAAAAGACAGTTGAAAAACGCATCCCACACTGACAACACCGAATACAAAAGGGGCATACCATGCATGATTTGAACAAGCTCCTCCAAACTTCAAATAAAGTAACTCACGATCATCACTATACCAAAGGTATAGCATTAAGGCATTTTCTACATAATATAAAGCGTAGTAAAATACGAAGAATAATCCCCCACATTGTTCTTTCTTGTGGCACTGAAAAACTTGTGATACGGAAAAGCAAAATATGTTGCCAAATGTTCCCAAAAATGCATCTAGCCCAATGTCGTTCTTCTTACAACAGATAAGCATGCATCCATGTAGAAGACGATATATTATGAAAATTGAAACGAAATATCTATATTCAGCCGTAATGAGTGCAAGTAAGATAATACGTGGTCCAATCTCAGCCAAACGTGATACCCAGTGTATTAGTTTGATCAAAAAGCTGTCTTCTTGCTCCTCTTCCGTCTTTCGATATTGATGTTTGAAGGCATTCAAAGACCAAGCCAATCCTAGGGAAGATGCAGTAATGCTCAGATACTGAATAATCTCTGAAAGACAAATCTGAATGTAACTATGAGTACCACTTGTTAAGGGAGATTTATTAATAAAAAGGTGTCCTAAGGGAATGTTCGTGTTTAGTCAAAATATATGTTTCGTAAATTATAATTGCATACAGCTCGTATGCCAGCTATGTGCATTTTCAGCGGGTGGTTTTGAACAACGTGCAATTAACTTACAATAATTCTGTCTGAAGGATACAAAAAAAAGTTTTACCGTGAAAAAAAAATAATTGAAAAGCTTCTTTTCGATATTGGTTTCTCTCTTGATTGCAGATAATACAAGGTCCTATAGTCGTTCATCATGTTTTTATACTGGATTAGTAGTCTGTTTTTATATTTGTATTATAAATAAGTTGTCACACCGCATCTGCTTTTTTTATAGTAATCCATTAAAATATAGATTTTTCGATAAAGTGTACTAACGATCTTCAGACATGATACCTGACAATATATATTAATTTACATGTTCGATCACCCTAACTTCCTCACTGTGACATTATCGATTATTTGATTGTTTGATGTTTTAATGCCAGCTTCAGAACTATGGGCGAATTGTCTGCGTTGAAGCATCGAAATTCGAGAAGAAAATTGGCAATCCTAGGCACCTTAAATACGGGTCAAAATTACCTGTCATGTACGGAGTTTGTTCTCACAACCTCGATGTTTTCATGCTAGTGTGTCATATTTCAACCACTTAGACAGCTGAACAACCGATTCCTTAAACAACGTGACTCAAACGTCAGATTTTTTTTATTTGTGAATATGCGTCACGTTACTTCGTTTTATTGCACGCCTATGATATCAAGAACAAAACACCATGTCTGCTAACAATGCATTCCTTATTTTGCTACTGTTGATTTGAAGCTATAGAAAACACAATCGTCCTAAACAAATAAATATGAAACATCGCTAAAACATTTTTTGCCCCAACATAACAATATCTTTATTGTATATTTGCTGTAACAATTTACTAAGTTTACAGCTTTAACTTAGTATCCCTCATGTTAGGCAATATAGTATTTTTTTATAATATAAGTATTCATAACATTAGTCATTTCACAATGATTAATGAAGATATTTGATAAATTATTGTGATTACACATTCATACACAGCTACTTTTGCATAGGTACTATTTCTGTACTAAAAATATGTAGTACTGGAAATTTACTTTTAATATTAAGTACTATTTCTTTACTTTAAAATTATTGTAATATTTAGGTACTTGTATTTTACAGTACTTGATTTGTACTAAATATTTTGTTACAGAAATAATACAATATTCCATGTTTGAAAATCATAATTTTAAGAGATTTGAAGTAGAAAAACTTTCAAAATGCTTAAAATGTAACGGTAGTAAGTAAAAATCTGTAGTACCTAAATTTCAAGTACAAATTAAGTATTGTAAAATACAGGTTCCTAATTATTACAATAATTTTAAAGTAACAAAATAGTACTGAATATTAAAAGTAAATTTCCAGTACTACAGATTTTTAGTACAGAAATAGTACCTATGCAAAAGTAGCTGTGTAGTATTTTGTTTCTTTTTCTCTTTTTCATTATACTTATTTTTTTTCCAGATTCAACTCCGTTATCGGTATGATCCGTGTTTCCATTAATTTTGGACACAGTGCTGTTTTTCACATATGCGTAACTTTTCGGGCATAATTTTGATGTGTGTCGTCTAAGTATAATTATTATCTACTGGATTTAACGATAATATATGGTAAGTGTTCAAGTTTTCTTTAGTTATCAACTGATTTTGTTTTGTCGAAATGTATATATATATGAAATGCACCAGTGATTAAAGTTTTTAACATGTATTAGTTGGAACACTCATCCGAAATATACATTATTTTTCCACATTAATTAATAAACGTACGGATACATTTATACCGTAACAATTCTTTTATACCTTTTGTAAATACACATTTCAAAATATAAAAAAATGCAGTTTGATTTACTTGTGGTGACTCATGTATAACTGAACATACTTACAGACATTGAACATGCTTGGTTGAACGTATTCATAAATATTACCATATGTGGCTTGTGTACAAGAAACAATTCTGTACACAATGTTTTGTACTTTGCATCAATTGAATCTTTGCAATGCATCTATTTGTTTTTAGAATTATCTGATTATTTTTTTTTTTTGTTATTAAAATTGATTGTTTCAATAATTTTTGAAGATTCTTTCTGGAAAATTTTAAAAATGTTTATTTTTTCTTGTCTTCTTTTCTGAGACAAGATGTGATTTGTATATTGAGAAGGATATAATAGTCAATATGTAATTAATATCAAAGTATGCTTAATCTTCAATGTTGTACTCTGTTACTAAATTTTCAAGGCTTATACTGTCTTTTTCAATACCTAGGATTTCATTAATTCCGTTACTTTACTTAGAAAGACATTATTATTTGAGCAATTGACAAAAAAATGTTCATAGTCTTCCTTTTTTGTACAATGCTTACATAAGTTGTCTTCAGTAATTTTCCACTTTTTTAAAAGTTCATTACTTGGCAGTAAAATCCATCTAAATAATTTCAATCTATTATCAGTGAGATATTGAAAAAAAAAAAGTACTTTTCAATTTAGAATTTAAATGTTTCTCAAATATTTGTTTCCCACATAAGAAAACCATTTGGTTTATTACAACTATCATTCAGTGTGAATATTTTATAGAGTTCTTTTGTGCTCATTAAGGGAGTAACTGTCCTGTGCATAATTTTTACGTCATTTATAACTTTAACTTTAGTTTTGAATGAATCTTCAGTGCAAAGAATTGTTTTCCAATCAATTGGTATTGATTTTTTTAACATATATATTTGCCTTATCCTAGTTTGTTTATATTTAAGTTTAGTTAAAATGATGGTTTCAGAGATATTGCCCTGTTCATCAATTACATCATTTATATTAATAATGTCACTTTTTATCCAATCAAGTTTTAACATTTTCCATTTAACCGGATATTATCATTTCCCCACAAAACTTCTTCTAATTTCAAGAATTGTTTTGGGATATTTTGTATTACCTCCCTTTTCACTTATCCGATCTTTAATTATTTGTTTATAGAAGTCAGGTAAATAATGCAACTTACTTTTATCAATGTCGTTTATATTCTTTAAATTTATTTTAAATAATAGAAGTTTTTTTCCTAATTTGTTGAACATGTTGAAGTAAAATTTGGGAATAATTGTCCAGTTGTCATTTTTATTTTCACTTAATTTAAGAATCCAGTTGAGTGATTTCATATAAGCATCAATGTCTGTCATCTTAAGTCCATCTTCCAGAAAATCATTTGAAATAAAGATTTGATGACAACTAGTTTTCCTATGATAGTCAGATTTCTTTTACTCCAATTAGATATTATGTTTTTACTTTTTAACAGTTTCAAAATTAAGTTTTTGACATTCTTGTTTATTGTAACCAAAGTAAATTCCGAGGCTTTTGATAGGTGCAGTACACCAATTTACATCTTCATATTTTTCCTGACTATGTTTTAATCGACCAAGCCAAATTCCTTCAGTTTTTTGTTTTATTCAATTTCAAACCTGCGAGAGCACCAAATATTTCTGTTAAATTAATTGCTAGCGATACATCTTTTTTTGATTGAAGAAATAGAGTAGTATCGTCAGCTAATTGGCAAATTTTCAGGGTATTACTCTTACCGTACAATTTTATTTCTAGTCCATTTAAGTTTTTATTTTCCCTTATTTTTATTGCCATAACCTCTACAGCTAGTACAAATAGTAAGGATGATAACGGACATCCTTGTCGGATCCCGCGAGATGCCCTTAAACGAGAGGAAACCCATCCATTATTAATATCAGAGTACATTTTCTGAAACCCACGTTCTAAAGTTCTAAATCCAAATTTATCTAAAATCTCAAACATGAAGTTCCATTCCAAAAAATATGGCAAATCAGAATAACATAATTTACTTATCTGAAAAAACTCAGCATATAGATAACAGATGCGTAAAAAGTAAAATTGGCCAATTATCAATCAACTCATTATAGATACCAGGATTAGATTTTGTATTTACGCCAGACGCACGTTTTGTATACAAAAGACTGATTAGTGCAGCTCGAATAAAAAATAAATAAAAAAGGCCAAATAAAGTACGAAGTTGAAGAGTATTGAAAACCAAATTTGTTTGCCGGAGGTAAAAAAGCCTTTTTTTCCAAAAATCCAAAGGTTTTTTTAACAATTAATTTATAAATATGACCATATCAATGATAATTCTTTGATTAAATGTTTGTATTAACGCCAGACGTAAAAAAAGCGTTCATGTCCGACATTTCCGATTATTTTTTTTAATTTTTATTATTGATGTTTTTTCAATAATAATTCCGTTAAACCGACATGGCCGAGTGTAATACTGAAACAACAAACATTTGTTTGAACTTGCTTAATTATTTCTTGTTTTCGGATGATAACTGCTTCACATAATTGAAAGATACAAATTAGCAAGAAAGTAAAATATGTATATATTTTCTCAATTAAACAAAAGCGTCATGGTAAAATAACAAAAGTAAAATCAACATAAAAAGACAAATCACCAATGCAATAACGTGAAGTTTTACCTTTTTATATCATTTTAATTGTTCACGCACATTGAACAAGTTGCAAAAATTTAAATATAGTGACACAAATATATACAGCCATTACATGTAACAGTATTATTCAAACGTTTGTGTGTATGTGCTGTCTTTAAACCTTTCTGTGTACTGTTTGTCAAAACGCTCATTTTGTTCAACTGTAAAATGATTTTTCCAGTCTCCTATTTCCCCTGAAAAATAGTATGGACAGTAATGTTGGTGTTAAGGCGTATGAATTGCAGAAAAAAATAGTGTTACATATTTATAAGTTTTCATTGCACTGCTCTGGACAAATGCTAGTATTTAACATGTTTTACAAAAGAATACATAGCGACAGTTAAAGGTAAACACGTATTCAATGATGTGCCTTGGTATATTAACAGAACATTCAAACACTAACCATTAAGGAATGTCATTATTATTTGTATCTTTTTTTCTAAATCATTCCCATAAACGACTGTCTTAATCTGTACTTGATATCTCTTTACTTTCCAATTAAAATCCTGAGTAAGATAGATAGATATCAATTGGGTTGTAGACTTCTTTTTATTTAGCCTACTTTTGAAATGCATAGACAGAAAACGACTTCAAACAAGAGTTTTATAAGAAACATGAATATGGCACTTTTCATTTCAATATTCTAATTTTCTGTTCTTTCTGTCAAACAAATTGCCGTTTCCCTATACTAAAAAATATTTTACGTGCGTGAATGTCTGCATTATGTTGTATTTCTTTAAAGGTGTCCGATCCTTATAAAAAAAAACTATTATATCGCGTGAATTACGGTTAAGTATGAAATCAATAACACAGAGATATGGAGAGTTTCCAATCTAAAAGTATCTTCAAGTAGAATGTAAAAGCAAAATGGTTTTTATATTTTAAGTATATTCCAGAAACATTTGAGCTAGAGATAAAGGATACCACAGATACAGTTTAGTCGACCTCATATCTTGACTTACATCTAGAAATTGACAATGAGGGTCGGTTGAAAACAAAACTTTTCAACAAAAGAGATGATTTCAGCTTTCCAATTGTGAACTTTCCATTTCTAAGTAGCAACATTCCAGCAGCACCTGCATAAGGGATATATATCTCCAAATTGATACGATATTCCCGTGCTTGCATTTCCTATCATGACTTTCTTGATAGAGGGTTGCTGCTCACAAGGAAGCTATCAAACCAAGAGTTCCAAATGGTGAAGTTGAAATCATCCCTTCGTAAATTTTACGGACGCCATCACGAGTTGGTTGACCGTTATGGAAAAACCGGTTCACAAATGATATCGGGTATGTTCCTTACGTCGTATCTACAATCCCCTTCCCTTTCATGAATGTGACCTACCGAATTAGACTATTTACCGGATTTGTTATCACATAAGCAACACGACGGGTGCCACATGTGGAGCAGGATCTGCTTACCCTTCCGGAGCACCTGAGATCACACCTAGTTTTTTGGGGGGTTCGTGTTGTTTATTCTTTAGTTTTCTATGTTGTGTCATGTGTGCTGTTTTTTTTTTGGTTGTCTTTTTTCATTTTTAGCCATAGCGTTGTCAGTTTGTTTTAGATTTCTGAGTTTGACTGTCCCTTTGGTATCTTTCGTCCCCTTTGCATATAACTTAAGATTGAATTTCAGTGCACATGTTCATTAGCAATGAATTGTGCACACGTATTTAAACAATATTGTGCTATTTAGGGAAACACGGAAAGTAAGTTATATCTACGCATATAAGAGTTAACTGAGGTAGCTTTGTATTCACATCTTGCTAATGCAATCAAACTGATCAACTGGAGTACTTTTAAGGTTCTTGTTTGTCGATAAAATCATACAAAAGTATTTCATGGACATGATATTATGTCCCTAATCAGACTAGACCTATTTTTATCCAGCACAGCAAAACGTTTGTCATCTGTATTAAAGTTATTCAAGGTTACACAACATCGTAAATAAGAAGAAGTAGTATTAACATTAGTTTTATAATTGTATACTAAGTCTTGTACAATTCTAAAAGTAAAATCACAAAAAAAATGAACTCGGAGGAGAATTTGAAATGGAAAATCTATAATCAAATAAGAAAATCAAAAGCTCAAACATTTTAAACGACTGGAATATTCCAATATTCCTCACGTGGCACTGGTAATGAGTAGTTAACCATGTTTACAGCTTCACTATATTCTATTATTCTACGTCACGTTTCAGTTTTTATCAACATTAATCTGATACATTTTTTGAAGAAGATTAAATTGCATACAAAAAACCTCATTTTGCGGATAAGCACTAGCAAAGTACGCGAAGTTTTATAAACAAAATAAGGTATATACTATAAAACTTGTGTACTATAAGAAATATATTACCCTTCCGATAAATCGAGCCTCTAGGATCTCTCTTATGTTGTTAGATATTCTGAAAAGATGTTGTGTCAGCGATATCTTTTATCGTTGTATTTGTACTTTGTATTCCTAAGAAATCAGCCAATCTCTGTATCTCTCTTTTGGTATCCTTAATGAAATAAACAAAACTACGACCAAAGTTGACATTTCCAAAACTCTACAGCTTCTTTCTTTTTAAGGATGTTGTAGTCTTGTCATGTAATGTTGTCATTTTAATGTTATATTTAACATTTCCATAAAAGCGGGAGGTTTTTCACGCCACAAAACCAGGTTCAACACACATTTTTTTTCTTAAAATGTCCTATACCAAGTCAGGAAAATGGCCATTGTTATATTATAGTTTCTGTGTGTGTAACATTTTAATGTTGTTTTTCTGTTGTTTCGTTGTTCTCCTCGAATATTTATGCCTTTTCCTCAGTTTTAGTTTGTAACCTGCATTTGTTTTTTTCTCTATCGATTTATGAGTTTCGAACAGCGGTGTACTACTGTTGTCTTTATGTACTATATGTTTTGTATTCCGCAAACCAACAATCATTCTGATATTCATTTAAGAATTTAATTTTGGATGTAACGCGTCTTCTGATGGATGACGTTGTTTTGTTCATCAGCTTATAGACATAATTTTGTGAACTTGACGTCATCAACTTATTTCATGATTTATTTCGGTTTAAAATTGACTTTAAATTAAATTATAAGAACTGACTTTAATATTTTTTCTGCCCATTCGAAATAACATAAAAGGATTGGTGCAGACTTTGAATTATTCAGTGTGGACCACATGTTTTATGTTATTTTGTCATGGACAGAAACAAATACTACAGTCATTCCTTAAAGGAAATAAAAGGTGCTTAGTGTCTATAAAAGTAATTTAAAATCTTCAATAGTAAGACCATGTTAGTCTGAGGAAGACGTTGAATCATTACTTTCTTAATTATAACTATTAACGAAAAATTTAAAGACTTATTGTCAATTCTAATGCGATGTGTATGCAATATTTTTTTGCATTGGCTAAAAGTAACCGTCAATTCCACAGTTTACCAGTCGTAACTAAAGACGGACCCGCTATTTTGAATTAATGGATCAACAAACGTTCGATTACCACACTTTTATCGAAAACAAAGCAACAACAACCTACACATCGCAGTTTTTGATGTGATTTAACTCAAAGGAGTAGGTCCGGTAAGGACTCATTTTGGCCTCAAATTTCAGTTTCATCTGACGAAAGATTTTGACCACTTTTTAAAGACTTAAGTGTCTATTTCACTTGATTTAATTAGTATAAGTGAAAGATTTTAACTGATTTAGTCATTAAAAACGATCTGATTCAAGCTCAAATATGAAAAATGAAGGTTATTTCGTTTCTTCTACGATTCAGATTTATATGAAATTACATAAACACGGCGATTTTTATGTAGGAGTTGTTTTATTTTCGATAATATTATAGTTATCGGACATTTCTTAGTCCATGAGTTCAAAATGGCGGGTCACTCCTTAGTTACGACTGGTCAACTAAGGATTTGACGGTATCTTTTAGCCAATGAAAACAAAATGTTACATAAAGATTGCATTAGAATTTCGATTTGACGATCGCAAATTTCCGTTTTACAATCTCAGCTAAATGTACGCGTCGTCAGCTAATACAACGTCCATTTTTGTTTTTTTTGTTGTTATGATACCTTTTATGAAAAATTGTTAACTAAGTAACTGTTTGACATTTTGTTGCATATATGTTTGACTCTTATCTAGTAGGGTTTCCAGATTTGTATAGCAGATTTCAAATATAAGGCAAATATGACGTCAAAAAGCCATACAAGTCATAAATCTGTAGCAGTTTTTTTCTTTCTCACAATATATAGTAGATTTTGAAATTAGTCAACTAAAGCGTCACAATAGAATCATGTCGTATTACCTTGAAATAAAAGTGAGGTTTACAAACAAAAACACAGGAAGACACTTTCAGCGTTTACTTTTCATGGCTTACGGGAATGTGTGCCCTTTGTCCAGGGCAGGGACAATATATGATGTACATGTACGCTAATAATCCCGGGATGAATAAAAGAACAACTGCTTTTAGAAGCGAATATTTCATGGGGAAAAACATTTGCTGATAATTAACCAGGATAAACAATGAAAGTCATACGGCTTATTACCAGTTTGGTAGCCTTAAGGCCGTTAGTTTTCTCGTATGAATTGTTTAACATTGTCATTTCGGGGCCTGTTATAGCTGACTATGCGGTATGGGCTTTGCTAATTGTTGAGGGATGTACGGTGGCATATAGTTGTTAATGTGTGTGTCATTTTGGTCTCTTGTGGACAGTTGTCTCATTGGCAATCATACCACACCTTCTTTTCTACATTAAGTTACATTCTAAACATATTCAATACAGTACTATAGATTTAATAAACCATGACTTTGGAAGACTTTATACTTATTAGGTTAAACATTAGATGTAGGATGACATTTACTTCAATATTAAAGCCCATCTATAAAATAAAATTAAAAAATGCTATTTAAATCGTGGATGTCCATTTTAGACCAGATTAAAATTTTGCACTTTTATTCATATGGCAAAAAGTTTAAATCTTTTAAAGCCTTATGATAAAATGTTTAAGTATGTTAGAAAAATGTATTCCCTAGAGATTATTAAATTACAACATGTGCAATAAGAAAGAAATTAAAGTTACTATTAACGCTTCTGCGAGGACGGAAATCGCAGGATACCACTGATCTTTAATCTTTATCAGTTGAAAAAGATTTCTTAACGCCCAAGTAAATACAACGAAACAGGCAAATTGTTTGATTCTTATAATTCAAAATTCATTTTAATTTTTAATATTGACTAGTTGATAAAATAACTTGTTTAAACCAGCTACCATGTACAGAGTAGGAAATGCTTAATATCCAGGGCTTCATTTCTCTCATCAAGTTTGTTAAAGTACATATCACTTCAAAACTTCGGGAATAATATAATCGCCATCACAAGTTGATTAATATTATGAAATGTCCATTTTACCGGCCTTATCATAAGCTTTTTACAATGCACCGAGTTTGAAAAGTCTGCCATAGCTTTGGCATGGTATGACGTCATATTTACCATAAATTGGGAATCTCATCAATATAACTGGAACCCGCCGTGGATTCGAGTTCTACACATATATAAAGTCTATTTCAAATACTTTCCTCAGAATTTTTTGAAATCAAGCGGCAACTGTTAGGTATAGTTATTTGTTTGAACCTGTTATATAGTATATGTTACAGAGAATCAGAATAATAACATAGAAACCTTTTTCATTTTCTCATAATGGCAAGTTAATATCATGTCAGGATAAAGTTTCTCTACTGTTTCCATTTCCTTCTCATAATTGTACCAAGATCCATAGAAACCTACATATAACAAAATAGGACAAATTACACTATGAGAAAACGAAAAAGACTGAACCAAAAAAAGCATCATTGAATGCATTATACAAAAAAAATGTACAAAATGAAGCACGTAATGACCTTTTGTAACTATGGAAGGGTCAAGAGAGACAAAAGGTACTAAAGTGGTATTTCAAATCCTAAGTCGAAAATAAATAAAAAACTCCAGGACAAAAAAAAAACGAAAAAGACAAAAATGCACACCACATTATACAAAAACAGAACATAGAAAACTTGAAAAGGAGCGAATCTAATCCCACAGCAGAAAAACAAAGGATACCACAAATAGTGACGCATTTATTCACGTTAAAAGGGAAGTCGCCAATCTGTGACAATGTTGAAGAAAATAGTAAAGTATGGAGCAGTTCGTTTATTATCAGTAGTATCCTTAATTTCAAATTCACTTGGATAACATTCCTTTGTAAATTTTAAGGACGGCATCACGTAAGTTCGTCAGAATGTGACCTACCGATTAAGACGTATAACCGTGTTTTTATGAACATGAGCAACACGGCGGGTGCCACATCTGAAGCAGGATCATCTTACCCTTCAAGACCATTTGAGATTACCGCCAGTTTTTGATGTTGTATTTTTCTGATTATTGTCTGTTGATCTTTTCTTTAACCATGGTGTTATTGGTTTGGTTTCGATTTATTAATATCCCCGTTGGTATCTTTCGCCTCTCTTTCAATATAGAACCATAACGTCGATGCAAATAATCGTAACTGGAATAACCATTGTGTGTGTTCTTATTAGCATGTTCTTCGCGACTGCACGTGGGTTCGATCCTCGACCGTATAAAATAAAGACTAATAACATGTATGTGTTTTGTTCAGTTTGTATGTACAGTATCAATGTATCTTGATTTTATTTTCCTGTTTACTGCTATCTTGAAAACTAGCTAACATAAATCCAACAAAGCGTGAAGGTCATGAACAAAACACAGTTTGTATTGGAATTTCATCAACATGTGCTGTCCTGATAAACGTATGCAATGTAATCAAAAGAGGGACGAAAGATACTAGGAGGACAGTCAAACTCATAAATCAAAAATAAACTGACAACGACATGGCTACAAATGAAAAAGAAAAACAGACAAACAATCGTACACATGACATAACATATCAAGGACCCTGATTTTATACCAGGCTTATAATTTGGACTTCCTGGCATTGTAATTGACCGAACAACGAGTCTCTGAAATTATATAAAATAACACAACGAGACCATCGAAAGGAATTAAAAGCGAGAACATTTTTTAGGGAGGAGGATTTAACAAAATATAGTTCTGAAAACACACAAATCTACAAGACTCAGACTGGCGAATTAAATCTAAGAATAATGTGTCCGGGTAAGGTTCTATGTATTCCCGACGACTGTAATCTTGTGAGCTAAAGTACGTTAAAAATCTGTCTCAGCATGTCGATCTAATGAAAAGCATGGTCTATTTTAATATTACAATGAACTGATAATGACACGGTGACCCAAATAGTCGAACAAGTAAAGTTACATTGTTGCATTTACATTTTTTTTACTCAACGTTGTAAACAGCTATTGTGTCTTGTATTATATGGACAATAACTATATATATCTACATCGACATACAATATTTCTGTAAATTGGTTTGTAAGTTATTTACATTTTCAAGACATCCATATTTCAAAATAATCATCCCAGGATCCTGTAAAGTCTGCAAAAGGATGTGTCGTATACTGATGATAAAGGGAAACACATACATCCTTTGGGTTGCTAATCATGTGAATGATCTTGCATCCATTTTCAATATGTTTCTTTGGTAGATATTTAAATAAGCAGTGAGAGTTTAGGAGCCTTGGTGATTCCAGTTTATCTAGAACAGTAAAATCAGGAACAAATTCTATCATCGTCGAACCTTTACATATGGTGTCCAATTCTCTCTTGTTTCGAAGCAACATATTACTGATTTCAAAGATCCAATGCGTTCCTTGAATTAAAAAAACATAATTAAAAATCTGTATTCGTACTTATTGCAAGACGTTTTACTATCTATTTTAATGTATACAAGATACCTGATGAGGTATATCGGATATCTTATTATCTTTATTAAATATAAGTGGGGCGGCTTAGTACCGAAGTTTGACAAAATCGTGCAAATGGTGATACAAGCATAAGATCTGGCACAGCTGTTCTTTAGGGAGTACTTTATCATATAAGGGGTAGCCAACTTGTTTAATTTTTTCACGGCGGCCATCTTGAATTGAAAATTGACATTATTTTGCTGAATAGTGGAGATTGAAAAACATCCTTAACGTTTTCAACGTGAAATAACTCATGTCAACTATTTGAAATACAATAAAATGACATGAAAATTGTATATTGTATACACTTTACAAAATATCTGACCAGACGTAGATTATCTAAGTCCTATTTGGCACAACCGTTTTTAAATTTTGGGTCATCAATGCTTTTCAACTATATACTTGTTAGCCTTCTAACAATTTTGAGCTAAGCGTCACTGATGCATCTTATGTAGACGCGCATGCGGTGTAATAAATTATAAGCCAAATGCCTTTAATAACTATTTAGGCTTTGTGTTTGTAAATTTGATTGTATAAGTCAGTTGTGTTGTAGGTCTGTGATATAAGATTGCACAGTTTTTTGGCTGCTTGATCTTACGTTTTTTAACGTGAACGTATTATGTCTGTAGGTTTTTTTCCCCTTATTTTGACAATATAACGGAACTTTTTTTCATAACTCTAGCACAAGTGACAGTTTTAGCTACAATGTAGCTCTAAAACAGCAATATGCTTGTACCGAGTCAGAAGTATGACAGTTATTTTCCATTCGTTCCGTTCCATTTAGTTATAATGATACTACACATTTTCTTCGTTAGATATCATAGCTCAAATTAGAATGTGTAGTTAAAAAATACATAGGTGTCTAGATCGGGGATGTTCATTTCTAAAATCTGTTTTGTTATGCAATTGTTCTCTAATCTATATATTTGTTACCAAAGTTTTCCTATGATTTTCTTTTTTTAATATTGTAGCACTTTATTATTCTTTTTTTCTTTTTGTCCCTTTTTTTTTTTTTTGGCGTGGAAGCTTTTTTTAATATATTTGGCGACAATCTTCTAGACCTTCATTATCCTTTATTCTGAATAGTAACATAATATTGGTATTACCTGATTTTGGATATGTACATATCATCGCATCGGATTCCCTAGACTGAAAATAAAGTATGTCTTGTAGAGCCTTCTCTGCCCCTTTTTCTGCTATAATAGGTACGGGCGGATAACGAATTCCATCAAACTCTGGCAATGGACCTGGTTTCTTTGCCTTCATTAGTTTTCCAAATTTGTCCATATCCATCTTTAGATATACTTAATCTCTCCAATATAGTTTTTTTTTTTTTATGAATTCAGTTTAATTTGTAGACAGTGTTTGCATCCATGTAATTTAAGTATGCTGTTTAACCATGGTTCAGGTCTATGAGAGCAAATGAATTTATGTCATTAAACTTAGTTTTTCTAAATATTTGCATGATTTTTAGATATGTCTCTACCATGCCTGCTTATAATTGAATAATTGACATGTATCATATACATTTAAAAAAATAGAGTTCTAGGGACTTTGTAAACTCACTAATTACAAGTTAAAACTTGGTATAAGAAATGTTGGTCTATCTATAAAAAGACCAACGATTTTAAAATATATTCTTAAATTTGCATTGATTATTTACTAGTTAAAAAAAGTGTACAGTGATTATGAAAAAAAGGTAAATAAACTGATAATAAGACTACTATTTACCTATTTTGCATGATACGTTTGGGTGACTTCTTATGTTACATAATTGCCCTCCTTTTTAAGACAGGCACACTTATTATGTTTACATCTATCCTTGACCTTTTCATAATATTCACATGTTAAGACACTTTGTCCATCACAATTGGAAGATGGTTTAATTTTTTAAAAGATATGAAATTTAATTTGGGAATTTGTAAACAAGATCTCAATTTTTTCACTGATTTCGTATAAACCTTAGTTAAAATCAGGGATTTTATAAAACCAATGATCAGTTTAGTGATTATACAAAATCCCTGATTTTACTAATTCATTGTAAAAATATAGTCATATTATACTTTAAGGTTATTAGCTAACAGTATTTTTGTGGTTTACCTTGATCTCATTTATCAGTTATACGCTTGAACTACATTGTACATTTGTGACATTTACTTTCATAAGTTGAACAACTAGTATAGACTGTCACTGACTGTATACAGTGTAACTTTAAATGCACATTAAATTAGAAAAAAAAATGCCATTAATCATGTAATTGTGATATTAAATAAACATACTACTTACTTGCAACCTTTAATGAACTTGGCATAATATGTCTATGCTCAACCTTTATATACTAAACGGATGTACTTCAACATTCAATCTAATGAACTTTTAACTTACTATTCATATCGTAATGTTGATTCACGGTAATATGTGAAATATGATATTGATAATAAAAACACATCTATCACCATTTTAACTGTAAGATTTAAGATTTTCTTTTAGTATTGTCTTTTTGCTGGTAGATACAAATTAAATTCAGTTTTTTCAGTTATTGATTTAAAATAAGATTATACTATTTTTTTATATAGTGATGTTAATTTGCTAATCAAGAGATCAAAGTTGACAAACACAGATCGTTTTATCCTTAAGTTTCCCAATAAAGAAATCTCATTTTTATCCCTATATCACTTCGTTTAAAATATATGAAAACATCCTGGGGATTTAACGAGTAATTTGGTAAAATAAATTTGTCATAATCTTTTACTGTTACAAAGGAGTAGTATTGATAAGAAAAATAGTGTTCGGGGAAACCACTCCTACAAAATAAAGTGTTCGGTTCAACAGGGTCAGTTTCAAAAGTGCAATAACTTTTTGATATCATATACAAAAAACAAGCGACATTTTTGAAACAACTAAATAGCGAAAGATAAAATTAAGCAAGAAAAAAATATGAGGAATTGTTTTCCAAAGATATCTATATTTCACGAGTTTTTTTTCCGAGGGAAATGTAATTTTTCAAGGGTGAGCAATCTTCATATTTCCCAAAACAAACACAGCGAAATGTATTCCACTGCTTATGCTTTGTTTACTACCTGAACATTACGTATTAGTTTGCTTATATTTGTTTTTCTTTTTATCTGCTTATTTTATAACCAAACACGACATTCACATTAAAAACAGAGTTTTCAAACGAGCCGTATTGTCAATTTCTAGGTGCAAAATATACGTAAAATACACAAAATCTACCAATCATTTGATAAAAGTTATCATGTGTATACTCTCGCATTCCACCTTTTGAAACAGTAGTACAACACTGGGTAATTATCAGTCTAAGTATACCTCTTTTGAACTGGGAGGGTTGCGATATCACAGAACATGTTTAGCTCTATTGATTTTTTTCGCCTGTCCAAAGTCAGGGTCTTCTGGCCTTTATTATAGTTTTGTATGTTTGTTTTTACAATTCTAGTTCATTGATATGTTTTAGGTAAAGTTTCCCGTCCATTTTCACTACACTAGTAGATAATTTAATTTTGAAAAAAGCTGAAGACCAATCCATGAGCGGAATTTTCTCGCTGCGTTGAAGACCCATTGGTAGCCTTTGGCTGTTGAATGCTCTTTGGTCAGGTAGTTATCTTCCTGACATATTCCCTATTTCATCGCAATGTTAAACGTCAAAACAGAGAGACGGTTGCTTCATGTATGGTGATTTACATTTTAACTAAACTACATAGAGAAGAGCTAATAACTAGTCATTTCTAACCTAGTATATACCAAATCCAAAATACGTTGTTTGGTTGTGCGCCTAACATAGTCGTAACGGGAACGTTCAGATAAGACAACAGGTAAAAGATTCAACCAGGAACTTGTAAATTATTGGCAATCATTTATTATATTAATTATGTTCAAAACAAAAAGATATGGAATGGTGTACTTTTTAATCAACACCAATGACCTATATCAGTGATAAAGTAGAATTCTTATTATTTTTCGTCAAACTGGCTACCAAAATTGATTTTGTTATTTAAGCAGTAAGGCTACTTGATAGCTTATTGGTTAACCTCAGTGAAAAACATCAAAGATTGAAAGTACCACATCAATTACTGAAACAAACACATCACATTTTGTAACATAATTACACAATGTTAAAGTCATATAAAAAAAATGGCAATTTTGTTACGAAATAACTAAACCAGATCATGTATTGAAACAACTACATTACGTTAAGTCACATACTCATCAAATAATGGTAAAACCAGATTGCCTAATGGCACAACCATATTAAATAATTGTGAAACCAAATTGAGTAATGAAAAAAACATATTAAGTAATGAAAAAACTATATCAAGTCAATACGAAACCATGTCCTGTAATATCGAAACATTATTAAGTTATGACTATTCCATATTGAGTTATATCAAAACATCATTATGCAAAGTCAGAACCATATATGTAAAGACAAAATAGCAT
>CM034351.1:41599191-41662608 GCA_019925275.1 Mytilus edulis
TTAATTAATTAAGTAACTGTAGCGCCTACGTTTACTTTATCTGCACCTAATGACCCCTGAAGTGCTATTTCTGGTTCTTTCTTGATTATATTTCTTTCTTCTCCTTCTGCCTAGAAATACAAAAAGATGATTAGTTAGATATAATTGTGTATGGTTTTAATGCGTTTTTAGAGATTCGGTGTAATGAATAACTAAACACAACCTCTTGTATTCTTTAAATAGAATTACAAACATATTTTTTTTCGATGTATTCCTTTATTTATACCAAACATTGTATTTGAATGAATAATTGTAGACGAGTGATTGTTTCCCACTTCAATATTTGATTTTTATGAAATTATTTGTTGTGAGATATTTTTAAATGTATAGACGACCTACTTTCACTGTATCTGCACCTAACGATTCCTGCAGAGCTATTTCTTGTTTTTTTCTAATTATATTTCTTTCTTTTTCGTTTTCTGCCCAAAAATTAAATAAATGATAATTGATAAGTTTTGATTACGTTTGGTTTTAAGCGTTTGTAGGGATTCTGTGTCACGAATAACTACACCAATTAAATCCCTGTTTTCCCTTTCAATAATTTACAAACATAATTTATTTTCTCTGTATATGTATTCGTTTGTTCAGATTAAAAAAATATATGTGCATGAATGCTTTAAGATGAGTGATTGTTTACCTTTTTAATTTTCAATTTTTGTTACATATCCTTTGATCGGTATGGAATTAAAAATGTATTTGTTTTGCGATATTTTCAAATGCAAAGACGACTTACTTTAACTTGATCTGCACCTAATGACTCGTGAAGAGCTATTTCTGGTTCTTTCCTGATTATATTTCTTTTTTCTCTCTCTACCTATAAACAAAATTCGACTCTTTTTAAATTTGATAACGAACAATTTTGAAAAGTGAAAACCAGGTGAAAAATAATTATTAAAACAATGATTGTTGTCCCTACTATATTTATTAAGTTATTAATCACATGAGGTATTAACGATCAAACGTAGACTAATTGTCAAATTATTACTACTATGAACTTTTGCCATTTGTGTTTGTAATAAGCACATGGCTTATGCATGTTATGTTTATGCTTGTGATGATTGGATTGCCTATACCTGACATGCGGTTCTACACTTATATGCAGCTCACGAATTAGGAGGGTACTTCAAACTAACTATAAGGATCAATGAATAATATTGGATTGGTTTCGTGTGTAGTCTTATTGATTATTTTTGGACTCGCTCGACTGCTTGGACCTTAATTATGAATAATTTGTATTGTTTTCGAGCTGTATTTACTTTATGACACTAACGCATGATGGATATATATTGGTATGCATATTGCTGGTATATACATGTAAAGCGTTTTTTAACATGGTAATGAATCACATATATTTTGTTTTACAATTTGACCATAAGGCACACAGATCTGTATGTCAGGTTAACGATTTCGAAATCTAAGAATGATTTACAAATATATGTGTGCATTAAAAAAAATTAGATGTGTACCTGAAATTCTCATTTTTGTTAAATGAATATTATTTAACAATTTTAATAGTGATATAATTTCTTATCATTACAACCATAACAGTACATGAAATTGGAATGCAATTGAAAAGTAGTTTAACATTAACTAAATTACCATAATATGTTATTTAAAAAAAAATGCTCAATTACACAGAACAATTACATGGAAAATTAAAAAAACATTTGTTCAGAGAACAATTAAGGTCTGTCAACATGTAAGAAATTTTGAAGAGAAGCTAGTACTGATGCAATACATAAGATATTTCAATATACTTTTGAGTGAAATAAGGGAGATACTTTGCTACTTATTGAGAGGTGAATGTCTATTCCGGTCTGATATGATAGCTTCTTTCACACTGATTCCAAAAATATATAGTTTCTATATACATTTTTACCTTAAAACCAGGAGAAAGTTGGCCACTTCCGGTTGATTGAAAGTTATTTCTAGTCTTGCGTGATAAGTTAATGTATTCATGAAAAAGTGCAAAAAAAATGGTTACTACCGGTTTTCGTAAGGTCACTTCCGATTGCCATTTTTCAATGTCATATATATCCCCAAACCTTTTGTTAAAGGTCATATGGCTTTATAATGAACCAAGTTGAAGTTGAAAATCAATTAACCTTATAATTGAACATTTCAAGGACAGTAACTCCTATAAAATGTCATTTGATTATGTACAATAAGGTAAACATTTTGCACTTGTTCTTTTATATATATCTTTCAAAGTATTTGAGACAATGCAAAAATAAGCAAAAGTCAAAATTTAGAACTTGACCTTGACCTTTGACATTAACCTCATTTTCTAAGTTAGGGCCTAGGGACCTCAAATAAAAAGGTTCCAGGGTTATATGGTTAAAGGTTAATGAGTTAAGAAAACAAACCGACACATTTATTTTCTTAAGGTTAATAACTCCTATAAAATTTCATCGAATCGCTTCTATTCAAAAGAGCCACAATTTTCTAAGGATATAACGAACAATTCAGAATAAGAATTTTGTCGATATCTGTTTTTGTTACATAGGAGATGCACTTACTCCAAAAAACAGTGAACAGTTACAAAGAAAATTGAACGGCTTAGAATGGATGGAAATAAGTTTGTGAGTTAAAAAAACATACCAACATTTTTTTTATGTAAAGGTAGATAACTCCTATATAGCTTCATCGAATCGCTTCGATCCAAATTAGCCAAAAATTCATGAGGATGTAGCGAACAATTAATAAAAAAATTTCTTTTGTTACGGAGGAGATGAACACATGTGATAAACAGTGAGTAGGGAGATAACTCAAAGAAAATTGTTCGTCTTATCAGGGTGAAAAACTGTACGATACAATATAGGAAATATATAAGCGACATTTTGCGGAAAAAAAATTAATAATTAAAACCAATTGTCCAGAGAACAATTGAAGGTCTTTCCACATCACAGCTATTGAAAAGAATATAGTTCCGGTTTACTCAAAGTTAAAATTGGCTTCCAATTATAAGTTTCCTTATACTGATAGGATAAATAAATGGTTTCTATATATTGTTTAGAGAAATAAGGGAGATAATGTGCTACCTCTGGTGAAGTTAATGTCAATTTCGTTCTCACTTGATAGATTCTTACACAGTGATTTAAAAATATATAGTTTCTATACACTTGTGATAGAACGGGAGATAATTGGCCACTTCCGGTTATCGAAAGTCATTTCTAGTCTTGAGTGATAAGTTTATGTATCTATATGACAAAATATATAGATTTCGAGAATTTTATTATAAAAAAGGTCACAAAAAGGTTCTTCCGGATTTTTCAAGGTCAGTTCCGGTTGTCTTTTTGAAGGTAATATGTCACCTAACCTTTTGTAAAAGGTCATATAGCTTTATAATGAACCACGTTGAAGTCATATTCAAATAACCCTTATAAAGACATTTCAGGGGCACTTAACCCTATAAGATGCCATTAAATTGTATCAGACCAACTGTAACATATCTTCATAAGAATAAAGCAAATATTGTGCACTTCTCCTTTTATATGTATCTTTCAAAGTCTCAGAGAAAAAGCAAAAACAAGTAAAATTCCCAATTTAGAATTTGACCTTGACCTTTGATCTTGACCTCATTTTTTTAAAGTTAGGACCTAGGAACATCAAATAAAGAGATTCTAAGGTTATACGGTTAACAGTTTATGAGTTAAAAAAAGAATACTGGCAAATTTAATTGGTAAAGGTAGATAACTCCTATAAAATTTCATCGAATGGCTTCGATCCAAATAAGTTAAAAATTACTGAGGATGTAACGAACAATTTGTTAAAAGAATTTTGTCGATTTTTTTTGTTACAAAGGAGATGCACGCATTTGATAAACAGTGAATAGGGAGATAACTCTTACAAAGAAAAATATTTGTCTTTGCAGGGTGAAATTTAAAAGCGCATAACCTGTAGGATACAATATTAGAAATATCTAAGCGACATATTTCGAAACAAAAATTTCAAAATTTGGCAGATAGTATTTTTAATAATAATCAAAAACCAATTGTTCTGAGAACAATAAAAGGTTTTTCCACATCAATTTTCAAATTTATTGAAAAGAAGTTACTTCCTGTTTACTCAAAGTTAAAATTGGCATCCTATCAAAAGTTTTGTCATATTGATGTGATAAATAAATTGTTTCTATATATTTTAGATTAAAAGAAGGGAGATAATTAGCTACTTCCAGTAAAGTGAATGTCACTTTCTGTCTCATATGATAGCTTGTTTCACACTGATTACAAAAATATAGGTTTTATATACTTTTGCATGTATACATGAGCTAATTGGCCACTTCGGGTTTATTGTAAGTCACTTGTGGTCATTAGTGAGCAGATTTTGTATTTATATTACCAAAAATTAGGTTTCTGAGTACTTTTCCATGAAAAAAGTGCAAAAATAGCTACTTTTGGTTTTCTCAAGGTCACTTCCGGTTGTCATTTTTCAAGGTCATATGTCACCTAACCTTTTATAAAGGTCATATGGCTTTATAGTGAACTTGAATGAATTTTTATTATAATCAAATAACCTTATATAAAGACATTTCAGGGACACTAACTCCTATCAGATGCAACCAAATAAAAATGCATTTGATCAAATGTAACATATCTTCCATACAATAAAGCACATATTTTGCACATGTTCTTTTATATGTATCTTTAAAAATGTCGGAGAAAATGCAAAAACAAGCAAATGTCAAAATTTAGAACTTGACCTTGACCTTTGACCTTGACCTCATTTTTTAAGTTAGGACCTATGGAGCTCAAATAAAAAGGTTCCAGGGTTATATGGTTAAAGGTTAATGAGTTAAGAAAACAAACCGACAAATTTATTTCCTTAAGGTAGATAACTCCTATAAAGTTTCATCGAATCGCTTCTATTAAAAAAAGTCACAATTTTGTAAGGATATAACGAGCATTTTGTCGATATCTGTTTTTGTTACAAAGGAGAAGCACTCACTCCAAAAAACAGTAAATAGTTACAAAGAAAATTGATCGGCTTAGAATGGATGGAATTAAAAGCGCATAAACTGTACGATACTATACAGGGAATATCTAAGCAACATATTGCGAGACAAAAGTTTTACGCGACAACAAAATTTGGCGGAAAAAAAATAAAATAATAATAATTAAAAACCAATTGTTCTGAGAACAATTAAAGATCTTTCCACCAGTTAAAATCTATTTTGATATTAAAATATTAGAAATCAGTCTAAAATGTCAGATTCTATGGCTTTATGATGTATAAATATGAATTTAAAGCAAAGGCCAAAATCTAGAATGTTCTATTAACATATTACCTTGACCTAAATTCCAAGGTCACAAACCAAGGACCTCAAATCAAAAGACCCTAGGTCTTTGATATGCATGGTTAATGAGTTATATCTCTTTACGCATAATTCTAAATGTAAGATGGCGAAATCTCCAATTTATTGCAATTGTCTATATACCCTTTCAACCAAAATGTATAAGTTACGACATGTCGCAACTAACAATTTAATAAAACAGTTTGTCGATATGTTATATATAAGCGAAAATAAGCCAACATCAAAATTTATAATATAACCTTGACCTTTGACCTTGACCTAATAATCATTTTTTGGACCAAGGACCTTAAATCAAAATACCATAGGTCTCTATCACTTATTGTTTACTAGTTAGAAATGCATATTACTAATAGGAAATGCATAAGGGGAAATAACTCTCATATGAAGTGTTCATTGCTTCGGTTAACATAGGACAAATCATGCAAAGGATATAACGAGCAAGTTTATGAAATAAATTTGACGCTTTCTTCAGCGGTTACGGAGGAGATCTACACACAAGGAAAACAGTGTTCTGGGAGATAACTCTTACAAAGAAAATTGTTCGTCCTAGCAGAGTGAAATTTAAAAACGCATGAACTATACGATACCATATGAGAAATATCTAAGCGACATATTGCGATACAAATATTTATCGGAAGACCAAATAAGGCGGAAGAAAAAAAAATAATCAAAAGAAATACACAGAAAAGTGGATAAACCTGATAATAATCAGAACAAATACATCATTGTACAATAGGTCTTTCCACAGAAAAGTGGAAAGACCTAATAATAATCAGAACATATACAATAGGTCTTTCCACAGAAAAGTAGAAAGACCTAATAATCAGAACAAATACAATAGGGATTTCCACAGAATAGTGGTGGAAAGACCTAATTATAATGAATTACACATCAATACTATTAAATTTTCAATTAACCCAACTTGACCTTTGAAATGTTCATTCAGTTACCACAAATTATTTATTCCTTCTAAAATTGAAAAGACAATAAAAAAGATAGAATTTAAATTGGTAAATTTATCATGTTTATGTTTTATTTTTCAACTACAATAAAAAGATATGTAGATATGTGGAGTGAACAATTTAAACCGAAAACCATTGGGTTTCCCGTTTGAATAGTTTTACATTATTAATTTTGGGGCCCTTTATAGCTTGTTGTTCGATGTGAGCCAAGGCTCCGTGATGAAGGTCGTACATTGACCCATAATGGTTAACTTTTATAAATTATTATTCATGTTATTTGGATGGAGAGGTGTCTCATTGGCACTCACACCACATCTTCCTTTATCCAATGAATAAAAACATTGGACAAAAATGACAAATGTAATGCAAAATAAAGACGCTTTTTTCTATATCTAATGCAGCAATGTCCATAATGTTAGCTTTAATTTATAACTGTTCGAATAATCGTTCATACAACTGTTTCAAACAGTTCTGGAACAGTTCTGCCGAATAGGAATTCTAGCGTAGTAGATCTGTTCTGGGTAGAATTATCACGTCAGGTTCTAAACATCAGATTAGGTTCTAGTTTATAACTTTCTAAATCTGAATTAGTGTTAATCTGCAAGAGTCTGTTATATGGTATAATTCATATGATTTATTTAAGAATATGATTTTTAAGTGACACAAAGAAGTAATATATGATGGCTATTAAGAACACGACAGCTAGCTAGACTTGACCTTTAATGTCATGCTATAGAAAATAACATTACATATTTTAAGTTATTATAGTTAATGAAATACGTTTTTATTCTGTGATTCACGAATGTTTATATTTATTCTAACCAACCAAAGGTACTTTTGTATAGTATTATGAATAAGCAGTGAGACAATGAGGATATTAACTTGTTATATTTTACTTGTTACTGTTCTGAAGAAAGGCAATTGTAGAGGTTCATAATACATGTGACTGTCCCTCTAGTATCTTTCGTCCCTCTTGTATTACGTTGCAAACATTTGAATAAACAGTGATCATATCGTGTTCTCACACAAAAGTTAACCTGACATTATCAGATCTTAGTTAAGGATACAAGTTAGGTTAAGGTAATGTAACTTTAGATTCCCGAAAAAATACTATCAATATGCATTATCTGTTCTACATGTTTAATGGTAGAACTTTCCAAAAACGATACCAGTTTAAAACTGTAATGATATGTGTTGTTATCAGAATTGTCCCCAAAAAATGGACGAAAGATATCAAATTTATAAATTGAAAATAAACTGACAACGCCATGGCTTAAAAAGAAAAAGACAAATAGACAAAATAGCACAAAAAACACAACATAAAAAACTATAGACTAAGCAACACGAACCCCATTAAACCTCAAAACTGGTGGTAATATCATGTTTTTCAAAAGGGTAAAGAGATCCTACTCCACATGTGGCACTAGTGTTGCTCATGTTATTACATACCCGATAAATGGTCTAATTCGGTAGGTCACATTTGTGAAAAGGGAAAAGGATTGTAGTTGCGACATAAGGAACATATCTGATATCATCTGTGAAACAGTTATTCTATAACGGTCAACCAACTAAGTTTATACAACCAATGTAGAACAGTAAAAATTATTTTAGGGTTGGGCATATTTTCCCACAAACTGCTCTAAAGGTGATCGAAGAGTATTTTTAAGAAAAGTATATATTATACATACATTGACCTTTACATGTTTTTTCATTGGATTTCTAGAGAAATTTTCAGGAGAGAAATTAAGACGAGAAGTGTTTCATTTAGTTTAGGTTAGTTACTCTAAAACAGTTTGTAAGATTTGTTTAAATAAGTTCTGACGTCAATGAAGTAAGATCTGCAAAATAAAATTCCATATTCCGTAGGTACATTCTTGATACATAGACATTAATAGTGCATTGACTTGACATATCAACGAATATAAGGATGAGGCTTAGAAACGGGGAAATGCGAGGCTGTGCCGAGCATTTTCCCTGTTTCGGGCCGAATCCTTATATCGTTGATATGTCAAGTCAATGCACTATTATTGTCTTTATACTGCAATCTAAAAAAACATTTTCAATTGTTGTTTATTGTGTTAATGTTATTTATTTGATTTAAATATGGGGGAAAATCCCCCTTTAAAAAGGCCTCATATCACACAGACGGAGAAATATAAAACACGATGAAATGTACCGCAATCAATGATGAAAGAATTCGTTGCAGACTAAAATATCAACAATAAACATAAAACATAATAATTTATAGGTTGCAAACAAAAAAATATCAATAAGTGAAATATGTTTTCCCAAAAATTGCAAAAGAAACAAGTTTGAGTCGTTAAACGCATCGTTTTTTAAATTGGAAACAAGAACAGGTTGAAGAGGTCGTATAAATAATTAAATATAATTTCGACAATTTCTATTTAAATATTCATGAGGAAAAGTGATATCAGGTCAGTGACTGTATATGACATAGAAATATACGGTCAACGCATTTTGACTGCTCAAACAGAACGAGTGCAGTATAAAATGTATTAAAATCTTGAACCTTGATCCTTTTAACATGTGTAAGATATCACTCTTGGATTTTTGAAGAATTCTACTATTTAACTGTCTTAAATTTCAATATCAATACTTACAGCATGTTTTAACCATGTGTTAGTCATGTCTTCCATGTTGTGGGGGCACCTATGTTCTTTACAAAAGTATTTGTCTTTTGAAATGAAGTCTGTTAAGGTGATTCTACCGTTTGTCTTAGTATAATCGCCAGTACTACATTTTGCTTTCATACTATAATATATATTCTGCCTTAATTTTTCTTGTATGCTTTCAATGTTATCACACAGTTCGTTCAAAATTGTCCGATATACATTATCCTCTACAAAACCCCATTTCCATATCTGCAGGGATATACAATTATGTGAAAAGCAGATAATAAATCTACTAAGTTCGTCTAAGTAAAATACTGCTTTCCCTTTATATATAGATTCAACTTTACAAACTTTATATTTTCGAATGAAATGGAACAAAATGTGATTGAAAAATGCAAAAGGAAGAAATATAAATTCAAGAACCAACCAAGGTGTCATTACGTCATTAGAGTTATTTGGAATAAATTCATCCCTGATAGATTTGATTGAAGGTGAATTTGCAATCATGCACGGCAAGTAGTAAGAATCTGACTTCTGACTTTTGTCGATGCTTGTATCTTGAACTTGTAGTCTTATGATGATGTCAAATTTTTCCATGACATTTAGTACATGCGCCTTATGGTCCTCAAACTTCAATTCTGGCTCTTTTTGAAATAGCTGATTGATTAATAAATCTGATAATTCTCCTGAATTTTTCAGCTCATTCCAAGCAGTTGGACAAATTAAATTATGATTTCTTTTCTCAGTATGACAATCACATACAAGGCATCTAAAACATTGCACTAACCAATCTGGCTGCAGAATTATGTATTCACTGATCTCTTTAAAAAAGATTAAATTTCCGATTTGATGCTGGTAATTAAGGAAAGAAAAGAGATCATTTTCGTCTATCGAATTCTTTTGAGCTAATTTCTCCATATTATCCCACGAATAAACATGTATGTTTGCATCTTTTAAAACTGCAAGCGCAGTTTCTAGTTGAATCCACTTTGTAGGAAGTTTTTCAGCAAAGTAATTCATATCCAATGCAATGTCTGAAATATGCTTTCTCAATTTCTCAATTTCTGTTTTATCTTCTTCTGTAAACTGTGTATTCGAAATAAAAAAGATGCCTCTGTTGTGATTAAACTTTCTTTCTTTGCCAAAATTTTGATAAAGTTTATCTGTATATTTTTTCCTATCTTCAACCTGTTGAAAACAATATGTATAGTATGTTAATTTGCCCAAAACAAAGGAAATAGTTGATGTTTTGGAAATTTATCTATGACGTCATTTTATAACAATAATCCAGTCGTGTGATAGACAATGCGTCGTTCTGTTGTGCTGTTTTGATGTACTGCCCTAAATTGTTTTACGTTTTCTTTTTTATTCTGTGCTTATTCAGCATTTCGGTGTTGACATGGGTATCAATTATAGTGTCATTGTTTTAATAAATGCACTGTTTGCAAAAGTATGAATTATTCTAAATACTAAGGATTTTCCTATTCCAGGCAGAGATAACCTTAGCCGTATTTCCACAACTTAATTTAGAATTTTGGGTCATCAATGCTCTTAAAACTTGTTTGGCTTTCTGACTTCATTTATCTGAACGTCACTGATGAGTCTTGTGTAGATGAAACGCGTATTGATTGATAAGCCTGGTACCATTGATAACAATTAGCATGTCGAAAACTATTATAATTGTATTGTTTATTTGTATATTATATGTCCTGAATGTTCTTGAATATATTTGTACTGTAGTCCTGTCATGTATTAAATTTCCAGTATCAAGCCAGGAACATGACGGGTGTTTTTTTAATGTTACATTTAAAATGTTCTTTTCTCTGTGTGTAACATTATTGTTTGTTTGTTTTGTTGAACTTTAGTATGTCTATTGTTTTGTTGTTTTCATTTTATAGTTTTTCCCTCGACTTTACTTTGTAACCCGACGGTATAGTGTTGACCTTATTCATTAAACATGTTAAATGAAGTTCATGTGTGTGCATATATTAATAATACGGAGCATGCAATGTGCGTATTAAATATTCAGCAAATCGACTTATATATGACAACAGTTAAATTTACCTGCATCAATGTGAACTAAATAATAAATGTTCTTGAATATAAGATAAACAGCAAAAACACAGCGGAGCCACAAACTCAAACCTTTTGTTACCAAAGTATATAGCTTATAATGCATTTGAGTGAAATCAAATCAATTCACGTTTGCAGTGCAAGGAATACATAACATACAAGTCGTTTCTCTCTTCAAAATGTTCAAGCGTCTTACAACATACGACTCATGAGTTTGAATATCCCAGTGCTGTCATTATCCTTTCATTAACTAGAATATATCCACATCCTTTTGCAACCCACTTGATAAAGTAATTACTCAAATTACACAAACAATGAGTTAACCTTGACAATGTATAAAAAGTGGAATAACATGTGTAACCCCGCTGCATGTTTGCGCCTGTCCAAAGTCAGGAGCCTCTAGCCTTTGATAATCTTGTATGGTTTTTTTATTTTTGTTTCTTATGTTTTATTCGGATTTTAGTATGACGTCCATTATCACTGAACTAGTATACATATTGGTTAAGGGACCAGCGGACGGACTCCTCAGGGTGCAGGAGTTTTTCGCTGCATTGGTGACATTCGGCTGTTGCCTGCTCTATGGTTGGATTGTTGTCACTGTGACACGTTCCCCATTTCCATTCTCAATTTTAACTATAAAGACTCTGCTCTCCTTGTATTTTCACCATTTATTCTGTTTACATTATCTTTATTTTCTATCATACGTTTTATAGTGTTTAACTTACATATTTCAGTCGGTGTCTTATGAAAAAAACATTCCTTACCTGACCCAAGTATATCCTTCAAATGAAGAGCTATAACTGTTTAAATGTGTAAAATATTAAGGTGTTTTTTTTGAATGAAAGCCTTAAGACTTGAAAACAATGATCATGTATGTTCGTCTGAACGACAAACAAACCAATTAAAGGAAAAAGGGTTGAAAAGGGTGAGCGGGATGGACTATGTTGCCCAGATGAGAATTTGTCTTTTGTTTAAGACCTTTTTTTATACAACTAAACTTTTAGAAACACGTGCGATCATGTATAGAATAAAAAGTATGCTCAATGATACATCAATACGGATAGAGTATAGTGTTAACTTGATACATTTTTCACGTTTTATTATAATAGTAATTTCTTTCCAAATATGTAAATGCTCGATATTACAGAACCGAGCATTTAAAAGAAATGGGGGTATGCTTTAGTCGAATTATTGCTATTATTAAAAACCATTCCAAATCAAGTTCAAGTAATCACATCCATTTCAATCAAAGATGATCACGTGTAATGAAAAGAGAGGCGAAGGGAACATTCAAATAAATTTGTAAACAGTTATATTGCAGATAATGCAATGAAAATTAAGTCATGGATAACTGTTATATGCTATAAAACTTCATTTACCTTAACATCATGAAAAAATCGATACAAAAGAATGATTATCCAACACTTCTCGGTTCTGAAATGCATAGCTTTTTGAAATATATTACACTTTTTTCTTACAATCTATAATATTTCAATGTCTACGACATTCGTCTTAAATCATCAAATGGCACAAAAAGTAAAGAAAACGTCTTTCAGACAAAAACCCACAGTATTATCATTTACGTGTACGGTTGTTTAAAAAAGATCTACATTTAAATTGCATTATGATATACATGTATTTACCTTTTCAAACTTGTCGGTACCAGTACAAACCATTATAACAGGTGGACACAATTTGTCTGCTGAATGATCTTTACAAAAACAATGAACACTGTCAAACCAAAAGTCAATATAGTCTGAAAATAAAATCGAAGAAATTATTTTATACCCTGTCTGTTATATAGTACAAGTGTGTTGTAATCCTTGGGCTAAACATTGTGACTAAAACAAAGACGTTTTCAGAGCCATTTAAGGTTTTTTGCTTTTTTTTTCTTTTAAATTGTAGATCGATTTTGACAGATGCAACAAACTAGACACTAGTTATTCGTTTACCGAATGCAAATACAAAATAAACAATTGGCAAAATATTTAATCTCCGTATTTATGGTTTTGGTCATATGGATACTTGTCTAGATATTGTACTGGTTTTCTGTTTCAACATGTTTATTAAATATTTTTAGATAATAAGCCAATTGTGTACCTTTTACCCTTAGTACATTTAGAAAAATCTTGTTTGGAAAGGTTTTAAATGTCAAAGAGTACAAAGATTGCGACAAAATACGGAGACCTTAATGTTCATGATTGCAGGCAAAAAGAAAACAGAAAATACAAGAACACTTTTTATATAAAGACAATAATTGCTATGAATTGACAAGACGACCATTGGTTTCGATTTTGTTGTTTTTCTTACTTATCATTATACATGTTACATTTTGTATGGTTAACTTGATCAATCAACCTATTTACATTTTTCTGTCCAGTAGCTTCATATAGCATATACTACAGCTTTTCGGGGAATCGGCAACAACATGGACCAACGATTTATATGGTTGTTGTGCGCAACAATCGACAAACGTATATACTAAACATCTATATATATTGAGAAATAATACGCAATCAGTTGGAAACAGGAATGTGGGTCCATACGTAGCCATGACCCAAATCAACTATTATTAGTGTATATTAAGCTCTTCAACGGTTTCGGTACTTATACATCTTCTTTATAGCTCTTCAACGGTTTTGGAACTTATACATCTTCTTTATAGCTCTTCAACGGTTTCGGTATTTATACATCTTCGGATTTCAAATATTTGGCTTTGAGCGTTCCTGATGAAGGTAAATCTTGAAAAGCGCTTCGCAAGAAATTATTAAACGTGTTGTTTTCAATTCTTTGTAATTTGTTAAGAAGAACTTGTAGTTTGGAGAATTATTTCAAAAGGAAATATCATAAAGAATTTGTAAACCAAGTTAAATGGTGCAAAGACATTAACTTGATACTTCCATATACTAGTATCTACAATGTGCAAAATATGAACATGATGAAGTAAATGACAAAAGAAAAAGAGATAGTTCATGCAATTGTCCATATATTTGCAAGACCTTTATAACCCCTTTCCTTATAAAAAATATACTAAATATCAAAAAAATTAAGATTTATTGGATCCTTCCATCTAGAAAAAAAAACCAGTCACATAATTTAAAAAAACCCTGAATTACTCCGTACACGAAATTAAAAGGCTCATAATTTGTTTGTTATGTTTCAATGGTCTGTTTTTAAAACAGAAAGAGTTTATATTACAAAATTAATATCATCTTTTAAAAACAATGTAATACTTCTGTAAAGTTTACAGGATGAAATTGCAGATACAATTACGATGCTAGTACTAAATTTGTAATATTAGTAAATTATCTAACAAAAGGCAAAGGTTTCAGATCTAGAAAACAGCTGGGGATAACTTGTACACTAGAGCAAAAGAAACAGAGAAAATTGATACATGTAACTGCAACGTACACCATGCATGTTATCATTAACGTAAAAGTCGTATATTTAATGTTGAAAAGCGTAGAATTTGATTATTCAAAATCAGTACTGTTTCTTCTAAATTATGAAGTCTCAACTCATCAGATCATCTAATAAGGCTGGTCATAACTGTTAATTTAAAGATATATATAACTGACCATTTACGATATTTACATACTATGACTGTATGTATCTATCAAAACACTATTCTTCTAGATTGGCTACGCTTGGTAAGAAATTGTCATACAATGACAACCATATTCAGTAAAACTCAATTAAACAATAACCATAATTGTTATATTGTAATACTCTGTTTAAAACACAACATGTTTGTTTACTTAAGTCTGATACTTCACTGCAGATATGTGCAAATAAAACAGTCTACAAAAAATAAGATCTCTATACGAAAGAAACGGTGGACAATCAGGTTCATGAGTCAAGATGATGATTTATCAATAAAAAGCTATACAATGCTATAGGGGCATACGATAGAAACACAATCTTTTGATTATTTTGTAATGCATGATATACATTGGTTATAAATTTACCTTCAATACAGTAACAATCATCTTCATTGTGTGTTATAGGTTTAATATCGTCCTCAATATCTGCAACAAGAAGATAGATTGCATGTTGCGTAAAGAATGTCTGGTGTGTGGCATAATAGTCTTGTTGGCCGGCAAAATCCCAAATACCACATTCTACTAAATCATCGGCCTCCTTTCTTTCTTTTTGTGTCCTTGCACTGGACAGAATTTCATCCATTTTATGAATCATCATTTTAGTAATTTGGTCAACAGACATTGCAGGAACATCAGGTACTTCATGATTAATCAAATTAATATTTGCTTGTTTTTCCATTTTGTTTGCGTTGCGTAATATATTGACATCTGCGTTGTTGGTTGCTAAAGAGATTCCTAACTTTTCTGTGTCAATGTCCTTCTTATTAGATAGAAGCGATTTCTGGCCGTTTTGTTTCTTTTCTATTCCCGATATATATTCCTGAGAGGTAGTTGGTATCTCTTTATTATGCCTCGTTTCTAATACATATGGTACAGATGCATCCCCTAAATGTTCACAGGACTCATGCAAAACTTGTTGTTCCGTATAAAGAGCCAGCTGCATCCTTTTTAATATTTCTTTATTTTGTGTGTCAACTACAATGAGATTATATGGAGACACATACATTATAAGTCAATGCTCAACAAAAGTACTTTTAACGTGATGTGTGGATACAGTAGAATGTGTCCCCGTGCCTGTAAAGTATGCCCTTATATTTTTACAGTTAGGTTTTTTTTTGCTTGTGAGAGAGCTATCTACTTATTCTCTTATCACGATTAATGATCAATGTTTTATACTGTAATTTTTATCCTGCCCCCTTATATGGTTTTACTAAGATATAAAAACGAAGATGTGGTATGATTGCCAATGAGACAACTATCCACAAAAGACCAAAATGACACAGACATTAACAACTATAGGTCTCTGTACGGCCTTCAACAATGAGCAAAGCCCATACCGCATAGTCAGCTATAAAAGGTCCTGATAAGACAATGTAAAACAATTCAAACGAGAAAACTAACGGCCTTATTTATGTAAAAAAATTAAAGAAAAGCTCTTATATTTTCTTGTATTAGCCTTTTAATAGTTCCGGGACACAGTTATCGTCCTTCTTTCGTTGTCTACGAATATAGTCCCTAATGCGGTTAGTGTTTACATTTGGTGCATACACCTTTCAATTTTATTTCCTTATGTTTTAGGCATAATATAGTAATATGGAGTGGAAATGACATGTCTAAACAGTTTATAGTAATTTTTACCTTAAGATGAATTAGTGATCTAATCCAGTTTGAAAAGGTCATAAATTATGATGTGTCCCAAAACTAATACACTACACCTTAAAAATATTTTTTTGGATCGAGCAGGTGCTAATTTTTGTTAAAAGATTTGTGTTGTTTCTGTTATAGATAAATTCACTACGTCATAACTGTTTTATCGGACCTATATTTGTTTCATGTCTGTCTTGTTTTACTGACGTCATTTTGTCGGGCTGTCCAATAAAGTTTTTATAAGAATTCTTCGACTGTTTTATAAATTGTTTATATATTCCGTTATTGTAACTCTTAATTCAATGTTATGACTTTCGGCCCCATATTACCTTCTCATTACCCTTGAATTAATCATGATTTTACGAAATGGAAAGAAAACACTATACACCAATCCTTGAAGGATATTCACGTACTCTAGAAACCTTATTCAAAACATTAATTCAACCGCCGTCAATCGAAATTCCCCATCTAAAAGCACTTTTTATAATTGTGTTAAAGGTGGCCATGCTGCTGCAGCCAGATTATCCAATAAAAATGCACGTGGATATTCAAAAATATTTCCGTGCAATGTCAGAAAATGACAAACCTGTTCTAGATTATCTTCTGATAATACCTTAAGGTCAACAGTGAACGGGAGAGCTTTTTGCTTTCCTTTTCCTGTGACATTTCATAAAAGACCCAAAGCCTCATTTATCTTGTTACATGAACAAAGCCAAAGTGTGGTATACAATATATAGGACAAACAGGACGGGAGTTTTTTTAAACGAACACAGGAACATCTTTATCGTATCCGAAAACCTAAGAAATTCAAAAGTATAATTTATCAACATTTAAGTAAACAAAACTACAATATTAAATTAATTAGATTGTAACCGCTCGAAACGGTCCAAGACAACAAGGGCAATCGCATAAACAATTTGAAGATTCCCGTAAAATTATCGAACTGTCTTGGATTAAACGACTTCAAACAGCTTATCCCCTGGGTCTAAATGACAATATACTTGGACAAAGGAACATATCTACTACTTCTTCTATTGATATCATGAATATTATTGATAAAAAACAACGAAATAATAGGTCTAAGGGAAACTTATCAATCGAAATCAACGAGTTAAACATCGTATCAATTTTACACTTGGTAATCTCCTACCTATATTTAAAAACAATGGCAGGCATCAATTATTATGTCAACTTGGTCAAATACCCATTAGTAAATTACACGATATTTTCTAACAGTGTGACACCATCTCTTTCTTCAGTCCACTGTATGAATATTCTCCCGCGTATCAACAAACCTGAATCGTCGAAGTTTAGATATGTTCTCTATGGCCTTATTATTACAGGGGACATCAATATCGTCCAGGACAGAGAGGTGAAAAACTTTAAAAAAAAAAGGACCAAACTATCGTCCTCCATCTAAAATAGATTGGAAAGAGTGTCGTCAAGTCACCAAAGATGTTTTTTCCTCGTTTTGTAAACAGTGGTGTAAACGGGAAAAATCTAAAACAAAATCTCTTGATTCTTATTTAAATAACTGTATGTATGTGGTAGATAAGAGAATATCACATTTTGAAAATAATTAAGAAGTACATAATACACCTATTTCCAGAATAAGAAATAAACTTCAAGAACTTTCAAAACGGTTTGTGTTTGCACCGGCCAACAAAACAGCCAACAATGTGGTGGTGATGGTATGCCGTAAATACTACACGGACGTTCTTAAGAATGAAATTTTATATTCATCTACATTCAAGTCCATCCGCTCCACAGAGAGTCATATAGTAATCGTTTCATCTAGGCCTCTAGTAAGTGTCCGACAACTTAGCTTTCAGTGCTTTTAACAAATTCACTAACTACTAACAAAGAGCTTATCATAAACTATTGTAATAAAATATATGAACATAGTCATGATAGTGGTATAAACTATTTTTGGAGTGTAAAAATTCTTTGGATGTTTTAGATAAATGACATGCTTTTGATGGTCCTTTTTGATTCTGCTGACAGTTTTGATTTTTCTACTCTTTACACTACACTTCAACACTATCTTATTAAACAAAAGTTTTCCTATTTAATAAATAAACTCATCATAGATACCAGGACGAAATGTTGTATATACGCCAGACGCGTGTGTCGTCTACAAAAGACTCATCAGTGACGCTCGAATAAAAAAAAGATAAAAAGGCCAAATAAAGTACGAAGTTGAAGAGCATTGAGAACCAAAATTTCTAAAAGTTTTGCCAAATCTTACTAAGGTAATCTATGCCTGAGGTAGAAAAGCCTTAGTATTTCAAAAGTTTTGTAAACAGTTAATTTATAAATATAACCATATCAATGATAATTCATGTCAGCAAAAAAAAAGTCGTTTGGTAAAGCTGAATGCAAATATATTTGCTGCAACCAAATTAAAGACTTCTTCTGTAATGAAAAAGGTAAATATGCAAGATATACTTACTGGAGTTGTGATGAGATGATTGAAGCTGTTAATTTTCTCCTTGATAATATTTATGTACGTTTCGGCAACAAAGTTTATCGACAGGTTGTAGGTATCCCTATGGGCACTAGTTGTGCCTCTTTAATATCAGACTTGTTTTTGTACTGTTACAAATCACAGTTTATAACTAAACTAAGTAAAGACCTTTCGAAATTGCATATAATTACCGTTATCTTGATGATATTGTTTTCGTTAAATAATAAAGAATTTTCTCAATATACTGCTGAAATTTACCACAAGGAACTTACTGTAATAAAATCAAATTTATACGTTAATAACTGTCCTTTCCTGGATTTAGATATTTCGGTTTTTAACGGGAAACTCCACACTAAAATTTACGACAAAGGGACGATTTTTTGTTCACTATTTTTAATTTTCCATTTTTAGATGGTGATGTTCCTTTGGCACCATCGTACAGTGTTTATATTTCACAGCTCGTTCGCTCTGCCCGTGTCTGTTGTGACATTTTTGATTTTAACGAACGCAATCTATATATCACTGGTAAATTATTAAACCAGGGATATCGTTACAATAAATTACTTAAAAGCTTTACTAAATTTTTCCATAGATATAAAGATTTGGTTTTGATTTTTGGTTGTTCCTGTAGAAAACCTATTTCAAACGGGCTAACACATCCTCATTTCTACGAAAATGTTGTTAACCGTGCCCGGAAATTTAGAAATGATCCTTGTAAACGTATCGGTCCTTTAAATAAACTTATTCTAAACGGTTACCAATTCAACACTGTAATACGATCATTGAATATCACTATCCCAAGTCAAGAGGCTGTAATTCATTGGTTGTCGTTTGTTTACGTGTAATATATTTGTTTTTCGTTCATTTTTTCATATAAATAAGGCCGTTAGTTTTCTCGTTTGTATTGTTTAACATTATCATATCGGAGTCTTTTATAGCCGACTATGCGGTATGGGCTTTGCTCATTGTTGAAAACCGTACGGTGACCTATAGTTGTTAATTTCTGTGTCATTTTAGGTCTCTTGTAGACAGTCGTCTCATTGGCAATCATACCACATCTTTCTTTTTTATATTGACAATATATATTCAGTGTTAATAATTCTAAAACTAGTAAACAACCTAATATTTAAACAATTATCATGATTATAATTATGTAGTGTTAATAATCTCATTTTAAAATAATTAGTTTATTGTTTTTGAATTAGATGCAATCATTTTTTTTTTAAGAAATGTTTGTTTGATCTTATTTTCATAAAAAAAACTAGTGCAACAACCATGACGACGACAAAAATATATTTTCATACGTGATAATGCATTATCTTACCTTCTATACATTTATAGGAATATAATTGGTTACGTAGGCATTGTTTATTTAAAAAAAGCGGTCAGTAGGGGTGTGTTGTCCCTTTTTAAAAACAACATGGTGTTGAGGGAAAATCACAAATGTTTCAAAAAACAGAGAAATTGAGGATTAACGGTTGAAATCTATTCAGGAATCTTGTTTGAAGGTAACATGTTATTAGAGTTGGAATTTGTTTTGTATAGACCAACGGAAATAGGTTCTTAACAGTGATAACTTCATCATTCTGATAGGCCATTAGCAACAGATTTATGATTATGTTAACTGTTTTAAGTATTCAGTGCATTAAAGGGAATAGGCAGATTTGAAGGAGAATTGCTCAAAAAGAGTTTTACAACACCCAAACTTCCAAATCAATAAAGTAATTGATTTGATTGATTGAAATATGCCCAGAGTCTGGTTACGAATAGGGCATGTATGTTTAGGAATATGTAAATGTATCCAATGTTTGTCAAATGGAGACTGTAAATTAAAAACAAAGAGCATGTTAGAAATATTTGATTGGCCAAATTATCATGTAGACTACTGACAGAGTAGATTCAATGGTTGTTTAAGAAGCAAAGATCGCGGTACTCTCCCGTCACAAGACATCGGACTGAGTGTTCCTAACTCGACAGGATAACTCTGCATATAGAAACAACAGAAAAGCCAAACAGGTATTCACTTGTCCTGAATATTTAATGTGTAATTATATACCTGCTTGTTCCAAGTGCTTCAAGAAAGGATATGTATACGTTCCGGGAGCCCAAACCGAACCGTTGTATGTGTTTTAACCTAGGATGCTAAAAATAGATGGATACCTATATGTCTACTCTCCAGTCAATCCTTTTTGGTTAATTCAGAAGGAGAAAAAATACATAATAGTACTGCATATTTCCTATAATAAATACATTAGGTAAGGACAAACCAAGTATATTGTATTTGTTTCTCAATATTTGAGTACGAACACATCGAAAATCATTACATGTGCATACTTGTCAAGTATATAATTCCCTTTAAAGTTTACACTTGATAAACTGTAGCGATTGTCCTATATGGAAAAGCAAGTATTGCAATGAAACAAATACATGCAAAAGACATGCATGTACATTATGTGTATGACACAAGCCATGTCGGCGTCATAATTTCGAAAATTTTAAATCTTTTAAAAGGATTTAAGAGTCTTTTCTTTTGGCAGTTACCCCAGTATTTGTAGACAACAAAATTTTTAATCAACTATTTAAATTAATATAAAAAAATAGCATGTACAAAGGTAATGTGTACGCGAAGTGTTTACACTTTATGTTCCTTCAAATGCATGTTTATCAAGTTTATAAATTGAATGAATACACCTTTGTGTCTTCTTAAATGTGTCAATAAGGCAACCAAATTAATATTTGATTTACATTTAGGGAATACAAATGTTGCTTACCCTCACCAACAAACCATTTGCCATCATTTCTTCTAATTTGGCATCTTCTGTTTATTTCAATTCCATCGGTGCTTTTTCCATCATATGCGCCGTTTTCTAGGAATAGTAGTCTACGTACAAGACTTGTCTTTCCAACACGATCTTTGCCAATGACCTGAATTCTTACATATTGTCTGGTCTCTTTTCTTGATCTAATTGCATCCATATACGTGTCTATGCTAGTTGGAGGTTCTAACAACAGGAAAATTACAAATGGACATATAAAAATTGATGCATGCATAACAACTTCCTATTGTAAACAAAAGATGAAGACAAAATTCAGACTTTACTGAACAATTAAATCATTTGTAAATGTATATACGCTGAAATTTTTGTTATAATTCAACATCAATATAACTCACTGAAAACTAATCAATAAATGACCCTATATGGTTTCATATGTATTTATCATACATGGTTTGTATTTGTCAAAAAGCTATCACGTCAATGACTTATGTAATTATTCTTAAATGGTGGAATCTTTGTATTTATGAACAAATAATTAAAAAAACTAATGTTTTCAAATGAGCACTCATATCGTCAGCATGGTTTGTGATTTAATGTTTTAGTTGTCAATCGATCAAATATGATTTGCAAGTAATTGTTTAATATTAAGATAAACCATCTATGCATACTGTAATTAGATGATAATATCTCACAAATGCAGTGAATTGATACATTTTGTAGATCTTTTACGTGTCATAATGAGGATTATTTCTTGTAGCTTTTACAGTTTCGGTATTCTATTATAGTTTTTGAAATCATAAGTACATTCAAGTCGTCAAAGTCGTTAATCATTTGCCAATAATACACAACTCAACTCTTTATTTTGTTAGAAATAGATCGTATGTAGATCTTGACATACATTGAATTTTGACCAGACAGGTATTGTCGATATATCATAGTTTTCAGGTCAATAGACCCGACTTGAATTTTCTCTAACGTTTACCTTAGGATACAACGAAAATGTCTGTTAATTGACAGAAACACATACACTGATAAACAGATGTGCCATGAGCGATTCATACGTCCTTGAAGTTTAAGCATTAAAATGCAACAAGGATAAGAAAAATGTTATGGTATGGTATTAAACGGTATGATTGAGTTGCTATTATGTTTTGAAGAGTAAATTGACAAGTTCGGCTATAAATACTTATTTGGGCATTATGGTTCACTGACCACATTTTCCGCGTAAATTTCCCCTATATGTTATACTTAGCAAGATCATTGTCAAACACGCAAATTGGTAAATAAAGACGATATAATATTTTCAATCGGGACAAAAAAATGTCATTTGAAGACAATCACTCATCTAAGGACTACATTAAATGTGATAGGCTTGGTGGAATCGAAAAATGGTAGATTCAGACACCAATATGTTTTGATGGTACACTATTGTTTTAGATAAAGGTGAAGGTTAGTTCCTAATAAAATGTTTAAACCCGCTGCATTTGTGTACACCTGTCCTAAGTCAGTAGATGAGACAGTTGTTTTCCCTTTGAATGGTCTTACACTAGTAATTTATTGGGCCCTTCATAGCTTGCTGTTCGGTGTGAGCCAGGCGACAAAGAGTCATTCAAGTCATAAACTACAATGTTCATAGGCTAACCTCTTGCATATTCTGCATAAGTGATTGTTGAACAGACATTTCATGAATACTTTGACCTAAATCTATAAAAAAAAATATCTTCAAAATCAATAGAACACTGCATCTCCTATGATATATTACAAACTCGAGTAAGGAAACGTTTTCATCAATTTAAAGGTCAACAATATTGTGTACTGTGTAACACATTATAAAGTAAAGACTCATAATGGCTTTGGTTTCTGTTGGTTCATTTATTTTCGTAGGTATCAATTTTCGTGTATTGCTGAAAACTTGCATATTCCTGGATATTTGATTTCGTTGTTTTACCAATCTCAGTAGACAAAGCCTATTGAAAATATAATATTCGTTGAACATTTGAATTCGTGGTTCAGCTGTTCCAACAAAACACACGAAAATTGATATCCAAAGAATAATAATGAATCCACAGTATACTACTAACTTTGACGAGCTCAATAAGTTTCTAAACGGTAAAACAAATATCAAAACTTTCATAGAAACAACAAACCTACGAAAACTCTACATAGCCGAAGGCCATACATGGGTCATCAACAAGGCGAAACAAATCCCGCACCCGAAGGCGAGCTTCAGCTTGCCCCTAAACAAAAAATGTACCAGTTCAGTGTATTTATATATAAATACTTCTGATTTCCAGCAAAGGAAATAGAATAATGTTAAAAAATTATTTGCAAACAAGAAAGGCGTCATAACACATCAATTTTTTACTTATAGATAGAATCACTTACCTATTAAAGGTACATCTTCACTTGAACCTGAAAATTAAGTTGGAAACATCTGTTTATTGAATGGTAAAACTGATAAACAGCTGGACTTAACATCATCTGCCAGAAATTTCGAATGTTCTAGAAGATTAATCGTACTTGTACATAGTTTGAGTGCTTTGTTAATATAGTTTAGTCACATAAACGCATTAAATAAATTAAATAAAAAACAAAACATTACAAAACAAAACAAAACCAAGACAAAAACTGCCAACACTAGAATCGCAAAATGGTATCCATAATCTTTTCATTTTGGTATATCTATTGATACTGAAAATTGTGTAATGGTATGGTTCTAAAACATGAGCAAATATAATTTGTATCTTGATATTATTTTTGTTCCATTAAATTTTTCTTCTAACTTGTATGTTTTCAACGATATTTAAGGCAAACACTGTTCTTGTCTTTAATAAATGTATTGCAGATAAATTGCGAGATTTTATAATGGCAGTATTTCGTTGTTTGAAACTAATATATTGGTTTTGATCATATCAGCTAAATCGTTTCTAGAATCAAACGGATAATCATTTTTTTAATTAATTCATCAAGCAAAAAAAAAAGTTTTTGAAACCAAGAATGTGTTGAATATCAAATTACCTTCAATACTGTTCCTTGTATTTCTGTGTCTTTCTTTCCTACGTTTCCAAAAACAAATTATGAAAACTATAGCAACTAACATTGCTGTGGAAACTCCAAGTATAATACCAGCACTAGAATCAATAAAATATACTAGAGTCAATGCATAATGACAATAGCTTGTATACGTCAATTGATAATGATAATAATACTCCAAACTTAGTAAACAGTTGGCACGCCATGCATATGGTCTTAGATTTACAAATTGATGCATGATCCTTGACTAGCTTCTTTATATTGAGCAAATAAAAAACTAGAGGCTCTAAAGAGCCTGTGTCGCTCACCTTGGTCTATGTGAATATTAAACAATGGACACAGATGGATTCATGACAAAATTGTGTTTTGGTGATGGTGGTGTTTGTAGATCTTACTTTACTAAACATTCTTACTGCTTACAATTATCCCTATCTATAACAGTACTTTCTGTGGAAAATGTTATTGAAAATCTTCAAATTTTAAGAATTGTTAAAAATTGATTATGAAGGGCAATAACTCCTTAGGGGGTCAATTGACCATTTTGGTCATACTGATTTATTTTTAGTTCTTACTGTGCTGTACATTCTTGATGTTTACAGTTTATCTCTATCTATAATAATATTCAAGATAATAACAAAAAAACAGCAAAATTCCCTCAAAATTACCAATTCAGGGGCAGCAACCTAACAACTGATTATCCAATTCATCTGAAAATTCCAGGGCAGATAGATCGTGACCTGATCAACAATTTTACTTCCGGTCAGATTTGCTCTAAACGCTTTGGTTTTTGAGTTATAAGCCAAAAACTGCATTTTACCCCATGTTCTAATTTTAGCCATGGCGGCCATCTTGGTTTGATGGACGATACCGAACACAATTTTTTAACTAGATACCCCAATGATAATTATGGCTAAGTTTGGTTAAATTTGGCCCAGTAGTTTCAGAGGAGAAGATTTTTCTAAAAGATTACTAAGGTTTACGAAAAAAGGTTAAAAATTGACAATAAAGGGCAATAAGTCCTACAGTGGTCAACTGACCATTTTGGTCATGTGACTTATTTGTAGATCTTACTTTGCTGAACATTATTGCTGTTTACAGTTTATCTCTATCTATAATAATATTCAAGATAATAACCAAAAACAGCAAAATTTCCTTAAAATTATCATTCAGGGGCAGCAACCCAACAACGAAATGTCCGATTCATCTGAAAATTTCAGGGCAGATAGATCTTGATCTGATGAACAATATATCCCTGTTAGATTTGCTCTAAATGCTTTAGTTTTTGAGTTATAAGCCAACAACTGCATTTTACTCCTATGTTCTATTTTTAACCATGGCGGCCATCTTGGTTATTTGGGCGGGTCACTGGACACATTTTTAAAACTAGATACCCTAATGATGATTGTGGCCAAGTTTGGTTAAATTTGGCCCAGTAGTTTCAGAGGAGAAGATTTTTGTAAAAGTTAACGCAGGACGACGACGAAGACGGACGACAACGACGACGGACGACGACGGACGACGCCGGACGCCGGACGACAAGTGATGAGAAAAGCTCACTTAGCCTTTTGGCCAGGTGAGCTAAAAATAGACGAAATCAATGTCATTTATTAACGTAATTATTCAATTCTTTTCTTTTTAGGGCAAAAAGTAAAACCACAACAATAGTCCGAGGAAAAATCAAAACAGAAAGTTCCTTATCAAATGGCAAAATCAAAAGCTCAACGACTTAAACAAAAGAATAACAACTTTCATATTTCTGACATTTTCTAAACATTTATAGATATAGCCTGGTTTTGTAGCAATATTAATCTCTCAGTTGTATGACAATCGTATAACACCTCTAGAACATAAAATTGAGAATGGAAATGGGGAATGTGCCAAAGAGACACAACCTGACCACAGAGCAAACAACAGCAGAAGGTTACCAACAGGTCTTTAATGCAACGAGAAATTCCCGCAACCGGAATTGTATGTTTGCTCCTTAGACACCAACAGGTTAGAGGGCACATAGCAATAAGTTTTTCTTCAAAACTTGACCATTACCAAATTGAGTTAATAACTTATTGAAGAAGCAAGTACTTTATTACTGAGATAATACAAACATAAAATCTATTTGAGCTATTCAAATTTCTTCACTGTGGTTTTATGCACTTCTATCCCTTAGGTAGAGACCCACTTGCTAAACGTGCGCTTCAGTTTTTTTAACTGTGTCTTTATTGCTGTCTTACACATATTGTCATGTATCTCTTTCCTGTGTAAATATTGTCAATGTTTTTATTCTTCATTTACATGATTCGTGCACTATTGACAGTATTGACAAAGTATAAATGTCAGGCTTATAACATTTTTTGGGGCTTTTTCTTCTAAACCGTGTAATGGTACGTTCATAATTTTGGTAAATAACATTTACAATAACGAACATACTTGAACATGTTGAATGTGTACTGATCTTTGTAAGTCCTATGAAGGAGAAACGTTCTGCTTTAGAATATATTTAGTCAAATATAAGCAATTTGGAAGCCACTATGACAGTACATCTACCATTTAAATGATTTATAATTCTAACAACTCAATAATTGTCGACAAATTAAATAAAAATTAATACGTTCTCTATTTTCATAATGCCGGAGATGTTTTTGAATCAAAGATTTAATCCGTTGAACAGAAAACAAATTTGAAAAAAATCTGAACAGGATATTTAGATAAAGAAAGTTGAATCAAAGGCTGCCATAAACGGCATGACCATTTAGAAATACCACTCCTGTTTTGTTAATCTCTTAAAGTTGTTGAGTGCCGTCTGATTATCATGAATAACACACGGCAGAATGAACAATACTTCTTATTTTTCGTCATCAAATTCAGACACATGGCGGTCTTCTTAATTTGTTTGTATATCTTGTTTAAGTTACTGTTTTCACAACAAAATACTAATTATCATTCTAAAGTCTAATTTTTAAAATGAAACTTTACTGTCGAGGTTACGGTGAGGTATCCCTGTGAAATACTGTCTTATTGTCCAGAAGAACAATTTGTTTGCGATTTGTTGGAATACAATTGGGTTTTAATGCCCGTCAGCATCATATTTTATTTGGCCATGTAACCTTTTAATTTGACACTTATACGTCTTTTGTTTATGAAAAACGCGTTTAGCGAATAAATACAAGTCTGTTATCTACAACATGTCAAATGAGTTTTTAGAATAAACAGATATTAAGAAACAATGTTCAAATTCCTACTATGACTTTCTCGAAAAGTACTGAAATTGGCAATTAACGTGTTTCTCTTAATTGTATGACTATATACTGTGGATTATTAATATTCGTTGTATACCAATTTTCGTGTATTTTTCGGGTAAAGTGGAACCACGAAATTAGATATACATGCACGTTGTCCTCAATCCACGAAAATAAAGGAATCCACAGTTCCCGACATATCTTAGTGAGAAAAGGGAACACAACTTACCGGATTGATTAACTGGGTGTTAAACGGTACATGTAGTCCAAGTCAGCTGTACCGGTAGGATTGTTAAACTCAAACATTAAACTATATATTCTTAGGATAATTTAACATAGTTGTTTCATAATGGTCCTGTAGTTTCAGATGATAAGGTGTAATAAAAAAAATTAATGACACCGACATCAAGTGATTGCCATTTTTGTCTAGATCTCATGACCTCACGTATTACACTGGGGAAATTTTCAGTTTTCGGTAGACGGCCAGTATGAATTGATTTAATTGATATACAATATATAATAATTAAAGCAAAAAAAAAAAAGAAAGAGTCAATGCTTAGATAGAAATATACAGATAAAAAGAGAAAATAATCTTATGAATCCATTAAAAGTTAGTTTTCAAACTTACATTGTTCCAGCAGAAAAAGTTTGGTTACCAATTTGACCATTTTGCTGTGTAGTAATTATGTCGCCAGCAGAAAACGTTCTGTTGTCAAAGGGACTATTTTGATGTGTAGTACTTATGTCTATAAAGAATAGATTATAAAATGAACGATGAATAAACATCAAATGAAGCTTTACGGATCACAAATACTTGGTCTAATATGCAACTTCAAAATCGTACGCAACAGCTTCAACCTTCTGTTGTATTTAAATTTACATTATTGATTTTATTTTCATAAAATTGATAGAATCAGTTTAATTAAGCTAACGTATAATTGTGTACCAAATACAATCCTGGTAATTTCCATGAACTTTTAGAATGCATCACAACGTATGCACTTTAAAGATGGAACGGGCGCCTGGGGTAACAAAACAACTGGTATAGAAGTAAGTAACGGAAACGTTCTCAACAGTTGGACTAATATTAAGTAAACATAACTATAAGAAGATGTGATATTATTGTCAGTGAGACATTTCTCGGAAAGAGAACAAAATGACATAAAAATGTACAAGAAGAGGTCATTGTACGGCCTTCACTAATAACGAAAATCCATACCGCGAAGTCGGCGATAAAAGGCCCCAACATAATAATGTAAATCAATTCAAACAAGAAAACTTATGGCCTGATTTATGCATAGAATAAATAACGAAAGTAAAAAAAAAAGACCACACTGCAATACTCGCTCATGACTCAGGAGAAGCACATACAGAATGTAACTGTTTTAGAATTTAACATGTTGTGTTAAATTGAGAAAGGCAATGGGGAATGTGTCAAAGCGACAACAACCCGACCATAGAGCAGACAACAGCCGACAATACATCAATGAGACAATTGTTGTAGCATTGACAAATATCTGCCTTTGCTCAATTCTATTTCAACCCAAAAAATGTGCTTATATTATATACTGTTATATACCGCATTATATTTGGCAAACAACATATTTTCTAAGTGGTAACTTTAACTTACAATCAAACACATTCTCTTCTAGTAGATATTGTTGATCACCCAATGAAAAGTCATACACACATGAATATGCTATATTAAGATCTTGTTTAGTCAGATTTCGTATTACTAAGGTATATCCATCTGTTAAAACATATCCATCATATTTTTTATTCGGTCTCCATGTTTTGACATCTATAATTATTGTCCGTTGCTGTGGAGTGTACTTATCCCATCCTGCACTTTTAGGACAGCAGTTTGAAACATTGCAAACTAATGTCACATTTTGTCCATACTCTGTTATCTTTTTAAGAACTTTCCATTCTAAATTACCTACAATATTTGTTGTTTATGTTCTGTATAATTAAAGGGCTGCATTGTGCGTATGGTAACATGTAGACAATTAAAAATGATTATAACAAAAAAACCTATCTTCAACAGCTTACATAGTGTATGCAAGGCCAACACACTATGTGTTTGTCAAAACAAGAATCAAGTTATGTATTGTTATGTGAAAATTCAGATTTATAATGTGTTCTGCACACTGTTCCAATGCTTTAATTATTTGTGAAATATACCTATATTGATTGTCTCATTTCAATTAAGGTATACGTCGGCAGGAAGTTAAGCAGGAAAACTTCAAAAAGAAGGCTTATAGTGCGTTAATAAACTCATCGTCAAAAGGTCACTATTAATTTCTAAATACAAACAAATCGACCTCCCCTTCGATTCTCTCTACAGCAAAGTAATATCATTATAAATGTATTGGCCTGGATAATTGATGTAATCTAAAGACCTGACAAACCCTTCAGTCGCAGCAAACAGCAAAAGGGTTATTTTGCTTGACCGTGATAATCTGATTATTTCAATCATTCATACCTTATTACACATTGATTAGAAATTCAGGAAACGAATTGAAATCATCTCATACAACATTTTTAATACTGGCGCAATGTTGCACTTGTCCAAGGTCAGGAATAGCTAGCCTTGTGGTCGTCTTGAAATAATTTCTATTTTTAAATATGGATCATTGAACGTTTCGGAGATGGTGTTGAGTCTATTTTGTTGATTAAGTAAATATAACTGTGTATGGGCCAGTCGCTGGGAGATGAATTTTCTCGCGGTAGACTTTAAAGACTCATTTGTGAGCCTCGGGTTCATTCTGCTGTTTGTAGTTTTTTTTATCTCTTTAACACAATACCAAATTTTATTCTCTTCTCTACTTATTAAGAATATTTTTGTTTTGACAATTTACTTATAATCGATATTCAGTTGGGTTAATAATAGGTAAATATTAGTTTTATGTACTCACCTTGTACTAGTAGACATTTAGTTAGAATTATAAATGCTACCAGATACGTCATATCTGTAATGCTTCAATACATTATTGCTACTACTATTAATAACCTGCAAAATGCATTTATTTAAGTGCTTCTTCTTAGATAACAAGAATATAACAATACGGGATAAGTAAAAAGTAATGATGTGTATTCGCCATTTGATTGAAATCAAATGAGTCTTATATTCAATCATAATAGATTCATCGGGCATTCGAGTTCTTCCTCTGATTAGAAACAAATGAAAATAAATTGATTAACAATTTTTTATCAACACAACCAGTGTATATATTTTTTTAGCAATACGTAAATCTACACACCGACTGCTGTTATACAAATGCAGAAATGTCAAATTTAACCATCTGTTTTCCCTTCCTGTTTCACATTCTTCTCAAATAAAACTTAAAGAATCATAATCGTTTTAAGTAGTATTTTCATAGTCAACGTTTCAGTGCATTGTTTGCAGAAAGCCCCACTGATTTAAAAATCAAATAAAAATGATTCAATATAATTTGCGAACTTTGTGAGATAAAAGGCTCTGTAACTGCTACCTGCGTTAAGTGAATTTTGATCATGATCCTATAACGTTTTGAAATCAATTTAGGGAAATAACATGTAAATCAGATTTTTTTTTTATTATCCAGTGATTAAAACAATTGGAGCTTCCATCTTGCACATGCACAGAGAGTTGCCCTGTATTCGTCTGGCAAGAGAACGCATACTGAGTAGTCAGGTGTATTTGTGGATTTACAATACACGAACGCTACAAAATGATCTATATGTGCTATTTATTTATCATACATTATTCGAGTTTTCTACACGTTATCTTTTACAAAACATAATTATTCGTTTAAATTATCAAATGACATTCACCATATATACTCATCTATACTAGCATGTATAATTACTTAATTGATTTTCCGAATACAGCATATTTTGTTTGTCCTATACTGACGCCATGCTACTGATTTTAGAACACACGACTTCTACCTGTTGTAACATATTTTAAACAGTCTGCTTTTTATACATGTCATAGAAGTAAAAGCTTATACAAATATTTTTTTCTGTAAAATACCTTAAACAATCAGTTTTTGTGACAACTTCTTCTTTTGTCTGGAGGAGCACATCATTCATTTGTCATAACTTCAAATTAACAAACAGGCTTTCGCCGCCATTTTGGAAGATTTAAAACCTCAATAACCAGGTAAAATGTGTATTTATCCTGACCTAAATAATCAATCAAGTAAAATAGTAAAGAATACACATATTGATAAGATCAAACTTTAAACAAGTTCTTGTTAGTTTGGTCATTTAAATGATTTTTAGTTGACAAAGTACTTGACAGCAAAATCTCATGTATCAAATGTTATGATATGCACTCGAATTGAAAAGAAAGAAACAAATGTTGTTTCAATTTTACCGTCGTTGATTTAGACGTTTATAACAATAGTCATTTTAAATGTTCACAACTTGACATTGTAACAAACAAAAACAAAACAAAAGTTCCAATAATATTAGTCATAAAAAGAAATATTGTATTGTTTTTTTTTAAATACCGGAAACAGTAAAGAAAATCAGTTACCTTGATAACCTTTAGACAATATGATTTTTAAGGGAATCTACTGTGAAGATATTATCAACTTTGTAAACACTGAAACTTTATTTTTTAATGTTGTTTCTATTTAGCGAGGACGCTATTACAAATGAAATTATAAATTTACTAGGACCATTAAGCTAAATAGTTATAATAGATGATTTAAAAAAGGACAAACTTGCAATATAGTTTTATCATTTCACAGAAAAAATGTTCTATTTGAAAACAAATCTTAGAGAACAAACTTCAATGTATTTTTAAACTGGCTGTATATCTCTTTGGGTTATGCGTAAATTGTTTAATTTATATTTTCTATAATTTGGATAAATGTTTACAGTGTAATAAATCAAATATGAAAATTTGAGTCAAATCGGTGAACATGAATTTGACAGCTAGTGCCCTTTTAACAGTCATTCTGGTTGTAATATATAATCATCATGTGGCAAAATCTTTCCTTTTATTTATCATTTATTATAGATTAGCTCTTACTATCACATAACAAAATGAGGCAAACAGTTCCTGTACATACCATAAAATCTGTGCAAAATAGGTTATCTAAACTAACATACAAATAAAAAGAAAAAGAAAAACATAGATAAATCATATAGTTTTTCCACTGACTCCCCCACCTCCCAAACCTCCTCTTTTAACTTATTTTGGGAAAGAAAATGATTGACCAATAAGGATATATATCAAACTAATGTCTTTTAAACAATACTTGAACCAATTTTGACCCCCACCCCCAAACTATTTCAAGTATCATTCATTGATTTTTTTATGTCGTCTATCCAATACAGTTTGTATATGCAAAAATTATTATTTAAAAATGCATAACTATTTACTTTGGAATTCACAGCAAATCGCACGTTTGGAAAGAGTTGTCTCATTGGAACTCACACCACATCTTCCTATATCTATATGTGTAAGTTAACTACTTTTTTAATGGAATGTTTTTTTTTAAATACAATGCCTAGTATATGATTCATTACGTATACCAATGTGGGATTGAATTCAACGTTTCAGAATAAAATTCATTGTCGGTTAAATAACAAAAGCGAACACCAAAAGAGTTTGGTATTTTGGTCAAGGCATTAACCAGAATTTATTTCAATGTATATTTTCTGAACAATTCATCACGTTACCATTGTGACAGTTATTTTGATTTCTGAGACAGTGAACTAAGTGTAACGAGCTTTCTGTGTTGTCTCGTTTTATGTTCTCTCTTCAACTTATAAATTCTACAATTTTAGATGTATGTCCGAATGGAATAGTTATAAATTAGGCGGTTAGTTTTCTCGTTTGAATTGTTTTACATTGTCAGTTCGGGGCCTTTTAAAGCTGACAAGCAATATGGGCTATGCTCATTGTTGAAGGCCGTACAATGACCTATAGTTGTAATTTCTGTGCCATTTGGTCCATTGTGGAGAGTTGTCTCATTGGTAATCATACCCTATCTTCTTTTTTATATGATAATAGTCCTAGTGTATATTGTTTTCCGGTGTAGACGTCTATTCGTCTGTTAATCTACTTAGTAATCGTCAATTTTGTATTAACGTAACGTATATCACCACGAAGTTGTGGTGCAAACAACTTGAAGTTTAGAGTTTACATTTCATTATATAATTTACTGCTGTTTGTTTCTATCTAAAATAATGATGGTTACTTGCTAAATTGACCTTGCGCACGATGTTGATACTGTAGTAAGCTTTACACGACGTTCCTCATAATAAGGTTAATTTGATGATTTGAACGTTTCAATCGGTCAAGCGTATATTTTATGAGATTTCGGTGTGTCGAAAATACAAAGCTTTACAAATGAAATTAAAGTGGTCTTATATATATTTAATTTTTTAAATAGGATTTAAAATTCCAAACTTTTAATCAGTTATCATGTGTGCTCATACCGCCGTGTCAGTCAGTAGATTATGATTAAAACTGCTGCTTTAGATAGTTATAAAAAGCGTGATTGGCAACGCCGGTGGAATACACCTCTTCACAATGATTGACTGATTGATTGTTGGTGTTTTTATTGGTGGAGGAAGCCAGAGTACCCAAAAAAAATACGACCAACCTGCGATAGGAAAACTGACAATCCTATTCAACAAAGATTGGAGTCGAGTACACCGAGGCCCCCTCATTACTTTACATGCAATATATTTGAAGGCCATTTTTACCTTTTAAAAATGTATGATTTGAAATATGAATACAATAGAAAAAAAAGAAATACCTGGATACGTTAAAACGTAAGAAGATAAAAAAAAAAACACATGACACACAGGACAGAATCAAATTTACGAGAATTTCAGGGGTTCATTTGAAACAATGATATGTCGAAACAGTACCCGGTACTTCAAGATAAAATTCGTGAAATGGCAAATTTAATTATAGCTTCAATTTTACACTTTGAACCCATGGTTCAGAAACTTCTTCTATACAGCAACATTCTAACAAAGAAATGATGGTAAAATATGAAACCTGTAGAGTTCGTATCAACTAGGGTATTTACATTCAAAATGTATTTTTCTGCACACCAATAAAATTAAAATTAAGAAGTTCGAATAACCTCTTTTGTCCTAATGTTCTGTTCTAAAAAGAACTAATGTCAAAATGAAAACGAGAGACGACAAACGCAAAGGACAACACACACCAAAACTGCGAAGATGAAAGAAACAACAATACACGAAAACTAAAAATAACAGTATAACATAACCATGAACATAGCAAACTAAAGACTGAACAAGATAAAGGACAAGTATATAGACATATGTCTAGTGATGAAAAAGTTGCTCTCAACACATCATCTTCACTTTTCTTTCATCATGTCTCATAAACGTATAAACCAAACCTCACTGTATTGGCAAAACTCAAACATAGATATCAGACTTATAGTTTTGTATGATATTAAATACACAGTCTCAATAACTGTTAACACTAACATCAACATGTTAAGTATATAAAATGCAATGGGTCGTCTAAAAACAATAATTATTGTATTTAAACACATAGTACTAATTATTTTTGACTTGATAACACGTGTGGATGTATGACTGTCTTATGAACAACTATGCTTGTTTTCTTATTCTATCTTTTAATTGGTATATAACATTAATGTGTACAAGATAGAAAAAAAACAGTGTTGTAAGTGTACTGGTTATAACTCACAATAAATAGAAATACGCTATATAAAATCATATAAATATACCCTATTGAACATAGCATTTAATAAAAGCTATCACTTAATGTAAATTATCCAAATATCATAATTGACGAACAGACGCCATTGATGACTTGCTTTGTATTTTACTACAACAAATAACAAAAACTTATTCAGTTTGGATTTTAAATTGTCATAGAAAAATTTAATCATAATAGAAGTTCATTCAAACAATAACAACAACAGTACATAACCAATTTGTTTGTCAATCTTGACGACTATTGAACAACTCACTGTAAAACAGCTGGTCGATCACAATATGGTGTACTGACAGGCAGTCCATGCCAGTCATCAATATTTCACAAGTAGCAGCTGAGCTATGCATTATCTGCATGAAATGTAATAAATTTCGCCCGACTGTTTCAGCGATTTACCATGACGAATATTTGTATGAAGACTTGAGCATCTAAAAATTAAAATATGACCGGCTGCAAACAAAATTATATTTATTAGGGTGGGAGAGGATGGGTGTAAACTTTTAACATTCTGTCTGTTTAGTTTTTGTGGAATAAGTGAATGTCAAAATGAACGGAGCTTTATAGCTGAACTCCCACATGTTCAAATAAACATAACAATGAGAGTGAAGACGACCCGAATTGTCGAGTCATTGTACACGTATACGTTGATTCACTAAACGAATTTAATTTATTCACTGTTTCGGTTTCACGTCTGTCTGCAGAAAAGACATACTTTTGGAAAACTATATTAAACGTGTAATTGAAATGATATTATTGGTTTCTCATTCAATTAAAATTAATCTTATCCTGTATACAGATAAGATGTTTTTTTATACAATGCTATTTCTTTCTTACCGAGATACAATTCTTAGACAAACCTTTCAAATTAACAAAGGCGTTTTCAAATAATACTCTTTCTGGGAAGATAGATAACATGTGAATAGTAATAAACAATGTACATATTTGTGCATGTTTTGTTTGTTTTTGTCTGTCAATATATATATGTAAATATCATTATGCAAAATATAGAAAACGCATTATGTTGGTAGAATGTGTTTATCGGTTTTCGTTTATAACCTTGACTGAAATATCACATTTCCGATACAATCGACATAAAGGCATGCATGTTATTGTTTGCAATTTTTACGTTAATACAATCTTCATAAACTGCATACGTATAAATAACCATAAAGAAAGAACACAGCAAATCAAAATTTCAAATAATAAACAATAATATAAAACTATTATTCAATCCAGCAATACTAAAATGAAATAATTATATTTTGTTAATTTAGAAATTAACATATTGTTATCATTTTTGTAAAAATAAATATTTGTTTTGTTATTTTATATTAATCCAATAAAAAAGTTTGTGTTATAAACGATGATATATATGCAATTCTTTGTTTATTTGGTTTCCTTGTATAGTTCCAAAAAGGCATTTATTTGCACACTATTGTTAAAATTTAAAAAAAAATCGTTACTCTTCCAGGAAGTAAAGATATATGTAACTTAATATAATACAAAAATATAACTGGTGCACATATGTTCCATCTATAGCTAATTCAAACGCAATAAATATATGAACGTATAGTTGTTCTTTCCAACTATACTTGATTGCAGTAGCAAATTAAGACAACCAAGACACAGTAAGTAATCATTGTTTTTTTAACATCAGCGACCATAATGGTATACTAACTTTATTTAACTGTTTTTGTTTTTGTTCTTATTTATTATTTATTATCTTCAAAAGTGAAATACTTTAGCGTCGTCTATCGTCACAAACGAACATATGTGCACGCGGAATTAGTAAAACGACAAATAATATTAATAGTAAAAAACAAACTAGCATAAAAAGCTTTTCTGACGCCTGGCGTTGCTGTTTTTCTTCAACTCAACTTTATTTGGAGGCACCAGTTCTAAATAAGGCAGACATATTGTCGGTTGCGGGCTTATTATCACACTACTTTATGTTGTTGGACATTTGATGTGTATTAAACATATTCTCTGTTATCTTTGATATGCTGTTTACATTGGGGTTGGAGCGGGTTTTGGGGTAGTGCTGGGTTATCAGTCAGGTGTATTGCAAAGACAAATATCCTTCTCTCCATATTCACAATGTAAATACGATTGGACGTCGTGAACAAAAAAATAATTTAACAGGTAAGATGTATGTAGATCTTTTGTATGTTGACTACACATGGTGGAAATTCATCACACATACACATCTATTTTTGTTTTGATAGTGATGCATATTCGACCATTTGAAATCGTTTAAATTCAATATTGTATAGATGCCTTATACTTTGTACCTATACCTTTTCTAGGTTTTGTTTATGTTTTTAACATAAACCGTTTCATATACCGGCAGCGGCCATTTTACTATTTTGCATTTTGAATTCATGACTGCAAATACATGTCTCCGTAAAATTACATAATTACATTTATAAAAGCAAAGGCATTTCAGGGTGTCTTTTTCTGAGCATCCGTTTTGGGCAGGTTGCAAAAGATATTGTTTTGGCTTATACCATTTTACCAACCATTTTTACTAACAGTTGTTCAGTATGCAACAAACGCAACGTAAACTTGATATGTTTAATTGAGTGCAGTTTTAATTTTAATTAAACATCTCAGAAAATTCTTTTAAAGGGGCACTAGCTACGAGATATATAACAAATCTAAAGTTTTGTTTTTGTTCAATCAATAATGAAAGTGAAATAGTGAAAAAATAATTCGCTTTTTGCAACCAAAAAGGTTCAATTTTGCAAGTGAAGGAGTCGACCTCTTTAAATCCGTATTCGTGTGAACTTCAATTTAACCCCTAGCTATAGATTGACAACGCATGCATTGTACGTGTACTAGTTATTTAAAGAAAAAGAATGTCAACAATGAAAGTGAAACAATAGTAAATCATTTAATTACTAATTCGATGCACATAAAATCATTCTTATACGGTTAACATTTTGGGTCCTCAATGCTCTTCAATTTTGTACTTGCTTGGCTTTATAAATGTTTTGATCTGAGCGTCACTGATGAGTCTTATGTAGACGAATCGCGCGTTTGGCGTATTAAATCATAATCCTGGTACCTGTGATGGCTATTTGAACGACTGGGTCAATGCCACTGCTGATGGACGTGTCGTCCCCGAGGGAATCACCAGCTCAGTAGTCAGCACTTCTGTGTTGACATGAATATCAATTATGTGGTCATTTTTATAAATTTCCTATTTACAAAAGTATAAATCTATCGAAATACAGAGGATTTTCTTTTACCAGGCATATATTACCTTAGCTGTATTTGGCAGAACTTTTTGGGGAATTTTTGGTCCTCAATGCGCTGTAACTTTGTACTTGTTTGGCTTGATAACTATTTTGATCTGAGCGTTACTGATGAGTCTTATGTAGACGAAACGCGTCTGTCGTGTTAAATCATAAGCCTGGTACCTTTGATAGCTATTTACACCACTGTGTTGATGCCACTGCTGGTGGACGTTTTGTCCTCGATGGTATCACCAGCCCAAGAGTCAGCACTTCGGTGTTGACATGAATATCAATTACGTGGTCATTTTTATAATTTCCTGTTTACAAAAGTATAAATTATCGAAATATCAAGGATTTTCTTATCCCAGGCATAAATAACCTTAGCTGTATTTGGCTTAACTTTTTGGAATTTTGGATCCTAAATGCTTTTAATTTTTGTACTTGTTTGGCTTGATAAATATTTTGAACTGAGCGTCACAGATGAGTTTTATGTAAACGAAACGCGCGTCTGGTGTATTAGAGTATAAGACTGGTACCTTTGATAGCTATATCAACAATGAGTTAAGCCCATACTATATAGAAACGTATAATTACCTCAGTATGCAAAGGTGAAATATACTAAAGGGTCATTAAACACTTATCAATTGATTATAAACTATCAACATGAAGCCAAACATGAAAGATGATGAGAAGACAAACAAGTCCCCCTAAATCTATTAGACATGATAATAACTAAAACGCTTGATCCACTAATGGTACCCATCATATTGTTCATTGGATATACAAATTTATCGATAAATCTCACTTATTGAATGGTATATAGGGAAAAAAGACGATATAAGGGTACGATAACTTACACATATCAATGGTCATCTGTAATATATATATTCTGTAATGATCAATGACGTCCAATACACATTAAAAAAGATGACTTCCTATTTACCTTTTTTTTTACCTTAGATTAAATTAGTCAATTTAAACGTTGTGGTCTGTATCCCTAAACAACGAAATGCACGATAGGGAAATAATTTATCTTACCAATTTGAAGGTATGTACTCCATACAATGGTACTTCTATATGATCTACATTGGAATTTTTAAGTTCAAAATAATTATGTGAAATTGCTTAAAAAGCGATGGTTGACATCAATCAAACACAACCACCAAATTACAGAATTAAAAATGTATAATAGAATGGGGTGTGATCATGTTTTTGAGCCCTCTTTGCTATCTTTAACCTGGAAAGTTGTGTAACATCATTGGAACAAAGTAAAAACAAAGTTACAAAAAGATTTGGTATTATTAGATCGTAACTATTTAGTACCGAAACCCCTATCAAAAAGCATATCAATTTAACTAACATATTATCTTTCTTTTGTTATTTTGGCTTAAACTACAAGCTTATCATATTCATTAGTATGTAGTATTCAACATATTGCCATGTATTCTTTTTATCTAGAACTGTTACGGCAGATCTAAATACTAAATACATTTATTTCAAAAAGTATTGTTGAATTCAGTCTTAAGTCAAGGTTGGAGAAGGATGTTTGTAGAAGTATCGTCTCTGTGACATGTTTCGTAATGACTGTAACACAAATTTATTAATGCCCGAAGGGAGTTTGAAAATCATGCTCTGGGGCAATAAAACACTTCCGCCCTTATTATGTCTATTCGCATGTTTTTGCATAATTGATAAAGCCAGACGGATGATCCTTGTGATGGATTTACCCCCTCTTACTAAATGTTGTTCCCAATTTCTATTACTTTATTTATTTCATTGACTGGGCGGAGTTAAACTAGTTTGCTCATTATAGACTATTCCATCTTAAGACAGGAGTTTAAGGTTTATAATAAACTCATAAATGACATGTCCATTATCACTGAACTAGTATATATTTGTTTAGGGCCAGCTGAAGGACGCCTCCGGGTGCGGGAATTTCTCGCTACATTGAAGACCTGTTGGTGACCTTCTGCTGTTGTTTTTTTCTATGGTCGGGTTGTTATCTCTTTGGCACATTCCCCATTTCCATTCTCAATTTTACCAATTATGGTCATTTATCCGATGAAAATATGTAAACACTGCGTATATGTGTATTTGCAAAAAAAATAATGAAAAAAGCCGTTGATTTTGTTGTAAAGCAAAGTTCCAAAACATGTAAAAATTGTCACAGCTGGGTATTTGTGAAAGTGAAAGTAAAACCATGACGACATCAGTTTCAAAATATACATAATTATGTCCTTATTATATAACGTTTTAAAAGTCTTTTTTTCTCTTCATTATATTTCGAATGATTTCAGAGGGGATAAGTTGCAAATAGAATTGATCATATTTAAGCTAGGAATTATAGGGTCTATTTTTTTTTTTATTTTATACATTTTTAACACACGTTAAAAATAAATCTTACAATCAGAAAAAGTTAAAACAAAGAGTAAAACAATATCCGATACTGTAAAAAAAACCTTTGCTTTAGCACATGCCAATTCTTTACATTTAAACTATTGTACCCCTTATTGTACACTAAGTTCATTTCTGTATAAATGTTTGATAACACTGATCGGTGAATAGAAATCAGTAACAATAATAAAACAACACTATTTCTTATCACACACATCTTCGAAAAGACTGTTCTAATGCAAATTACAGCGTAAGCTCCGCTTGATCAGTTGAAATAACATAAGTTATACCGAGGGTTGAAATTAAAATGAACTGTTATATTAAAACCGATGTACCTGCGACAAAAAAAAATATACATATATTTACCAATTTAGTATTGCCTGAGTTTCTGCATGTACAGTATCATTTTTTTTATTATGCTCATATTATTTATACTTCAGTTGATTCAATTTAGTTAATATATAATTCTATTAGCTTTAACACATGTTTAAGAAAACAATGATTAAGTAGTTAAACAGTAACCATTAAACATTAATGGTATAGGGTTGTTATTTCTTTTCGCGCAAAATGCGATCAATTTTAACGCTATAATGTGCATGTATTACACAGTCTGATTCAGGTTAATTTTTAGTCATCTGCGTGATCAAAATATTTTTCATCAAATTGGGGATCAGAATAATTTTTGGCAGGAAAACCCCATTCCCCTCCTTCTGTTTTTGAAGTTAACTGCCTATGACCTAAACAAATTTGTAATTAAAATTACGAAAATAAATATATATTAAGCATCAAATAACAGATTTAGGGCATGATAAAATCGAAACGCACACACATATGTATGCGTACAATCAAGAACACAATAATATCTATTAAATTCTATAATAACACGTAAAGCGTATTAAAAAACCAGGCCCCTTTTAATGTTTTAACACCTATGGCGAATGTCATAAAATAATGTTAATAGTTGTGTATTTATTAATCTCATTTCCTATTTCTTATGCGGATTCTGTGTGTTTTTTTCTTATCTTTTCCGGATAAAAACCGAGTATTATAAACACTCATCCGCAGACTGACTGAAGGTGGCACGGTAGTATTTGCATTCCAGAATTTAGGTTGCTCTTTTGTGTACCCTACTTAGGTAAATGTATCTAAACAGTGTGATTGGACACAAAATACAGTATCAACTAAACATACTTTCCCAAACTGAGGGATGAATCAGGTGTAGAAAAATATGAAATAATTTTACATACAGATGAAAATGAATTTTTGAGAATTTTTTTAAATTTTGTATTCACTGCACCATAAAATACCTAAAAGTACTAGTGGCCTTAGGTTTTTAAAAATAGCAAAAAAAGTAAACGGTCATGATACATATTCAAATTCATTTCTGAATAGTAAAATGAAAGTACTTCAGTTAACTGTGAATGTAGAATTTTTTGCAGTGTTAGAAAGTGGTGAAAATTTTAAAAAGGCTATCATTATCCCTTATGGGCCAGGAAATTCTACCGTGCCACCTTAAGGGGGATATATATTTTTACACTAAATCAATAAAGGAACTTTTTTTACCCATGCAATTTGTAAGTTTATCAATAAAAAGTTGATTAAGGGCAACTATGATAAAAACAAGTCTTAAATTCCACCCCTGAGAGTAAAAATTGCTGATTCAGCAAATTTGGCTGATGTGTAGGTAATAATGTAAAAATTTACCTAGAAAATAGAACTTCATTATTTTTATGTAACTTGCAAAATATTTTTAATTATAAATGCTCGCTTTAACTTTTCGCAGTGTCTGACACATGTGCAACCACTGAAATTTGAGACGTGACATTCTTCGGTTGCATGTACATCCTATTATTTTCACCAAAATAAATAAATTGCATAATTTCTTATTTTTTTCAACACAAGTACAGCTATACTAGTTTTCTTGAGGTTTAATTTGTAGTTCTAATGTAAAATGACACCAGAAGGAGCTTTGGGGGAACCAGTAAGTGGTTAAGGGGTTCTTACTTAGTCATTTATCTCTCATATTGGTCTGAAAAAGAGATAGAAATAGGGGTTTCTGTACATTAACTAGACATTATTTTTGACAAAGAATGTATTTATGATGCTATATCAGTAAGATTAAATGGTTTATTCATTTTCCATGCAAATACAATTAGTTGTTAATATTTTCTGACAGTGAAAATCACAATAAAGGCAAATTGAATATGTAAGGGGACATAATTTAACTTAATGCATACATGAGAAATAGACAAACAGTCAACTTAAAGATGTACAATGTATTCTAGTACATGTATTGTCAAACAGATTTCGGAATAATAGTTAACTGCAATCTAAAGACTCTTGTTGTATTGCCCTCATAATCTGGAAATGTTTAAAGTAACATAAGGCATGCTGTAAAATGTGGAATGGACTTTAATATCAGTTTTCATGATTTGGTGCTTAAACTGTTTCTTTTAGTCAGATTAACCATAAACATAGTTGGCAATCCAATAATTCCTCCTGAATCACCATGTTTGACTTCTGTGTTGATTTGAAACATAATATATTTGGGTTTTGTTCACTCCTTAAGTAAAAATGGTAAAATGAAAAAAAAGTGAAAATCTGCCAGATGGGGTAGGGATGTAATGTTTCATTTTTTTTGGTAAGAAATGAGTGCAGACTAGTATTCTTTATTGTAATATGTTCCAAAGTAAGAAGTCTATGAATCATAGGTGTCATGACTGGTTTCAAGTTTGTTATGTCTTGGTTAAGGTGGCACGGTAGTATTTGCATTCCAGAATTTATGTTGCTCTTTTGTGTACCCTACTTAGGTAAATGTATCTAAACAGTGTGATTGGACACAAAATACAGTATCAACTAAACATACTTTCCCAAACTGAGGGATGAATCAGGTGTAGAAAAATATGAAATAATTTTACATACAGATGAAAATGAATTTTTGAGATTTTTTTTAAATTTTGTATTCACTGCACCATAAAATACCTAAAAGTACTAGTGGCCTTAGGTTTTTAAAAATAGCAAAAAAAGTAAACGGTCATGATACATATTCAAATGCATTTCTGAATAGTAAAATGAAAGTACTTCAGTTAACTGTGAATGTAGAATTTTTTGCAGTGTTAGAAAGTGGTGACAATTTTAAAAAGGCTATCATTATCCCTTATGGGCCAGGAAATACTACCGTGCCACCTGAAGTAATCCATTATGACAATAAATAATGATTTGATTTGAACAACATGTTTTTTAAATATGTAAGTCAGTAATATTTTTCGCATGCTGATTATAGATAAATAAAAACCGTTTGTAATATAGTTGTAATACGAAGCTGCTTTAATCAATAGACTGACTCATTACTTTGTACACGTTTATGTATTATGTCGTGTATCAACCTTCCCATTATACAGTAAAAAGTTTCAATAGCATCAGCAAAGATTGATTGAACTAATAATATATAACTTTTAGAATTATGTCACTGGTAAAGTTCGAGGATGTCATGCTCAACGCTTTGCATGAGGTTAATTCCATTAATATTTTACTACTTTCTGACTTGTTCATGGCATAATTACCAAATCAATCAAAACCAAAAGGAAATATGCATTGTTTGTATAAAACACGTAATAGTGAAATCGTCAATAAAAAGCTGATTGCATATAAAATTACCATTGACGAAATAAACAATTACACGACACGTTTACGCTGAGGGTAATGAAATATAAGCCATGAAATAGTGTATAATATGCTCCTCGTAATAACCTATCGGCAGCAGACATTTTAACGTGAAGTATAATACAAAAAATAAAAAGGTTATTAATTTGACAATGTTGATAAAGATTGAAATAAACAAATTAATTTCCCCATAGGCGACAATGGTAGCCTTCTTCGAGATACAGACTATAGAAAGTTGATTTTGTTAACAAATCCTTGCTAGAATCAAAAACAAGTTATTAGGATAGTATTTTTTGGTCAAAAACATATAGGTTCGCGTTGCTTTTCTTAGTGTATTTTGTACTTATCTCCCATGCCTATCAATTTTGCCCTTAAAAATACATGTCTTGTCCTAGCGTTGAAAAGTCATCTCAGTGCCTTTAGGGCTACGGAATAATTTTTATGTTGCCTTTTGTATAAAGCAGAGTGCAAGAATTCTCTTATAATAAAATAATAACGGGCGCACATATCGACCAATCAGGATTAGCCATACTCTTAATTCTGAATACCATGTTATGCTCATAAAATGGCTGCGCCCATAAAATCTAATGGTGTATTGTAACCTATAATATAGAGGAACATAGTAGATACACATAGTAGATCTTCAGTAAATATAAACACATCAACAATATATAAAAACAAATAAAAACACGTTTAAGTCACTGCATATACTGTAGTTCAACGATTAAGAGTATGAACATTCAATTCGTATGAAAAGGACCGAAAAAAAATTATAGAAACTTTGTGTGAACATCTCCACTAAACACTTACTTCTCAATTGACAGATGCAGACAGCGGTATCAGTACCCATCGACGACCCTTGTTACTTGCTTACATTTCACGCAAATCAAATCGATACCTCAACGTGTCTTCATGGAATATGATGACTTAAGGACATATATTTAATTTATTTTATAACTTTTCAAAATTATTTTGGATTTTCAAACAAACTGTACAGCTATCTCAATTATATAAACAAATCATACAGAACGCTGGGGTATTTGGTAGTTTGGTTTATTGCTGTGAAACTTCATGTTATTCTATAATGACGTCTCTACAGCAAAAAAAAAAGATGACGAATAACAAATGAGTCGGCATTTTAATGATGTATTGTATGTGTTATATCATTATTCGCGGTACTTTCCCGTATAAAATACTCCCCTTTTACATAGTTTTCAAAGGTCAACAGATTATACTAGCGATTTACTATATTATTCTGGTTATCTAAATGATTTAAATGAGCAATTTTCACAATCACATTATCTGTATTGGACAATATGCATCACCAACATATTATATTTCTTATGTAATAGTTTTTAAAAAACAGTTTGATAAAAAAAAAATGGTGTCTTCTTTGAACGTGAAATATAAAAGAGTTTCATTTACCTTTGGTGAAAATTCCAGATGGAATTGAATACATTCACATAAATGGCGTTACGGTTAAAGTTGGAATTGTCAAACGAAACTAAGATGTGCTGTTAAAATTCGAATTATTCTAGAAAACAGATATCCTAACGTCTGTCCAATGGCAAGTTCTAATCAAAGAGGTAAGGTTTTGACTTTTGACACAAACGGATACACTTCGTCTACAACATCAATAACATTCCTCTACTTATAGGAAGGCCTACATGTATGATGTTAATGTGTCGCTACCTGTAGCACATGCTAACTGTTCGTATATCGTCCATCACAGTCTGACAAACGATGTGTCATAATTATAATTAACGAGGAAAATATATCAGTTAAGTAACATTGAGTAAGGTCAACAATACACATTATGTTTTAAAAAGTTATCAAAAGTACCAGGATTATAATTTAATACGCCAGACGCGCGTTTCGTCTACATAAGAAGCATCATTGACGCTCATATCAAACAGTTGAAAAGCCAAAACAGTACAAAGTTTAAGCAAGAAAAAAATTTGAATTAAATTAAATGGTAATTTCAAATGCGATGCTAACAAATGGAATGCCAAATTGTGTCCCTAGTAAAGGAATGATATGCAAGTGTAATAATTTATTGTTGAGATATTTACACGCTCACTGAATTTTAGATTTCAGAATAGTCGTCTAATCTGTAAATAACCCTTTCATCAGATTTACTATTGGAACATTTTGCCTAAGAATGGTCTGATTGTTTGATTATGCATACCAAGAGACGCGTATTCTATCGACTTATTAGTTGTTACTTATTTAAGAGTCCGTGCGATTCACAAACATTTCCTTGTTCATTTTAATAGAATGTGCCTTTTTAATTGTAATTTTCAAGATTTAATCAAAGTCGAATTATTGTGCAGAACTCTTCTTTTGTATAAGCTGTAATTTATTCTCGTCTGAAACATGTTGAAAATACACGAGCATGCAACAACCAATCAATGCTTTCCATTATGACATAGCCGACATTCTATGCAGACATGACTAGCATCTGCATAGGAGCATTTAGGATCATCTTCTATATAAATGTTACTTATATAAGTCAAATGTAAAGACTTGGTCTCCTCACTTTATTGGTTGGATCCTTTTTTATATTACTAGTGATGTTTTGAAATGGGTCACCGATAAATTCTGGTCAAACCATAAACTTTTTTTTTTCGTACAGTATTGATTAAGATTTCTCTAGTTGCTAGTGGCTTGTGTTTTTCATGCTATATAAAAAGGCAACTAATCTTGTCAATCACAACTTCCTAAATAATTTGTAAAACAAAACATAAAAGGTGCGCAAATATAAAAACTACATGTGAAGTTATTATTAAAATTCTGGACTAAATAAGGGTCGCACAATACACTATAATTGATTACATTCATGTCGGTTGGTGTCTTGTTGATAGTTTTTCTGCATTGGCAATCATACTGTTTTGTTTGTATATGTCCAAAGGACATATATCGGTACCATGACGAAACAAAGATATCATCATAAATTGATGACAAACTATATGACAATTATTTGTGATTGTTCTTGATGGTTTCCATATTTGTTTTAACAATAAACACCAATAAAACGTACATTTCATAGAAGCGGTTCATCTTCAAGGGTAGTTTAGTTATGCTTTTCACTTATTGAGTCCTGAATTGTATTGTACTTTCATATAAGTTTATAACTTTTTTTATAGAATGGTCTTCATGGACAAAAGATTTTAATGACAATGATAATGACTCGTCATTGAGTACAAGGGATACGCTAATACTTCTCTTTACATTGATGTCGTGTGTCGTGGTAGCGATATGTTGGTACATGTTTTTTCAGATATAAATGTAAAAGAAGGAGCGAGGGAACAGACAGAAGCGAGACTAGGTATTTACAATTCATTGAAAACGTACGTCCCAAAATTAGTTTATCTCAAACAATTATTGTAAAACTTACAGATTTGTTTTTACCTATAACCCAGATCAAGTTTGAATTCAGATGGCATCATTTTAACTGTAGTAGAGTTATATCCCTTTACAATCGTATAACAACCTGACTTTTTGTTTCCCTTCTGTGACTTTAGTTTGCCTTAACCGAATGTTTTGAAACTGATAAACAATGCTTATTACCACAAAACACAGACCAAGTTTGAATTTTGGTGACGTTACATTTATTGTTCTGGCATTCTGCTCATTTACAAATGGAAAATTGCAGAAATATTCGAATCCGTTCTCTAACTTAAGTTTGATCAATCAAATGTTATGAAACTTATAAAAAAATGCTTACTACCACAAACAATGTAGACCAAGTACAATTTGGGTAGCGTCACATTTACAGATCTTGAGTTATGTCCCTTTATAACATAATATGCAAGCGGTGATATCACATGTGTTCCTTTGACACATTAAACATGTATTTATATATCATTTTTTAGACTGGTGTTACGTTATTCGTCGTTTTTTTTAGCATGTTGACATGGCGTTGTCAGTTTCTTCGAATAATGAGTTTCGATTGTTTTGGTTTTTTTTGTAAACTTCTTCTAATTTTATGCTGTTACTGGGTTCTGTTAAAGAGTTTTCTCCTTAAAGAACAGTTAGTAACTTTTTCCATTTTTGCTTATCTTCATTCAAAATTGATGAAATGCAAAAATGAACTTTTCACTGATCAGCAAGATATAATCTAGAAACAAATAACCATGAAATAAACATCAAGGAAATTATCCTGAATCGACTTCTTTAAAGGGATTTTGTTCCTAAATGACGATTTTTACTTATTTTTAATGATAACTATAATATATAAAACTTTTAATAAGATAAAGATGAAAATGTTGACAAAGGTTTAAATGTGTTATAATTTGTTTAGTGAACGTCAGTCTGCGTTGATCTTGTTTGCTGTTTATAATGCATAGGTACATGTAATCACATCAGATTTCTGAAATATATCAGAGTTTTGATTTCCTCTAACAAAAGTATAAAAATGAGATGCAAACTTTTCATTTCTAGCAATGAGGAACAGAAGAAATACAGAACCTAGAGAACAATCAACTTTGATTTCACGAAATCCTCGACATGTTATCCAGATCACAAAGACAACAACCTCCTCAGGAGAAACGGGTAACCATGCATCGCCTTCGTATGCAGAAATACTTCAACCGCAGCAACACATTTCTATACTTGGGAACAATAGCAGACCGGTTCCGTCTGCACCAGCACAAAATCATCCATCATATTCGCTAGAGAAACTACCGCCATCATACGAGGACGCCTATAGATACTATGCAACTGAGTGATAATGCACTTGATAGGAAACGAAAATTCTGAGATAGTAAGCATATAAAAAAAGTTGAAAGTTTCATATAATAAGGTGCTGTTCTAAGATGACGCTATTTTTTTCTCTTTGCGAACAAAGCCATGTACTAATACAAATAGAAAAATATTGCGTGTGCGTTACTTCACACGAAATAACTTATGATTTTTAATGTCATTATCCCGTTTGAATTTGTTTTTACACTTGATAATACATGAAATGTGCGACCAGCGTTGTTTCAGAAATGTTAATAATACATGTAACAAGTATGAATATGGTATGTATGCCTCCTATGTCACCAGTTCTATAGAATATCATGGTAACATAAAACTTTAAAGTTATGTGGAAACATAGAACAGAAAGTTGACATTGCATGTTTAAAATATTATACATGTAATACTTATATATGTATGTGTTATTAGATTTAGAAAGAGGTGGTGTGAGTGCCAATGAGACAACTCTCCATCCAAATAACAATTTATAAAAGTACACCATTATAGGTCAATGTACGGCCTTCAACACGGAGCCTTGGCTCACACCGAACAAAAAGCTATAAAGGGCCCCAAAATTACTAGTGTAAAACCAATCTAACAGGAAAAACAATTGTCCAATAAATTACATAAACAAACGACAACTACTGTACATCAGATTCCTGACTTAGGACAGGTGCAAACATTTGTAGCGGGATTAAACAATTTAATGGATCCTTATCGTTAAACAGTTATCGTCGTGTTTTCGTACTACATAAATGAAATATATTGTGTATACGTATACATTATACTTTTCCATTATGTATTGTCAAATGTGGGGGACTGGGTGGGGTTTACAAAATAAATATTAAAGGCCAAATAGATTCATGTTTAGAGAAAAATTATGAAAAAAATATAAATTACAAATGTACATATTAACAAACGGTGAAAAAGTGTAATGAAAAACTGTTGAAAATAAAAGAATCAGGGAATACAATACTGATTACATAAATAATGGACGTACAGAATGAAGAAATTATCTTAAGACAGATTCGCTTCTCAGTTACAAACTAATAAGCTTTTCAAAACACTAGTTGATATTGAAAGGGGATTACTAGAGGAATCAAAAAAGCAGATTTACTGAAAAAGCATAAAATTCACTTAAAATGTCCTTTCTTGTCTCTGCATAATTTTTTCATTGACAAAATTAAGTTCTCAAAAACTAGAAAAAAATAATTAAAATCCTATAAGACTTTTACAGATGGCTTATCATTAAACATGTAAACGATTTATAAAAAGAAAAATGGGGTCAATGGGCAATTTTTTTAAGGCATTCAAATGGATAAAACTAGAGGATTCCGAAAATCTGACAAAAAATCCAAAACATGACAAGCAAACCTCCTAAAATCAGAGTTGATATTAAGAAAAAGACTAACACAATTTAAAGAATACGGAAGTTATATGCGAACGTATACAGATGTGATAAAAATATTTTCCATTCCATGATATATTTTTTAAAGTGTAGGAGGAACGGAATTCGGTGTGCAGAATAGAGACAAATGAGCCAATATAACAAATGACTTTACCGGAACCATGTTTTTTTTCTAATAGTAGGAGCTCCGGAAGGGTTAGCAGATTTTGCTCCACATTTGGCACCCATTTGTTTTGCTCATGTAAGTACAAACCCGGTAACAAGTCAAATTCGATAGGTCACATTTGTAAAAAGAGATGGCTTTGTAGTGACACTTTTAGAACATATCCGCTATTATCTGTGAAACGAATATTACCAAACGGTCGACCAACTCGTGATGACTTCCGCTAAATTTACGAAGCGTTCATTTCTGCTTACCTTCCAGTTGTACAATGACGTGAAGATATACTGTATAACGGGTTATTTTCGCGGGCTGCAAATTTTCGCTTATTTTAGCGTATATAACAAAATCGCAAAAATAAATTCCGCCACTTTAACACGGCACATGCAAAGGTATTCATAAAAGTTTTGAATCCGCCAAAATAAAAACCATCAAAATATTTCGTGTACCTTATTCAATGAAAATAACCCGCTATACGGTATTTGATTCACCTTTATATACAGTCCGCAAAAAGTTAAGAACCACCTATCGGTATTGCATCGACATTTTTTTTCATTAAAAAAATCAGCTATTCCTCAAAAAATAGAAAAGAGTCATGCAGCAATTTTGCTTACGTATACCATAAACAAAGCATAAACTTCAGTTTGTCACTTGTGCAGATTCTATGCATTTACGTTTTGCATTGAATTTCATATTGTTATAATAAAACACCCATGCAACCACGCATCCCATATTGCTGATAGGACCCGACACAAATATCAATTTCGTGTTTCGGTAGTTAAGCTTGGGATGGTCATTTTAAGATGCATTATTTGAATATAATCAAATATGAAAATTATTCATGATTATATTGATATATTTATATTTTAATTCTTCTTCAATATATCTAGTTGTTATGACAGATCTACCATCATCAGGGGTCCAACTGTCAATTTTATGTTACATTCTTTAACTTTGATCTACTAAGCATATCTCCAATACTTTTATGTTTGCTATACGCAACTATTGGTGCTGTATTGAATATTTGTACACAGTCTTCGTCGAACTGTAATAAATGCCAGTGTTTCATTATACGTTTCTTTATTTTACGTATATATGGATTATATTTAGTTATTAAAACTAACGGAATACTTTGCTTCTCTTTAGATTTGTTTTGTTGTAATAAATCAGTACGGTCAATTGATAAAGCATCAGTAATACTATCATCTATTTCAGCGTTATCATAACCCCTATCTAATAATTTCACTTTGAAATTAGTTAGATTGGTTATTAATTTGTTATGGTCACTTGTATTTCTAATTTGCCGTATTGCTTCACCTTTAATAAATCCTCTGAATACATGCTGTGAGTGACAGCTATTTCTGTGCAGAAACAGATAAGAATTTGTTTCTTTAAAATGTATTTCAAGGTCAAGGATGCCATATGTTGTAAATCGTTGACCTTTAATTACATCAACATCCAAGAACGACATTTTATCGTTTTTGATTTCATAGGTGAACTTTAATAAGGGGTTATAATCATTTGCTAGACGAAAAAAATCTATAATTTCATCTGATGTTCCATCATATATTATGAATCCATCGTCTCTATATCTTCCATGATAGAATATTTTGTCTTTATATTGAAATGCAGAAATAATTTGATTCATTATTTCAAACATAAGTATGTCACAGATTTCCGGTGAAGGAACTGCACCAATTGCCGTACCTATTACTTGTTTGTAAATTTTCCCATCAAATTCAAATACATTGTTTTCTAAAATAATTCTCAATAAATGTATCAATACATTGACTGGCGGAGCATTGACTTTGAAGTTTGATTTGTCAAAACTGTCATATGCTCGTTCAACCGCACCAATAAACGCTTCTTGAGGTAGATTAGTAAACATCTGTGTTATATCATATGAAACCAAAAGGCTGTTTGCCATAGGTTTTAATTTCTCAATGATATTAATGAACGATGTAGTATCTTTTATATTTTGTTATAATAAAACACCCATGCAACCACGCATCCCATATTGCTGATAGGACCCGACACAAATATCAATTTCGTGTTTCGGTAGTTAAGCTTGGGATGGTCATTTTAAGATGCATTATTTGAATATAATCAAATATGAAAATTATTCATGATTATATTGATATATTTATATTTTAATTCTTCTTCAATATATCTAGTTGTTATGACAGATCTACCATCATCAGGGGTCCAACTGTCAATTTTATGTTACATTCTTTAACTTTGATCTACTAAGCATATCTCCAATACTTTTATGTTTGCTATACGCAACTATTGGTGCTGTATTGAATATTTGTACACAGTCTTCGTCGAACTGTAATAAATGCCAGTGTTTCATTATACGTTTCTTTATTTTACGTATATATGGATTATATTTAGTTATTAAAACTAACGGAATACTTTGCATCCTTTAGATTTGTTTTGTATTAAAAAATCAGTACGGTCAATTGAAAAGCAATCAGTAATACTATCATCTATTTCAGCGTTATCATAACCTATCAATAATTTCACTTTGAAATTATTAGATGTTTTTACTTGTTATGTCACTGTATTTCTAATTTGCGTTTTTGCTTCACTTTATAAATTTTGTTATAATAAAACACCCATGCAACCACGCATCCCATATTGCTGATAGGACCCGACACAAATATTAATTTCGTGTTTCGGTAGTTAAGCTTGGGATGGTCATTTTAAGATGCATTATTTGAATATAATCAAATATGAAAATTATTCATGATTATATTGATATATTTATATTTTAATTCTTCTTCAATGTATCTAGTTGTTATGACAGATCTACCATCATCAGGGGTCCAACTGTCAATTTTATGTTACATTCTTTAACTTTGATCTACTAAGCATATCTCCAATACTTTTATGTTTGCTATACGCAACTATTGGTGCTGTATTGAATATTTGTACACAGTCTTCGTCGAACTGTAATAAATGCCAGTGTTTCATTATACGTTTCTTTATTTTACGTATATATGGATTATATTTAGTTATTAAAACTAACGGAATACTTTGCTTCTCTTTAGATTTGTTTTGTTGTAATAAATCAGTACGGTCAATTGATAAAGCATCAGTAATACTATCATCTATTTCAGCGTTATCATAACCCCTATCTAATAATTTCACTTTGAAATTAGTTAGATTGTTTATTAATTTGTTATGGTCACTTGTATTTCTAATTTGCCGTATTGCTTCACCTTTAATAAATCCTCTGAATACATGCTGTGAGTGACAGCTATTTCTGTGCAGAAACAGATAAGAATTTGTTTCTTTAAAATGTATTTCAAGGTCAAGGATGCCATATGTTGTAAATCGTTGACCTTTAATTACATCAACATCCAAGAACGACATTTTATCGTTTTTGATTTCATAGGTGAACTTTAATAAGGGGTTATAATCATTTGCTAGACGAAAAAAATCTATAATTTCATCTGATGTTCCATCATATATTATGAATCCATCGTCTCTATATCTTCCATGATAGAATATTTTGTCTTTATATTGAAATGCAGAAATAATTTGATTCATTATTTCAAACATAAGTATGTCACAGATTTCCGGTGAAGGAACTGCACCAATTGCCGTACCTATTACTTGTTTGTAAATTTTCCCATCAAATTCAAATACATTGTTTTCTAAAATAATTCTCAATAAATGTATCAATACATTGACTGGCGGAGCATTGACTTTGAAGTTTGATTTGTCAAAACTGTCATATGCTCGTTCAACCGCACCCAATAACGCTTCTTGAGGTAGATTAGTAAACATCTGTGTTATATCATATGAAACCAAAAGGCTGTTTGCCATAGGTTTTAATTTCTCAATGATATTAATGAACGATGTAGTATCTTTTATATATGTAGACTGATTTTGAACTATTGGTATAAGAAAATAGTCAACGTAATGACCTATAAGTTCAGTTACAGAACCACACTGTGATATAATTGGTCTGCCAGGTGGAATTATATTTAATTCATTTAATCCATCATGTTATATTTGTTTAAACGTCTCTGTTTCAAGACGGTGAATTTTTGGGAGAATATAAATTCTCCCTAATCGTGCATCTCTTAATTTTTGACCATTTGTTAAAAATTTAAATGATATTTTGTCGATTATGCCTTGGTCGTATAATGATTTAATATACTCAATGACCTGGATTTTCAGTTCTGCCATGTTAAATGAATCTAATTGGCAGTAATGTTGAGTATTTAGTTGTCTTGTGACTTCTGTTATGTAGTCTAGCCTGTCTAAAATAACACAATTTGAATTTTTATCTGCCTTTTTTATTACTATTGTTTCATCATTTTTCAAATTGCGTAGCGCTATTCTTTCGCCCTTAGTAAGATTGTTTTTTACATTTCTTTCTATTGGTAGAAAAGACAATTCAAGCTTGGTTAAATCTATATAATTTTCCAACGTATGGCACGTAGAGGCAGGTTTATATCCTGTATTGCTACGAAATGGATGAAGGTCAGTTTTTTCTTGACTGAACATATACCGACATCGTAATTTTCTAGCAAATTCATTGTAGTCTTTTAGTATAGACATTTTTGCATTTTTGCTTGATGGCGTTGGTATAAATTTCAAGCCTTTCGCCAACAGGATATATTCCTGATTTGATAATCTGCGTTTTGATAGATTAATAACATGCTTTTTTGCATGTGCAGTTCTTTGCTGCATATTGTATTTATTCCGTTCTTTTTTATTGTAGAATCGGAATTTTTGCTTTTTAGCATTTCTATTAAAACGACGTGCCATTTTTGAGTTCACATTGGGTGATTCTCTTAGCTACGTGCCTTTGTTGAGCTCACATTGGGTGGCTGAAGAATTTTTAGGTTTACACATGTTATAAACCTTGAAAGAAGATCCGCCCACATTCACGTGGGTTGATAGGCGGGAATAAGATAGCAGTGAGAAATTGTCCGTGTTGATGATGTATAAATGAGTCACATTGTTTTGTGGAATTTTTCAAAGTAAATCATGTCATGAAGTATTTTCAACTCAAGGCTAAAAGCTTTGTCCACCGGAACAATAAATTAACACCATATACATATCCCATCAAACAGGAAATGCGGATCATTCTCAATGCAGAAAACGATTCTCGGTAAGGTGCAGTAGGACAGCCGTCCATGAATACATTTTGTTATAATAAAACACCCATGCAACCACGCATCCCATATTGCTGATAGGACCCGACACAAATATCAATTTCGTGTTTCGGTAGTTAAGCTTGGGATGGTCATTTTAAGATGCATTATTTGAATATAATCAAATATGAAAATTATTCATGATTATATTGATATATTTATATTTTAATTCTTCTTCAATATATCTAGTTGTTATGACAGATCTACCATCATCAGGGGTCCAACTGTCAATTTTATGTTACATTCTTTAACTTTGATCTACTAAGCATATCTCCAATACTTTTATGTTTGCTATACGCAACTATTGGTGCTGTATTGAATATTTGTACACAGTCTTCGTCGAACTGTAATAAATGCCAGTGTTTCATTATACGTTTCTTTATTTTACGTATATATGGATTATATTTAGTTATTAAAACTAACGGAATACTTTGCTTCTCTTTAGATTTGTTTTGTTGTAATAAATCAGTAAATTTTATAAAACTTCAACTGGAGTTCCAATGGGAAATAGTTTATCACCTGAAATTACGGATCTGAGAGTTTATGAAGTCTTAAATAGTATTTTAAGGACTTTTCAACATAAACAAAAAATATCAAGTCTCTACAGGTTTAGGGACGATGGCTTTTTTATTTACAATGAAGGTACAGATGTTGAAATATCACAATTCTTTGAACATGCTAATAGACAACATGCACTTCTAAAATTTACACACGAGAAATCACAAACTAAAATGCAGTTTTTAGATGTGCTGGTATTCAAAGGTCTAAGATTTAGAGAAACAGGAATCTTAGACCTCACGACATTCCGAAAAAAGACTGAAAATTATCAGTATTTAGAGAGATCCTCATGCCACCCATCCTCTACTTTCAGAGGCATAATTAAAGGAGAAATGCTTCGCTTTAAGAGATGTACGAACGATCCAGTAGATTTGCAAACACAATATGCGTTATTTTCTGAGCGCCTCATTAAAAGGGGATATCCAAAAAATGAAATTAAAACTGTTATGCAGGAAGTGACTGCAAAACAAAGAATAGACACATTAATGGTAAAGCCCAAATCTGTATTACAGTCGCCTCCCTTGGTATTCTCCACAGTGTTTTCAAGACAGAAATCACACATAAAGAACAATATCTTAAAACACTGGGATAAACTAAAGGATGACGAAGAGGCAAAACTGTTATTTGATAAAAGACCTCTGTTTGCTTTCCGTAGGCATAAAAACTTGAAAGACATAGTAACATCAGCAACTCTGAATAATTAATATGTTGCAGACTATGAAAATAGATTCTATACTTTGTTCATTAAATTGATAAACAAGGTTAAGTAGATAAAGAGTATAGAAAAATATAAGTCAGACAGATCATGAGGTGTCGAGCCCCTAATAAAAAGTACAGTATTTTTATAATAAGTGTCACTATGCAATGGCTTGGGCTCCTGACGATGGACATGGCCGTGATCAATTAGTTAATTCTAATTGGTCTAAATAGATGTTCGAAACACCTTATGATCTATGGAGTTGGGGTGCTGGGATAGGCTTTGACAACGATTTATTGAAATATATCAGCAATATGGGATGCGTGGTTGCATGGGTGTTTTATTATAACAAAAAGAAAAATTGAATTAAGCTGTAGTATTTAAAAGTTTGATGCAATTTCTCTAAACAAAAAGAAATTCATTAGATTTCAGGCAAAAAACATAGAATTTTAGCCAATTTGCAAAGATTCAAAACAATCCATTTTGAGAACGAATATTGCAGAGTATCAAAATTTATTGCAGTCCGTTATTCATAAAAACAGTGCAAATTACACAAATCAGAAACGGAATTTAAGTTTCGTTGGGATTTTATTTTTTTTAAAACAAATAATTACCAAATAGCAATAAAAATCTATACAAATAGGCATTATAAAAATTTTATAAATTCCAACCTACGATGAAGGAGTAAATGGGTTTGCTTTAGCACGACGAATAAGCAGTCTGTCATCACGACGAGTAGTTAAACGGGTTCTTCCGTACCGTGGTCTTTTATTTACAATTCCTGTTTTAAAAGTCTGACAATGACGGTGTGATTAACATTGAAATAGTTACCTAGTGCTCCTACTGGCATTTGACATGCCAATTGCTTGCAAACTCGCTTGCAAACGTTCAGCCACATATAAATTCTTGCCTAATTACACAATAACTTGATGAAGGTCAAATTTCACATGTACGCGGGACAGTAGGAAGATGCTTTAAAATTATTAAAACAGTGTATTTGTAAAAATTCAGATGACCTTTTATAAAATTTGCTTGACGGGTTTATCGGAGTTAAGTTTAAGACAATCCTTTTGGTCGTAATGCATTTTTTTAGTGTGTGTTAAAGGCAATTCACAAAACCAAGCATAAATGTGTTTCCCAATAGTTTAAAAAATATATGCAGTTATATTAAGGTTGTGCTTAACTTTTAATAGACTTTATACATCGGAAGTTTCAGTTTCAATCAATGCTTATCGTAACAGTCATCTTGGTACTATTGCTGTTGCTACAAATGTTAAAAGCGAACACACGTCATCAAAGAGAGAGGGAGGAGAGAGAAGAAAAATATATGTGTATTTTTGTCAATCTTATTATAAAGAACAAGGCATGAAGTCAACTGTTTTTTCCTGTATCATGTATCAAATGTCCTGCAAATAATTTATGTTAAAAAAAACACTGTTATGCAGTATCCTGACCTTAAGGATGAGGTTAGGTGAACTTTAATAAATCAAGAATTTAAAAGTGATACTATTAGCTTGTAGAACATTCTTTCAGGATAAAAATAAGCTAAAAATATTGATAGGTCATGGAACTCCTTTTCGGGATATTTGAGATTTAAAATATGGCGGGAAAAGGCTTACTCGGACTTTTACTTTATGTGCATTGGTATCATTTGGGTCCCAAACATGTCATGCAAGATTGGAAACGGACGTTTTTAGAAATATGGTCTCTTTTACCTTTTTTCTCCTGGCTGTAACACAAATATATGACAAAAGGGAATTTGACAGTTTTGATGCTTTTAAAGGAAATCCCGCTCTGGGACAATAACAAACTTCCACTCTTCGCCTGGGTATTCTATTTGTATAATTGATAAAACCAGACGGAAGATACTTGTAATGAGTTTACCACCTCTGAATAAATGTGTGTTCCCACTTTTTACCAAGGGTTGAAAATGACCTATATTTAAACCAATTTACCTGCTACCAAAAAAATATACATATATTTACCAATTTAGTATTGTCTGATATTCTGCACGTGCACGATTGTTTCGTTCGAATAATATCTTCATATATAAATAAATATGTGTATGAATAATTATTTTAAAAGAAAATTATATTGATCTTACTAATACTTCAGTTGATTTAGATTAGTTAATATATAATAAAATAGTGAAATAAAATCCTTTTAGCTTTAAGAAAACCACCATTAAGTAGTAAGGGAGTGACCATTTAACATTAAGGGTATATAGTTGTTATATTTTCTGTCTGAGTTAAAACGCGATGAATTGTCACACTTTAATGTACAACTCAATCTGATTTGGGATAATTTTTTTCATCTGCTTGATTGGATATTTTGGTCTTTAAATTGGGGATCAGAATATTGTTTAGGAAGGAAAATCCTATCCCCCTCCTTCTGTTTTTGAAGTTAACTGGCTATTCTATAAAAAAAACTGTGTAATTAAAATTACAAAAATAAATACATAATAAGCACCCAATAACTTATTAAGGGCATGACAAAATCGAAATGCACACTAATCTGTAAATTACGCATACGGACAATCAAGAACAACAATAAATTCCCTTAACAAAATAGCACGTAAAGCGTATTTTAAACAAACGGAAGCCTTTAAATGTTTAACACCAATGGCGAATAACACAATATCATGTGTGTATTTATCAATCTCACTTCCAGGTATCAGTGTACCAAATGAAAATCCATGGGCGCAGCCATCTTAATTGGTGAAGGGAACATGACATAGAGAAGAAAAATGGTAAGTCTTTGTGATTGATTGTTATATTAAATGGATATTTTTTTTTCTGGAAAGCCTCTTTAGTATGACAACAGTTAAGCATAGTTTTCTTGTAAAATTATTTACATAGGAATTATTAGAATTTTTTTTACTACTTGAGGTGAAGTGCTAAAAATCAGTGACATTTTTCTACGGGATTGTCATGCGTTCTTGACAACCCCAAAATTCACCCGTAAAGGTGGCACGGTAGTATTTGCATTCCAGAATTTAGGTTGCTCTTTTGTGTACCCTACTTAGGTAAATGTATCTAAACAGTGTGATTGGACAAAAAATACAGTATCAACTGAACATACTTTCCCAAACTGAGGGATGAATCAGGTGTAGAAAAATATGAAATAATTTTACATACAGATGAAAATGAATTTTTGAGAATTTTTTTAAATTTTGTATTCACTGCACCATAAAAGACCTAAAATTACTAGTGGCCTTCGGTTTCTAAAAATAGCAAAAAAAGTAAACGGTCATGATACATATTCAAATTCATTTCTGAATAGTAAAATGAAAGTACTTCAGTTAAGTGTGAATGTAGATTTTTTTGCAGTGTTAGAAAGTGGTGAAAATTCTAAAAAGGCTATCATTATCCCTATGGGCCAGGAAATACTACCGTGCCACCTTAAGGGGGATATATATTTTTACACTAAATCAATGAAGGAACTTTTTTTACCTATGCAATTTGTAAGTTTATCAATAAAAAGTTGATTAAGGGCAACTATGATAAAACAAGCCTTAAATTCCACCCCTGAGAGTAAAAATTGCTGATTCAGCAAATTTTGCCTAATCTGTAGGTAATAATGTAAAAATTTTCATAGAAAGTAGAACTTCATTATTTTTATGTAACTTGCAATACATTTTTAATTATAAATGCTCGCTTTAACTTTTCGCAGTGTCTGACACATGTGCAACTACTGAAATTTGAGACGCGACATTCTACGGTTGCATGTTCATCCTATTATTTTCACTGAAATAAATAAATTGCATAATTTCTTATTTTTTTCAACATAAGTACAGCTATACTAGCTTTCTTAAGGTTTAATTAGTAGTTCTGATGTTACATGACACCAGTAGGAGCTTTTGGGGAACCAGTAAGTGGTTAAGGGGTCCTTACTTATTCATTTAGCTCTCATATTGGTATGAAATAGAGATAGAAATTGGGGTTTCTGTACATTGAATAGACATTATTTTTGACATATAATGTATTTATGATGCTATATCAGCAAGATTAAATGGTTTATTCATTTTCCATGCAAATACCATTAGTTGTTAAGATTTTCTGACAGTGAAAAGCACAATAAATGCAAATTGATTATGTAAGGGGACATAATTTAACATAATGCATACATGAGAAATAGACAAACAGTCAACTTAGAGATGTATTCCTGTACATGTATTGTCAAACAGGTTACGGAATAATAGTTAACTGCAATCTAAAGACTCTTGTTGTATTGCCCTCATAATCTGAAAATGTTTAAAGTAATGTAAGGCATGCTGTAAAATGTGGAATGGACTTTAATATCAGTTTTCATGATTTGGTCTTTTACTCAGATTAACCATAAACAGAGTTGGCAATCCAATAATTCCTCCTAAATCACCATGTTTGACTTCTGTGTTGATTTGAAACATCATATATTTGGGTTTTGTTCACTTCTTAAGTAAAAATGGTAAGATGAAAAAATGTGAAAATCTGCCAGATGGGGTAGGGATGTAATGTTTCATTTTTTTTTTATAAGAAATGAGTGCAGACTAGTATTCTTTATTGTAATATGTTCCAAAGTAAGAAGTCTATGCATCATAGGTGTCATGACTGGTTTCAAGTTTGTTATGTCTTGGTTAAGGTGGCACGGTAGTATTTGCATTCCAGAATTTAGGTTGCTCTTTTGTGTACCCTACTTAGGTAAATGTATCTAAACAGTGTGATTGGACAAAAAATACAGTATCAACTGAACATACTTTCCCAAACTGAGGGATGAATCAGGTGTAGAAAAATATGAAATAATTTTACATACAGATGAAAATGAATTTTTGAGAATTTTTTTAAATTTTGTATTCACTGCACCATAAAAGACCTAAAATTACTAGTGGCCTTCGGTTTCTAAAAATAGCAAAAAAAGTAAACGGTCATGATACATATTCAAATTCATTTCTGAATAGTAAAATGAAAGTACTTCAGTTAAGTGTGAATGTAGATTTTTTTGCAGTGTTAGAAAGTGGTGAAAATTCTAAAAAGGCTATCATTATCCCTATGGGCCAGGAAATACTACCGTGCCACCTAAAAGCCATGGGACCATATAATTTTTTGTGTTGTATTTTGATGACAATAATTGTTCTTTCTTTTGATACCACTTTCAACCACAAAATGTCTTTTATTTAGAAGTAATTAAACAAAAGGCTAACATTGTCGGCAATGGAAAACTATTAAGTACTTAGTATTCTCCAATTTCCTTTGCTGAGTCTGTGTGTTTGGTTCTGATCTTTTCCGGATAATAACCGAGTATTATAAACACTCATTTGTAGACTTGCTGACGTATTAATTCATTATGATAATATATAATGATGTTATTGGAACAACATGTTTTTTTTCTATATGTAAGTTTTTTTCACATAATAATTTTAGATAAATAACAATCGTTCGAATATAATTGTAACACGAAGCTGTTTAAATCAATATACTGATACATACTTATTCTGTTGCGTATTGACCTTCACATTATTCTGTTGAACTATTAATATATTGCAAAGTTATTTTTAGAATTACATCACTAGTAAAGTTCACGGATGTCATGCAAGCAATTTGTAAACAACGCTTTGCATGAGGTAAATTTCATTTATATTTTTTACAACTTTTTCACTAATTCAATATCATAATTATAAATCAATTTACACCTGTAAAAAATAGACATCGTTTGTATAAAAAAAAAATTAATAGTGATACTAGGTACAGGCATGAGTCCTAAAATTATTTAACAACTTTAACCTGATCAATTTTTCAAATGTATGTGTACCATTGTCAATTAAAAACTGATGAACTTTCGATTACATGACACGTTTACGCTAAGGGTAATGAAATATAAGCAATTGAAGAGCGTATAA
>CM034351.1:41662708-41890203 GCA_019925275.1 Mytilus edulis
CTATATGTGAACTAGTTCATTTGTTTATTTCCGCATAATGATGTCCTTATCAGGACCAATTTCCGTAGTATTTTGATGGGAAATAATCGTTTAATAATTATGGTAATAACAAAACAAATAAGTTGTGTAACATTCAATTGAAAATAAAGAAGGTCTAGCAATTTTTACGACATTTTTTTTCGCATTTTGATAGTTTTATGTTTTATCTATATACATATTTTGCTATGAATTTGCATGATTCACGTAATTGTGATGACAAAAACACACGAAAAGTGTCTGTGATTAGCTTTGGTCATTGTTGAAGGCCCTACTGTGACCTATAGCTGCTTATTTCTGTGTCATTTGGTCTCTTGCTTGTTACATGAGTATTTATTCTAAGTTGTCCACACTTTTATTATCCTTATGAATTTTACTTATATGCACACGTTATACCAGTAAAGATAACTATCATCAAAGTTGTCATTATAGAGTAAATCGTACTGTTACTGAAATGAAAAAAAAGAAATAGAAAAGGATAAAAGTGCAAATCAACAAACGATTTTTACTTTCATGAAGAATGATCATTGTTTAATTGACACTCCGCCAACCCTTTTTTTCATTTTAGCCATGGCGTTGTCAGTTTATTTTCAATTTATGAGTTTGACTGTCTCTCTGGTGTCTTTCGTCCCTCTTTTATTGATTTACAATTCAGATCATCGTAACGTTTGGTAAAATATGACTTCTTGGTTAAATTGCTAGTGAATTCAGCATCTGTTATAAAAAAAATGCAGCCTTTGGTCTCACATTTCGAAATGCTACAGTGTTGTTGTGAGTCGTCAAAATCAAGAATGTCTTTAAGGAAAACTGAACATGGCTGTATATGTGAAATATTGCTATTGTCACTAGTATGATGATCTGAATGACCTATGTTTGAGATATTAGTCATGACTGGTGATGAGGGGTCACCTGTAGTATCAGACGACACCCTGTCCATGGTGACGTCTGTTTCGGACCTTTTTATACTGGGCGACGAACGAGCCAGTATCCTGTTTGATCTTCGTAATTTCATGCTATTGTATTTTTGCTACTGGGCGGAGGATGTGCTCGGGGACAAAATGTATAGCTTCAATTTCTGTCGTAAATGATTTGTGAACTGCTATTTGTCTTTGCATCGTTTTAATTTATGGCTGTACTGTTTTAGTTGTTTTCAATTTAATATTCATGATATATGACAGTCGCATACCTTTCAATCATATTGACTACGATGTGTAAAAAAACAAAAACAGACATAATATGCAAACATGTCAACAGTAAGGATGCAGCAGTAAACATTTTGTTATAAACTTCATCCCTATATAAACAATTCATACATTTCAACAAAGAAAAAATAATAGCATAAACAAAAGACAAGATTACAAAAATTCACAATAGAATAATAAAGCAATGACAGATCTATATCACAACTCTAACAAAGAAGAGCAAGATACGAAAATAATTTAAAAAAGTACCATTGAGTAAATATAGATTTCCAAGTGGTTTGTACGACTACAAACGATTGTTATAGTGAGATAATAAAATGTTTATGCTCACATCATCTTATGACTTGAAAAATAGTTATAAACAAAATGTGTATCACAATGATCGTCACGTGTGAGATTTTTTCAGATAATTATATTTATTTATTTTTTGTTTCCCTGTTTACAGGAAAACTGTAATCCAATGTAGAGTTAATAATCAACTTTTAAATCTTTTAATAACTGTTTCTGAACTAGGGATGTTCAGATCTTGAGATTATCACGAGTGTGGTTTCTTTATTGAGGGATATTTGCGTATGACATGGCATCGTTAACAGCATTCCTGCCGTATGTTTTTCTTAACATTCAATTACAATTACAAGCAGGTCAGTTATATTCATAGTACTAATATTTAATGTAAAATATATGATTTTCATTTGTGTAATATAATTGCAACTTACAAGAGGAATTTATCAACTGATATTTTGAAAAAGTAAACGTGCAATTAAATAATAAACTGTTTATTTATTATTTGGAAAAGGTAGCTAAATAAATACCTTGCATACGGAATAGCTTTCTTCTTTCAGTGTGATTTCAAATTGTATGTTTTTGTTTGTGCTTTTGTTTTGTCAGTTTTTCTTGTTTCCTATACTTTAGTGTTGCCTAGTTATTGTTAGGGTTGTTTTTTTTTGTCTTTTTTTTATTTTATTTATGCGTGTTTCTTAATAGGAATAATCCGTGTTTGAATTATCTACCTTTGATAATATCAATTTAATTAAAATCCCTGTAGTTTTTTATGAATATTTAAAATCTGGCATTTTGAAAACATCGAAAAACACAAAGAACATGTAGAATGTTCTCAAAATGGACGCTGTATATAGTATTTTAGATACTAAGATTATAAACACGTGGTATACATTGAACTTCTGAATTCCGTTACAAAAAAGCACATACATTCATAAATTATATATGTGTTCTATATGATTTTCCTTTAAAAACAATGTTTTTGTTATTATCTGCATGTATCTGATATCATGAATATGTTATACAAATGATGTTGAGATCAGACTTTGATAATGTATACATTAATGTCAACCGGGTGCTAGTTTCTTTTATTCAAAAATAAAGGTTGATTAGGTGAGACAGCAATTTGTATTGTTTACTGATAACAAAGAAAAATACTAAGTATCTTGACAACGTCGCTCCTACTTCTAGTATGTGTACAATGTACAGATTTTATATCTAGCAGGCTTTCCGTTATATGAAATTATATTTCAAAAGGCGGAAATTTGATTTCGAAATTGATAACAAAGTATAATCAAAACAATTTGATCAACTTATCACGATAAAGGCTTTTCATTAACGCCGTTTGTCCTCTTGACATAAATAAGAAAACACTTGGGAAACTTTGTGTTCAGTTTCTCATTATGTTTTTCAAGAATAATGAAAATAAACAAACTTTACTAAGAAACAAGCCTTCCAACTTCAGATCACATGAATAATTGGTCTTAAAAAGATACAGTTATCTTCATAATGAACAGGTGAAGGAAGTGTCAGATAAGTGTAAACATAAAATACCTAGCCTGACTTAGAATATATACTCATTTAAGACCAAACATCTATCACAACACGAGACACACAGACGGACACACTGACCAGAAAATAATGTCACGAGGTGCCTATTGAAAGCGTAAATCAAAACGTAGGTACATAGGAACTAGATGGAATCATAGAAAAATACTTAAAAATATTTTTCAGGTATACGGAAATATCCAGCAGGTTGATTTTTGAAGGCAAACTCGTATTTGAGTTGAATCAGAAAAAAGTCTAAAACACTCATGCTCTGTTGGACTTGATGACTCATTAAAGTTATGTTATATCTTTAGAACACTGTTCCCAATTGTTCAACGAGTTTAATCTGTACAAACACCACAATTCCAATAATAAAAAGAAAAATATAGAAACAAATAAATAGAAACATGAGAAAAGAAAGAAATACGAGCAATTTATTGTACTCTAGATAAATGAAGACAGAAGTGTTTTTTTTTGTTTGTAATATCTGTGCACAAAGGGTATATCTTAGTCTATTGTTTAGTTTTCTATTCTGTGAAATAATGCGATAATTTTGACATGACTTTTCTTTTAATATATAAATATAAATAGCATAAATTTAGCATCGTCAACCAGTAACACAACCTACACAATAAGATAGGAAACATAATTGCTGGGCATTTCATATATTTTTTTTTATTATTTCGTTTTTAAAAAAGAGGTATTATAAAAAAGAAGATGTGGTAAAATTTTCAATGAGACAACATTCAACAAGAGACCAAAATGACACAGACATTAACAACTATAGGTCACCGTACGGCGCCTTCAACAATGAGCACACCCCATACCGCATAGTCAGCTATAAAAGGCCCCGATATGACAATGTAAAACAATTCAAACGAGAAAACACTATAATCGTCTATCTATGTTAAAAATTCACGATAAATATTCGTTTGATAATATTTTATATTAACAGTATGGGGACAACACTTATTAGTTGCATATGGCAATGATTTATTGGGGAAAAGCGGAGGAATATTACTGCTAGATGTTAACAATAGCAATGCAGTCCCTATTTCACGGAATATTGGAAGAGCGTGGTTTATGGCATATCACCACAACACTAGTTGTATGTACTGGACAGAAATAGGCAACAATAGCATATATAGGTAGATATGACGACATTTATTAGTTCATGAATGTATCGAGTGGTACTAGTACTCAATCAACAACAATAATAATAACTGGCAAACAAGTCCAATCTTAATCAGTACGTACATTTGTACTTACTTTAAGCAACACGATGTCTTGTAGACTGTCGGTCGTCTTTGTCGATATTTATAATTGTCTAGATTTTTTTAAGTCTGTTAATCTTAACATTTTTTATTCTTTCCATGATTATTTCTGCCTTTTCTTCAATAAACATCCTAGAGTAGGATTGACCGATTTCTTTACTACCGTTAGTTTTCTTTTGCTACTCATGTTTTCTCTCATGGTCAATAATGCTGAGGTGGATGTTTAGCACTACAGGTTTAAATAAAATATTTGTTTTGATTTAACCCAATGTTTTTTTTGTTTAGTTTTTCAAATTGAAAACCCATACTTGAACCTTTTGAGGATATAACAACCATTAACGAATATGACGATTATTTCAATGAACATTCATCTATTATTTTTTTTAGGATCCGTTATCCAAATAATGAAAGCAATCTTGTTGAAACAGTGGTCAGATCAGCAAATCCAACAGGAATTGCAGTAGATCAAATAACAAATCACCTATATTGGACAGAATCATTAGCAAACAATATATTCAGATGTAACTTAGACGGGTCAGAGGTCACCGTTGTTTTCAATAGTAGTCTCGGATACCCGCATGCTATTGCTATACACTCTAGAACAAGGTATTTTTAACCTGTATGATTTGTTATGAATAACGTGGTTTTCCTTTATAGAACCTTCACAACTTGCACGTTATAGATCTGACACATCTTAAAGAAAGCAGGATACATATATACATGTCCCATGATATACATTTTGCCACTGTAGCTAAAAAACGAATGAACCTTCTTCCGTAAATTTTGTTTTCGGTTTTTGAGTCATGTACTTTCGGTCACATGGTTTCCCTATTGCATCTTAATAAATTTTAGATAATTTGACAAATTTATTGAAATTTTAAAAACTTTTGCAAAAGGTCATTGTAGAACAGTTCCAATTTCATTTATTTCTCACAGATGCAATGCAATGGTATCCCGGAATTGATTTTGCGATTCAGCATTGAGGACAATTTCTTCTTTGCAGTCACGCGTCTTTTACATCCTACAAACTAGTGTTGTCTTATTGTGTCTCTGGACACTTTCTTTGGTATTTAAAATAAGCACATATGTTTTTGTATTGTAGAATGATGTATTTCAGTTATACCGACAACAATCAGAACGCTATTGGAAGATGTAAGTTAGATGGAAGCGCAAGACAAACGTTGATTACTGAAAGTATGGGCATGGGCAAAGTGTATGCTATTGCAATAGGTATGTATGCTCCGTGTTGAAGGTCGTTCTTTTACCTATAATGGTTTTACTTTGACAAAATATAATTTGGATGGAGAGTTGTCTCAATGGCACTCATACTCCAATCTAAGTCAAATGACATTAATACTGGACTTCAAAGAAAATTTAAAACAGAAAGTTCCCTCACAAATAGTACAATCAAAAGCTGAAAAATATCAAACAAATGAAAATAACTGTCATATTCCTGACTTGGCACATGCATTTCCCTACGCGTAAAAAATATGGATTAAACCTGGTTTCATAGCTAGCTAAAATCTTCAACCTGTACCACAGCCGCTAAAACATCCATATAATTGCGATAAAAAATTGTATTGTACTCTGCGTAAACATATTATTCTTGGCGTCTAATTTGAACTTTTTAAGCATGCACATTCGGATAGTTATTTGTTTCGTTGCATATATAGCTTCTAAACTGTATCTTGAACTCTACTTACATTTTATGCTGTTTTAGATGATGCCCAAGAATGTACACTTTACTGGACAGACAGTCACCTCGGGTCAATAAAGAGTTCCAGCTGTAATGGGAGCAATATAAACCTCATTTTCAGTAACAATCTGTCTTTCCCTTATCCTTTTCGTGCCCCATACAGCTTAGACGTAGATAACAACTTTATTTACTTTACTGACCGAGCTAGTCGGCACGTATTTAAAGTCAGCAAAGAACCACAATCTCAACCTGCAGTGCTGTATTCAGATGAAAATGAAAAGTACGGTTTGATTGTGTTTCACAACAAAGGTAACAATTTATTAAAATCAGGAAATAAAATAAAAATCTATACTTAAACATACTTTTAGTCCTTGAATAAATTATAAAGTTGACTCTGTGTCATCTAAAAACTAAAATTACCAATTTCCGAGGAAAGTCCAAAACAGAAAGCCCCTAATCAAATAACAAAATCGAAAGCTCAAACACATAAAACTAATGTCGTACTCATGACGTGGTACAGGCATTATCTAGAAAATGGCGGATTAAACCTGGTGTTATAGCTAGCTAAACATGCTAAAGATGGCAAGATAATTTTTAGCTTGAATATATCTAATACTTTCTTCTTTAAACATAATGTGTATGTTCATGAATTATTTATTCTTATATAACTACTTTTATTTTTTCACTGAAGATATTTTTAACACTGAGTGTAGTTTTCAGATTTTCAAGTATATTTCTTTTTAAATAATTAATTTCATATTTTCATAAATTTGCTTACACACTTAAATGAAATATATTGTTTTTCTCTCAAAATTGTTAAGAATAAGTGTAACTTGAAGATATTCAATGCATTGTTCGTTATAAATATATTTTCATTATTATATTCAGGCACCTACTTGAAATGTGTTATTTTTTCTTCATTCAAGTGTTGAGCATGAGTGTACTCTTGTAATAAACAGTACACAATTGTCGAAAAAAAGTTATGACTCAAATAATATAATAAGAATATCTTGATTTCAATCAAGAAGACATAGATACACAAATGGTAAATAGTAAAACACACACACAATCATAATTGAAGTTTAGTTCCTTTTCATTGTTATGTATTGATCGTCTAAACCGATTATGTTAATAAATGTTTTATGTACAACTTCAGTTCCTAGAATTAAACAGAATATACACGCACTACCAACAATAGATGAAGATGAAGGCACAAGTAAGAATTTATTGTCACCAAATAATTCAGCATAGAATAATATTTACAACACAAAATATTATATCGTGGTCATCAGTGTGATCAATACGGAATTAAAAGCAATAGATAGGATACTGGTTATATAATACATCTGTATTTCTTTATATTATAATGGTGTCTTAAGGCAATATTTAAATACACTAACTCAGGTCTTTAGGCAACAAACGTACAAAGACAACGACCATAAAGTACTTACATTTGCAAGTGGATCCTTTATATTTTCCACTGAAAAAACTTATTCTCCATACTTAAAATAATATATTTTTATTGATGTTCAACATCTTCATAACTAGTATTAATAATTATAATAATAATATCAAATAAAATAATCAAAATAATAATCAAAATAATAATATTTATAATTATAAATAGTCAGGGGCATTACTTAAACATGTAATTTTTTTTAGTTTCTTATATAGGTAATTTTTGTTTTAAAAAATTATAAAATAACTCAGTAGAGTTATTTTAAATTTCAATAGAAGCATGGACTAAATGTAGTTTTCATGAATTTTTAAAGCATTTTATATCATAAAATGAAGAATTTATTAGATTTAAGAGGAGTATAGAGATTAAGGGTGTCTTTAAAAATAATGACAAACATATTACTTAAATAAGTTATTTTATACATCTTTGAAAAAATTAGTAATAACACTTATTTGAGGAACATATGTAATTGTATAGGGTTACAAATTATGAATAACTTCAAGTCTTAATTAATTCACAAGTTTCTACCTACTTATATCTGTCTACCTTCAAGATTTTTGAGGAAAATGATATTTTAATAGTCCCAAGAGACCAATCTGTGACCCAAAAGCGTCGATATGAAAGATAAGTGCGTCAGAAAGGCAATTAGTGTTTCAGAAAGATTAAATTTCATATTTCATTAGAAAAATAACCAGATGACTGCGAAAATTTGTTAAAGCTAGTAAAATCTGTATAGTTGGACACCTATGAAAATAATATTTAGAAAAGTTACTTATATAAGTAATATTTAAAATAGCCTCGTTTTCAACATTACTTGTATAGGTAATTTTAAATGTTACTTGTTTAAGTAATTCCCCTGACTGATAAACTTAATGATAATAACTATAATTATGATTATTCAACTTCGTACTTTATTTGGCCTTTTTGACTTTTTTGGATTCGAGCTTATAAAAATATTAGTCCTGGTATCTATGATGAGTTTATTGAAATAATCTCTTTTTTAAAATGTTCAACATCTTCATAACTTTTAATAATAATAAAAAAATGATAATGAGTATAATGATTATAATAATAATAATAATAATAATAATAATAATAATAATAATAATAATAATAATAATAATAATAATAATAATAATAATAATCATAATCATTATGATAAATATAATAATAATAATAATAATAATAATAATAATAATAATAATAATAATAATAATAATAATAATAATAATAATCATAATCATTATGATAATAATGATAATAATATTAATTATTATACAAATATAAATAATACTAATGCTAATAATAATAATTATTATTTTCAAACCTTTAATAATAATAGAAAATAATAATTATGATAAAAGAAATAACAATATTAATAATAATAATGAAAAACAATAATATTAACAATAATTATAGTATTACTAAAAAATAACATAATAATAATTATAATAATAATTAAAATAATAATAACAAAAATTATGAAAATAATGATAATAATTTAAAAAAAATTGCAGTAATTATTTTAGTTTAAACTAAGATTTTGACGTTGATGACGTCATGAATTTGAAAATTTATTGCACTAGTGCAATATTGGAATTTATTTTTTTGGTTACTTTCTGTCGGAAATATTATATTGCTATACAATAATAAAAAATTCTTATTAATATGAAAAATAATAAAAGAAATAAAGCAATAATGATAATAATAATAATAATATTATTGATAATTAACAAAAAATATAAACTTAAACTATGCTAAAAATATGTAATTTTTTGTCAATTATTTGTATAATTTAGCGTATTACAGGAAGACCGATTGGGTAGACAGTATGAAGTGTTCTGATCTTTATATATCATCTACCAATCCCACACTTAATCTAAATATCACAGTGAGGAATAACTCAATCCGCAAAATAATATGAAAGACTTGTCTTATATCAAATGTTCTAAGACCATGAAAACAGGTTATGTTTCGGTTAAAACATACATGTACACACAATGACAATAAGGCAACCCAATATCTACGCTACATTATTGATTTTCATTGGGTTATTTTAATTATAGTTCTCATAATCCGTTTTGAAACGAATAACCACAAGATTGCAGTAGTCATTTAACATTTCTTATTTGTAGGTTTGTCAGGGGAAGGAAATATCTTGGGATATGGTCTTGGATCAGTAATTTTCTTTACTGTAACACTTGGGCCAAGTTTAGTGATGCTGAGCTTATGCACTGGAAACAGGTTATACCGAAGACTAAGGGAAAATCGTCTGAAGCAAAATCCTCAACACAACAATACAAGAATGAGCTGCATTGAGGCTGATTATGATACAATTGCCGATGACAAATGCAATGTCACAAAAGTATCGTTTCTCGATGATAAGTGCAAAACGATAAACAAATCTGTCGTAGAGAAAAAGGACAGCAACCATGTCCCAGCACTAGTTACATTTATAAATGCAATTAAGTATGAGAACACAGTTAACTCAAATCCATATATATCAATGACAACAAGTTCTACTGTGCCTACATACGAGAATACTCCAACCAAGGACACGTACATGCCAATGATTTCCCGTACTGACACACACAAGTACGATACAGTCACTGATGCAATAGTACATTGTTCCCAATCAGAACGTCCATTTACAGAAAAAGACTTAAACAAGTACGATGCAGTCACTGATACAACTGTGTGTTATGCAGAGGCAGAACGTTCGTGCACAGAAAAGATTTCCGAAAACAAGAATTATTATAACTGTTGACATGAATGAATTGGAATAATATTGATTGTATCGTTTGGGAATTAATCTTTGATTTTAAATAATATGCTGTTGATCAACATTAATTATTAGTTCCTGTACCAAGCCAAGAGTATGACACTTATTTTCCATTTTATTCGTTGATTAGACATGATCAAGTCAATTATAACCATTTGCCAACTCTTGGTATATTTTTATCTCAGACTTCACTTACAATAATAGGTATTTGTTATTTTTTTAGTTACATAACAATAGTTTGATGTGTCTAAGCACTAATGAAATTATGTAGGCCTGATTGCTTCCCGGTACTGCCCAATCTATTGATGAATGAATTAAATACAGGTCTTTAAAAAATATCTATCGGTTGAATCGACATTTGTTTTCAAAACTTGCTTCTTTGAATGATAGTGTTTGATTTTGTCGGTTTCCATGGACTTCCCGTTTGTAGTGCAGTTTTTTTCTCCTTTTTCACTTTTTATTTATGCTTTTGATTAAATGTATAGAATGAAAGTAATGGAAGATCGATATACGACATTATCTTACCTCCTATACATTTCGAGGATTATTATTGGTTAAAAGCAACTGCATGGATATGGTTTATATTCCTTATTTCGTTAGTATTCCAGACTTTTTTCAAAACACGGTTAGTAGTTGTGTTACGTCCCTTTATAAAAACAAGCGATCCTGGGGCAAAATCTTAAAAGATTCAACAAACGAAAAATTGATGATGTACGATTAAAATAAATTCATAAAACACTTTTAAGGCTAAAACGTTGCTATTGTGGGTATTGCTTTTGTAAAGACTAAAGGAAGTAGGTTCTTAATGTTAACGGTATTGAAGATTTGATCACTTTGATATGCAATTAGACTTAACAACACATGTAAAGAAAGTCGGTAATATAAATTCCCTATCATCCCGTATGAAATTTACTGACCCCATATATATCGTATTTGGTCACATTATGTAACTAATAATATTCAGAGACGGAGTCCTGTTTCAACTAGAATATTCTTGTCTAGATACAATTATTCCAATTTTAAGTTATAAACTAGAGATACACAATCGATAAACTTGATCTGGTATAATTGCCAATGAGGCAGCACTCCTCCAGAGAACAACTTACGTATAAGTTAACAACATTAGACCACATTACGGCCTTCAACAATGAGTAAAAACCAAAACCGCAAAGTCCGCTATACAAGGCCCCGAAATGAAACTTGTTATACATTTCAAATTAGAAAAAACTAACAGCTTTATTTATGAACACATCAATATGCAAGAAACAAATATGATGAAATATTTCAGAGAACTCACAGGCTCCTGACATGGAACATCCACATATTTTTGTTGAGAGACTGACAAGATCGTACATGTACATGTAGGACATTGGAATGTTTAACAATACAGAAGACAAACCTAAAAGGAATAAACAAAAACAAAAAAATAAACAAAAACAAAAAAATAAACAAAAATATCTAAGACACATAATTTTCTTTTCTTGTTAATCACTTTGAACTAGCTTACAGTAACTGTGAACACTCTAAGATCTGTACTTTGTGTCTTTTGTGTTTTTGTAAACATATTCTTAAGTAATGTGGTGGTAAAACTAAGACAAATTCAAAAATTTGAACTCAAATTCAAATTTTATGAATAAATTATACTTACCTGACATATGTACTTAAGGATTTCAATCTCGTTGGTATTAGACTCGACCGGAAGTTCAAAACGCGCGGGAACCTGATGTTATGCTACATCCGGTTCACCACGAACTATCAGTTTTCTCACGGCGACTTGAAAGACCCCGTTAAGAAAACTTAAAAACTTCCTAGGGAGGAAGGGTGGGTAGTACATATGTCAGGTAAGTATAATTTATTCATAAAATTTGAATTTGAGTTCAAATTTTTGAATTTTATATCATAAATTAAGGTACTTACCTGACATATGTACTTAAGGATTTCTTTTGATTACAAAGCAATAATTTGTAGTAGGAAGTTTTGACCAAAAGTTTTCTTACAGTACTTCTTCCCATAAACCCTGAACTATACAATATAATATACAATGTATACAACTTAATATACATGGTAATACATACCCTTAATAGATTTTCCCATTGAGGTAATAGAAGGGGTTGTGCTATCAGTAACTGTATTAACTATGGATACCACCATTGTTTTGGCCAAAAGGGAGCTATCAGAATCATTTCGCATTGATAATCTATCATGTGTTGCAACACTTTCGGAATTAAAGATAGAGGTGGGTAAGCATAAGCAAACATCCTGTCCCATCCGATTGATAGAGCATCCTGTGTCAGTGCTGTTGGATCCTGATCCCAAACACAGAACACTGGACACTTGCGATTCTGAGCCGAGGCAAAAAGGTCTAATGTTGGTGACCCCCATTCCAGAAAAATTTTGTTTAATATTGCCTTGTTCAGAGACCATTCTGTTGGTTTCACTTTGATCCTGCTTAGTTAATCTGATAGAATATTTTTTACCCCCGCAATGTGGGCTGCTTTGATTACAATTTTGTTTGTCAAAACCATATTCCAGAGATTCCACGTCTGACTGCAAAGCTGAATCGATTTTGTCCCCCCTTGTTTGTTTATGTACTGTACTACTGTTGTATTGTCTGAACGAATTAGTACATGTTTGTTTGTTAAGATAGGAAGGAAATGTTTGACTGTTAGGAATACTGCTTCCAACTCCAGATTGTTTATGTGATTGAGCAATTCCAATTGATTTGTCGACCACAGACCCTGTACTGTTCGTGTCCCTAAATGTCCCCCCCCCCCTCCCAACCTGTCATTGAGGCATCTGTTGTGATTGTTACACTTGTTGACTCCTGAAATAGAGACCGCCCTTTCATTGTATTTGCTTGACACAACCACCATGCTAGATGAGCTTTCAGCTCTTGTGTACATGGGATTTGATATTCTAGACTCATTTTGGAGGGTCTCCAAACTTATAACAAGTGCATTAGAATTGGTCTCATGAACAGACGACTGTTGGGAATCAATTCTAGGCATGATGCTATTAAGCCCAGAACTTTCAAATAATGTCTTGCTGATATCTGACCTTTCATTAACTGAATTATTGTTATTTTCAAATTTTTGATTCTCTCTGGAGTTGGATACACTAGTCCTAGATCTAGTCTGAATAATCTTCCTATATATGTTATTGTTTGTGTTGGAATTAAATCTGACTTTTCTGTGTTTATTATAAAACCTAGAGAAGTAAGGAGAGTGATGGTTGTATCTCGATTTTTTACAAGTACGGATTTTTGTTGATCGACTATAAGCCAGTCGTCTAGGTATACTGCTAATCTTATCCCTTGTTTTTTTCAGGTGTGCTGCCACCACTGAGACTATCTTTGTAAATACCCGAGGTGAGCTTGTTGGACCGAAACATAGTACTTTGAACTGAAACACTGTTTCGTCTATTGCAAACCTTAGGTATTTTCAATGTTTTGGAAAGATTGGTACATGTAAATAAGCATCTTGTAAATCGAGAGAACAAGCCCAGTCTCCTTTCTTGACTAGATTTAAGACCTTGGTCATTGTATCCATTTTGAAGTGTTGTTTCTTGAGATACTGGTTCAGTGGTCGTAAATTTATAACGGGTCTCAACTTCCCGTTTTTCTTTTCTACTAAGAAAAGTGTGCTGTAGAAACCTGTCTGAATATGTTTTTTTTGCACAATTTCTACAGCATCTTTTTCTAATAAATTTTTTACTTCTTGTTTTAAAAGTTCCAAATTTGTGACATTTACAAATGTCTTTTTGACTCCTAAAAAGGGAGGTTTTTGTAAAAATTCTAGTTTGTAACCATTTTGAATTATAGCCAAAACCCATTTGTCGTTTGTAATTTCTTCCCATTTTGGAAAAAAATGAACAAGACGACCACCTACTGGTATCTCCGGAAACAACACTTTTCTCACCTTGTCATTTTCTATAGGACTTCCCTCCTCTAGCCGGAAAGGGAGTCTTCTTGTAACCAGTGTCTGGTTTGGAGAATTTTCCATCATCTGTCTTTTTGATGAACTTTCTATTTCCTGTGTTGGAATACACTTTTGGGATACGAAAATTCTCTGAAGTCTTGTCTTTGTTCTGGTCTGACTTCTCTATTTTAGACTTCTTAGCTTTACTAGAATCATCTGTCAAAGGTGTTTTTCTTTTCCTATCTTTTGGGAATGTATCGGGTAACAAATCATCAAGAGTTTTATCTTTGTCTTTTCTCGCTTTTAAAGCAGAAACTAAATTGTCACCAAAAACACCTTCTCCAGTAAGAGGCAGGTCTGAAATGTTTCTCGAATCATGGAGAAGAAACATGGATGTATCTGTCATACACATTTGACGTCTGATAATATGGTGAAAAGCACCTGCTCTACCAGCTTGATCCAACTCTTTCGTGGACATGGCAAAAATGTCCCTTACTTGTTGAATTGCTTTGTCAATGTTTGGTGTTTCATCTGTTAATAATTCTAATAAATTACCAAGACTCTGTTGCATGTACATGCAAATGACAATACCCATAAAACTTGCCTGCTGCCCTCTGTATGCTATTCTTTCAAGCATTTTGTAAGGTTGTGAATGTAAATTCTTTCCTTTAGAAAAAGAGGCTTTACTGCCATGTCTTTTAACTAAACAATTTCCAATGAAATCATCTAAAGTTGGTACCTGTAGGAATTTTTCTGTTTCCTCATCAACAGGAAAAAGCTCTAAATTTGGTTTGAGCGCACGCCAGTGACCCATTAGAACCTCTTTTTGAGAATCATCCATGGTAATGCCAATTTTTTTCTCAGTTTTCTTGGCAATGGCATCCTCCCCCAAAATATCAAACTAACATTTTTTTTGCTTTGCTTGACAAATGTTCATCATTAGAGCCTTCATTGTCAGACTCTGTGCCAGAACCCAAAACTTCGTTTTGACTTGGTTGTAATGACATTACATCATCACGTTCATCAGCAGATTCACTATCAGAATCTCTAGACCTACGTGTCTGTCTTTGTGACTGACTTGTAGAAGAACCTGACTGTCTTTGTGACAGACTAGGAGTAGAACTGCCTTTGTGACAGTGTATTTCCACTTTCAGACGTATTTTTGTCCCCATTTGCGGTACTTGTCTGTCCCTTAATAAAATCAAACATACTGTCCAACTTACTATTAAGGTTTCCAAATTTTGCGTTCCATTTTTCTTCTAGTTGCGTATACTTGGACCTGGACTTCCTCTTCTTCGTAACTACTGACGAAGTTGTAGGTGCACGTGGCTTCTGCCCTTCACCATCACGAGAGGAATCCTCCAACGTATCTTCTAACGGAGAAATATCTCCGTGTCCACTTACCTCTGCCATCTCAAAACGGCAGAATTATGAGTAACTAAAAAAAACACGACTGTCTTTCAAGTCGCCGAGAAAGAAAACTGATAGTTTGTGGTGAACCGGATGTAGCATAACATCAGGTTCTCGCGCGTTTTGAACTTCCGGTCGAGTCTAATACCAACGAGATTGAAATCCTTAAGTACATATGTCAGGTAAGTACCTTAATTTATGATATAAAATTGTTTTAATGTTTATAGAACAATTCCATAACATGTTGTTCAATCAACTATATGTAGAGGTTCCAGTGCATAATCTGATTTCAGATATTTTAATTAAACCTATAATAAAAAAAGAACCAACAATACTACACACAATTCTACTAAAATGCTTAACAAATAGTTATGTATAGTAACATGATTTAAGTAATCGTCTGAAATGCTTTTTGCACGATTTTAAAGAAAGAACTATTGTTAGTCTTTAAATTTTTTTCCAAGTGTATGAACAAATACTTAGTTTAAATACAGAATTTTAAAATTGTACAACTTTATAACACCACGGCAAAAAACAAAGACGAAAAAATGACAAATAATAATGTGGAAACAATGCGCTGAAAACAAAACATTAAGAGCAGAACTTGGTTATTCCTTAACCATGTTTCCAGCCAAGACAACATGATGCAATCTCATCACTTACCCATCGTCATACGTTATGTGCCTTTCCGAAACATGGAATTGTTGTCAGGGGTTGTTAGTGATTGCCGTCTGCCATAACTATGCCTTTTTTCACATTGTTTTCATATGACTGTAAATTGTTTCCCAAATGAGACATGGACTTCACTCACAGTTGAAAGACTTGTAGTGAGCTGTAATTAGTAAATTCTTGTTCTTTTAGAAGTTAATAGTTTGTTGTCACATCAGAAAAAAATGCCAGATCTCCTCATATTTATAATTTGCATCTTTAATTGTTCATATCCCGATTCTCGACAAAAATTATTAAATGAATAATATTTCAAAGATTTTCTGGACATTGAACTAAAGTTTTAATATCCAGGTATCACACTTACGTTTCGTATATTAGATAATGTTTTTAATTAGTAACGTTATAATCACTCTAGCAAATATATTTAAGATCATTTCATTTATGCATAGATACTGATAACATGTGCTTTACTTTGTAAAACTCATCTTACCTGTACAATGTGTTACTGTGGATTCATTAATATTCGTTGGATACCAATTTTCGTGGATTTTGTGGGTACAAGGAACCACGAATTTAATGTTCAACGAAATACTGATTTTATAATTGAATGTATGCAGAATTTGCCAAAACAACGAATTTACATATCCACGAATATGCAAGTTTTCATCAATCCACGAAAATTGGTACCCACGAAAAGAAATGAATCCACAGTATAAGTAAAACACAAAGTATGGAGATATCTTATTTATTGTTATATTTAACATGAAAGAGAAACAAAATCATGAGCTCTAGTTGCTTGTTCATTAATCCAAACCGTTATTGTGTGAAGTTGTTTGAAGTTTGCGTTCAATTGATAAATCATAACGTTTAATTAGTTCGTGTCGCTAAAAATGTCGGTTATCATTTTTTAAACAATATTTAACGGAATATATACTGTGGCCTCATTATTATTCGATGAATAACAACTTTAGTGGATTTCGTGAGAACATTTAACCACGAAATTAAATGGTCAAGGAATGACAAATTTTAAATAGGCTTTTTTGGGGACTTCGACAAACGACCAAATTTGATATCCACGAACATTCAAGTTTTTCTTTATCCACGAAAATTGTTTCGAAAATAAATGAATCCACAGTATATAGTTTTTAGAAAATATTTTTTTTTAAATTATGTTTCTTCCTGGAAACACCAATGGCAATGCTATGATAATATCCTGCTTAACCTACAAATATACTGAAAGGAAATATGTTTGTTAGTACCATATTGTGGCAATGGCTAAAATACCACTCTTCACGTGTATTATCATGTTTATCAATATGTTAAGTAAGTATATACTCGTTAAATACTATTACATTAATTTTCCTTATCAACCACGCTCTGTTGAAACAATACATTTGAATTATTATCATTTATTATATACTATAGAAATTGGTGCTTTTGAGGAAAATTAGTATACCTTTTCTATGTCATCATATGGATTTACTTAAAACTACAGATTAGATCAGTCACTATTGGCGAAAGACATATGGGCATTCAATTAATAAAAAAAAGTTGAATTGAATTGTATGCCAAAACGTCATATTGCTTCTTTTATTTAGTAGAATCAATAATACATTAAACAATACCTACCTAATAAAAATTATGTGCTGTAAAAGTGACACTTTGACATTACAATATTGAAATATATTAAATATCTTATTCTGAAAAAATCTAAGAATGTAAGCCTGACTTTTTATTCCTCCTGCTGATATTTTCAAAAGTGCTCATAGTTTAAAGATTCATTTTCTTTATCTTGTCTCATACGTTATCATTAACTGACAACGTTAAAGATGACATTACAAAACATATTAAACAATGCTTATGACTGTGTTGATTTACCTGAATTGGATTAAAACAATTGAAAACCGTTCAAGTTTTTTGTTGTTTTTTTTCGATTATTAAGGTTCTAGTGTACTTCTTCTGTTTGGCGGTCCTACATTTGTTGGGGCTGATTGTTCCCCATTCTTAGTAATATAGTTGTGTGTTTAGAAAAATAGACAAATAAGAATACGTGGACTTAATAAAGCTGCTTCGGCTACAAAATAAACGTAATGTTTCACAGTTTGAAGTCAAATATGTAGTTATCTGGACAATTTAAATTTTACAGTCGGATGTTTTTCTTTCAGTTTTGGCGAGACAGGATTTGCTTTCCTTAAAAACAAAATGGATGACTCATTTAGGTAAATATATAATACCATTGTTTGTTATGTTTTATTTATTTAAATGCATGTCATCGGTAAAAAGGACATTTCAAAATGAGCATGCCATGTTATAGTACATGTAGTTAAAAATGTTCTATAATCGTAGTTTTATATGCACCTTTTTAATAACTTGTATTATTGCCTGTCAATTGAATCAACGGTTTTGATGATTAAGTGGTATAAATAGTTGATATTAAGTCATGATTGACCTTTAATTCGTGCACGTGGCAAACAGCTTTCGTCGATTTCGTGGGAACAGGTTAACCACAAAATTAAATGGTCAACGAATGACAAATCTTAAATAGGCTTTTTTGAGGACTTCGACAAACCACCAAATAAAATATCCACGAACATTCAAGTTTTATTTTAACCACGAAAATTGGTTCGAAAATAAATGAATCCATATTATATAGCTTTTAGAAAATACTTTTTTAAAATTATGTTTCTTCCTGGAAACACCAATTACAATGCTATTATAATATCCTGTTTAACCTACTTATACAATGACAATGCTATGATAATATCCTGTTTAACCTACTTATACAATGACAATGCTATGATAATATCCTGCTTAACCTACAAATATACTGAAAGGAAATATGTTTGTTAATACCATATTGTGGCAATGGCTAAAATAGCACTCTTCACATGTGTTTTCATGTTTATCAATATGTTTAGTAAGTATATCATGTATATATTCGTTAAATACAATTACATTAATTTTCCTCATCAACAACGCTCTGTTGAAACAATACATTTCAATTATTATCATATATTATATACTATAGAAATTGGTGCTTTTGAGGAAAATTAGTAAACCTTTTCTATGCAATCATATGGATTCATTTAAAACTAATGGTTAGATCAGTCTCTATTGGCGAAAGACGTGGTCATTCAATTAATGAAAAAAAAGTTAAATTGAATTGTATGCCAAAACGTCATATTGCTTCTTTTATTTAGTAGAATCAATATTACATTTAACAATACATACCTAATAAAAAGTGCTGTAAAAGTGGCACCTTGACATTAGAATATTGAAATATAATAAATCTCTGATTCTGAAAAAGTCTAAGAATGTAAGCCTGACTTTTTGTTCCTCCTGCTGATATATTCAAAGGTGTTTATAGTTTCAAGATTCATTTTCTTTATCTTTTCTCATACGTTATCATTATTTGACAACGTTAAAGATGACATTGCAAAAAATATTCAACAACGTTTATGACTGTGTTGATTTACCATCATTGGATCAAAACAATTGGCAACCCTTCAAGGTTTTTTTTTCGATTATTAAGGTTCTAGTGTACGTTTTCTGTTTGGCGGTCCTACATGTGTTTGGGCTGATTGTTCCCCATGCTTAGTAATTCACTAGTTTGTTTAGAAAAATAGACAAATAACAATACTTGGACTTAATAAAGCTGCTTCGGTTACTCAATAAACGAAATGTTTCACAGTTTGAAGTCAAATATGAAGTTATCTAGAACAATTTTAATTTGAGAGTCAGATGTTTTCCTTTCAGTTTTGGCGAAACAAGATTCACTTTCCTTAAAAACAAAGTGGATGACTCATTTAGGTAAATATATAATACCATAGTTTGTTATGTTTTATTTATTCAAATGCATGTCATCGGTACAAAGGAGATTGCAAAATTAGCATGCAATGTTATAGTAGTTAGTAATTTTCTATAATCGTAGTTTTATATGCACCTTTCTCATAACTTGTATTATTCCCTGTCAATTGAATTAACGGCTTCGATGATAAAGTGGTATAAGCAGTTGATATCATGCCATGATTAAACTTTAACTCGTGCACGTGGCAAACGTATTCGAAACGCGGTGTTTATGTGAATCATTTGCAGCACTTGATTTTAGGGCCATATACATTATACGATATAAATACATTTCTGTTTTGACAGAAATTTAGTATTAACTTTTTATGAGTTCTTCGAAGGAGACATCAGTAAAATTTGAATCCTATGGTGTAAAGGATAGATAGCTAACTTTGAATGAATAAAAGCCTTATTACTCTTAAACCAGAATAACTGCGGATTATATTTTCTATCCACACAACAATTTGAAAAAAAATATATATATATGAACAGATTTTAGTCGTTTATTCGTTGATAAACTCCTATCAAGATATATCATTATGACGCCAAACAACTGTTGTGTGCAGATCATTTAGTTAAAGAAGTTAAATTGAAAAGAAATATATTTGAGGTCATGCATTGTTGAATACAAACACTACACAAGTCAAAAAGTCTGAAAAGACCAGTTTTTGTTTGAATTTGCATGACTTTTTACTCGACATTCTTAATTTGTCTGCATAATTTAAAAAAATTCTTGACATAGTATAAGTTTGTCTAAAAATGTTCTTGATTTTTCTTGACAAGTATCTTGACAGTATTAACATTGTCTGAAAATTTCTCGACACTTCCTGTGTCATCTGATAAGAGTTTGGATTAGTCTCGACCAATTCTTGACATTCTTAATAATGTCTCGATCTGTCTTGACATATTCTTGACATTCTTAATAATGTCTCGATCTGTCTTGACATATTCTTGACATTCTTAATAATGTCTGAATATGTCTTGACATATTCTTGACATTCTAAATAATGTCTGAATATGTCTTGACACATTCTTGACAGTATTAAATATGACTTGACACTATCTCAACAGTATAAATTTCGCCTGAATTTTGTACAGACTTATTCTGCACGGTTTATGACATTTTATTGCTGTTATATACTCCTTATTATTATGACTAAACTAAACTTTGAAGAATCAATGATTAATTTGGTATAGCAAGATACCCTTTTTGTACACCTATTACTAAAATAGATGTCTTGAAGGCGGTTTTAAAATGTGACCATGTGTCTCTTTTGGACCCCACAATTCATCTTTTGGGTTTGTGTGGCTAAAAAAAGAGGGGTGGCTTTCATGTCGGTCAAAGAATTTGTTCTTAGCTTGATTCCGGCCCTTATTGTTTTTTTAGAACAACCCAAAAACATTTTTTATTCAAATTTGAGTGTTGAATTTTATAATTTTTTATCAAACAAAATTTGTAATAACTCCCTCCTGAAAAGAACAAAAAATCAGTGATGGGACCCATTATGAATACATTTTTTTTTATTATTCTGAAGTAGATTATATTTTTTTTTAATCTTAAGAATGGTCAACTGATAAGTTGTATGGCTGCTTACAGGTAAATCAGTAATTTCTCTTTGACAGTTGCGTGTATTCTGTGTTGTGGAATCCTTTAATTTTATGGGGAACATCCTGTCCATGTGTAATACTTAGTATATATTCCAACAGATTACATTACACACATTTTTCTTCTGTTAAATGAATGATTTGTATATCATCATAATTTGCTCTTTATATAAACTACATTTGTGTACAATAATTATTGAATGTAGGACAGAAAGTCACAGGACAAAAAGTCAGACAAAAAGTCACGGACAAAAAGTCACAGGACAATAAGGTACAATTCAGTTTTTAGAATATTTTACTTTAAACAAGAAAAAAATAATTTAAACATTTTTTTTTTTCATTTTTCTTGAACTGTTATATATAAAGCAACTTTGTTATTAAAATTTATTTCTTAAATATCAATATTGATCAAATAATTGTTATGAAAACAAAATGTCAAAGTGACTTGGTACTTAAATGGCTTCATGGTGCCAAGAAATATCTCCTTTGCATGATTAAAATCTAATAAATTTTCAGTTAACAAAGCTTGTGAGCAATATCCTATACTTAAAAATGAATAGATGTAATTCAAAGAAAATATTTCAAGATCTTTCTCTTACATATTCAAACAATAGTAAAAAAAAATAATTGTGACTTTTTGTCCTATGACTTTTTGTCCTATCAAATTTGTGACTTTATGTCCTGTTACTTTTTGTCCTGCGACTTTCTGTCCGTTTACCTAATTATTTACCATATTAACATTGAATACTATGAATGTAGAGAGAAATATGTCTACAGTATAATTGGTTTTAATCATTTAATTAATAAGATTTAGGAATCAAAATTTTTGTTATTTCTAAAAACCCACATTTAAATTGTTTTATATCAACACACCTACATTTAAATTATTTTATACATTAGATTTCATAGCCATATTTGCATTTGTAAAAATATTTAGATACCCAAATGTTCAATTATTTTACATGCCCAACTTTCATTATTGTTGTAAAAAGTGTAACTTAAAACAACAGTATATTATGTAAAGAGAAATAAAGATTAAAGTTTTATCATAAATATTGGTCATGATTTGTAAAACTCAGAACTGTCCAGTAAATTTAAGACACAATTCAAAATTTTCAGAACATGTCAAGCCATACCGAGAAAAAATAAGAATGTCGAGAATATGTCGAGAAATTTCAAGACAGTATTCAAATGTCAAGAATTGTCAAGAAATGTTAAGACACTATTCAGAATGTCAAGAATATGTCGAATAAATTTCAAACAAAATTGATATAAATGAGAATTTGTCAAGAAAATTTAAGACACAAGTCATACTTTTGGAGAATGTCGAGTAAAATTTCATGCAAATCAAGACAAAAACTGGTCTTTTCAGACTTTTTGACTTTTGTAGTGAAAGGAACACACATGAGTTTCGAGATGAGAATTTGTATCATGTAAAATAATTTCGATAATTCCAATAGTGGCATCATACAAATCGTCATCAATTAATTAAAATATGCATCCTGCTAACAGTTATTGTAGCTTAATCCCAATCTATTATTTGCATTTAAGGTTGTTTCGGTGTAAACGAATTGACAGATTTGACAAAAGTCCAATTGATAAGAATAACCAACAACCAACCTAAAACATGTTCAAGACATTGTATGGCATGGAATTTCTTCGCTTTGCTGGTAAGTTTTGGTTCCGAATAAGTTTTCTACAAATAGATATAACTATTTTCAAGGTTTGTGACCTAACTATACTAACCATTTATTTCCGTGTAGTATTATTACATGATGTACGTCCATACAATTTCCGTTTTAAAATCATTTTCTATTAAGGACTGCCATAAAATGTTTGTTTTCTATCTAACTGTTCATTGTTGTTTCCTGTTTTCGAAACAATGCATTTAAATGAGACAATCTATAATATTAGAGGGATTGTTGGCATTGTTGAATGCAGTCTGCTTATGTTTGATTAACATCCGTGTGCGTTCGAATAAAATTGATAGTTGTCACATTGTCAATTATGTAATATTTTCTTTGTCTTATATATGTTTCATGTTTAGGATCACAAATGTTTCTGTTTCGATGAAGGAATGTTCAAGAACTTGATGGAAAATATGTCGAACAGATGTTATAGAAGGTGTCCAGACTATACAGATAACATGTACTGTGGATCTCTTGATAAGCAATATACCAATGTGTATAAACGAGAACAAGGTAACATTATAGTTAAACATGTTATTTTTGTTCGTGGGTTACATAAGAACTACAATCTAAATGTTAAACGGCGTATACATATCTATAGGCTGGTATGAAGACTTTGAAATAACCATGAAAATACATATCAATAAAAATACAATGTCTCCTCAAACCATGCAAATTGGTACCCACGAATAAAATAAATTACTCTATAGATGCTGCTACAATCATTCAAACTTGATGTTGTCTCAAAGAATTAGAAATACTCGTTTCAATAGACAAACAAGAACAATTTAAGCCTTACGTTCACTTGTATATTGTTTAAGAAATAATTCCTTGAAGCCATAGATTTGTTGCCAATTTACTCACGGCCCATGTGTATATTTTCAACAAATATATGGTTTCCACGAATAATTTTGATTTAAAAAAAATAAATACGGTCTTTTAAAAATTGAAACGAAGATGCGAATGCCGTGTGTGACGCTGTCCTTTTTTTATTCCCTTTAAGAAAAAACTTAAACTTTCTAATGAATCTGTAGCTTGCATGACCTCTAGAAAAAAAATGAACTTCATTCTTTCAATTCTTAAACCGAACATTTTCCATTTTTAACCTACATGTTTTACTCGTAAGCTACAGTGAAATCCAAAGATGACATTTGGTTTTTAAGGAGCCGCCATGTTGACTTGCTAAAATCAGTAAAACATTTGAATAACGCAATAGAATAGAAAATAAAACACAAACTACATCAAAAAATCATTTTAGTTATAGTATACTAATTTCAATGGTTTCCGTAACGGACAAACCTTCAGTTTTAGCGTTTTCATATGTATGACGTTATGTTTTGAAATGACTTACATGCGCCAAAAGCATTAATGAACTTCCGCGGAATTTTATTTCATTTGATTTGTAGATTTCTCTGATCTCTTGTGCATTACTTTTTTCTGTTATGCATTTCAATAAGAATAAAAGTTCTGTAGTCTTATTTTAATTTCAGTTTTTAAAACAAAATCTTGGCATAGCGTTTGTTTATAGGTTATGATACACATGGATTTACGTGGGAGGTAAATTGTAACATCTGTTATTATGTATCTCTCTGAGTCTGCGTTTAATATAAATTTATCGATAGTTTTATCACGGTGTTGTTTACAAATCGAGAAGCACGTTATATAAGAATTTTATTTTGAAGGTTTGCCTGCTAATGTCAACGAAAAGAACTTCGACTGTCTCACTGTCAATTGGGATAAAGGGCGTATGAGCATTAAACAGATGTCATGTGACCAAGCTATTTCTTTTATATGTAGTAGACATAGTTTGTATTTTAGAACTAATACAATTCCATAAAAATACTATGGTCTTACCCGTTTGATATAGTGTTAACACCATTTGAAGAACATTTGATTGTTAATGAAACCATAGATAACAAGAGTAAAAGACCGTTCTCTAATAAAATAAAAAGATCATTGTTGTAGAAACATGTTTGAACTTTCACTATCTCTCCTTAATTGATGCATTATTGTTTGACTTTATTCAAAACTGTTCCCATATGAACATGGATTTTCTGTAAATATCAACCACCCTAGATATAGGGTGTGGCACGGATATTCTAAAAAAAACTTCAAACTTTGTCAATTATCACACTTACATTTTTTGTCAAATAACCTTAATTTGACCTTCGCCAAAATGTGTCGCTTTTAAACACATGATGGTGGTTTTTTTTTCACAATTTAAATGATTTTTATTTAATGTTCCTCTCTTTGTATGATAGTGTTTTGACTAAACATATGTATTTGAACTTTCATTTGTTGTTATAGATGATAAACCTGTTGAAGACAAATTGGCGTTCATAATGGCAAAGCAATATTGTGAAAACTTGCAAAGTAAATTAATGAACCTCAACATGCTCAACGATAGTTTACCTCCTAATTCAGGAGACAACGTATCTTATTGGGTTGGAACATTCAGACAACGTATCTACCGTCACGGTATGTACATCTATTTTGAAATTCCAATTCATTTTTTAGAAAAAAAAATCATCAAAACACTACGAATTTTTAACACCTTTAATACATGAAGCAGGTTAGTCATTTTTTCCTGAATAAAACTTGGACTCTTTGAACATCATTCAAGGAAGAGTTTCAAGTGGTGAAATTGAAAATTGTACGGACGCCATCACGAGTTGGTTGACTGTTGTGGTATATTCGTTTCAAAGATGACAACGTATATGTTCAAATAGTCGTACCTACAATCCCGTCTAATTTTCACCGAATTTGAACCACCAAAGATAGGCATAATTAGTTATCAAAAGTACCAGGATTATAATTTTATACGCCAGACGCGCGTTTCGTCTACATAAGACTCATCAGTGACGCTCAGATCAAAATAGTTAAAAAAGCCAAATAAATACAAAGTTGAAGAGCATTGAGGACCCAAAATTCCAAAAAGTTGTGCCAAATACGGCTAAGGTAATCACACTGGGTGTGTACTCACATGAGAAACACGACGGTGGCATATGTGTTGCAGCATTTGCTTTTCTGTAGCATCTTAAATCACCTCCAGTTTTGGTGGGGTTGTTGCTTAGTCTATGATTTTCTATATTGTGTTTTGTGTTCTGTTGTGTGTTTTGGGGTTTTTTCATCTTTTTAAACCACTGCATTGTCAGTTCATTATCGACTAATGAGTTTGAATGTTCCTTTATTATCCACCATCTCTCTTTACAAAACACTTGTTTTTGCTAAAAGAACCACAGACTGTTTATGTTCTAACATATGTTGTTATTCTTTCACCATTAATAGAGTACTATAAAAGTCTGAATTATTCCAGTGTGTAAGTCTTAATATATCGTCAGTGAAGAACTTTGTATTTTAGGAAGTAAAAATACATGTAATTGAGTTTAGGTTAATTTTAATTTCCAAGCTTGGTCTTCTAAGACTTTTCTATATAGAACAAACAAGTATTCATAATACATATACTATGCTTGTTTAATTTCAGAAAGTACAACGTCCGGTTTATTTGACATAACAATCAGAGACAATATTCAGACAAAAGTACCTCTAACTACAATATTCATACACAAAGGTACACATATGCAAAACTCAGTTTACATTATAACATATATATATTTAGACGTTTACATTTAATTTTAAATGGAGTATACACGAGCATTTACTTTAAAGTCGACACTGTATCAATTGGCTTAGTTGGTATGTATAATCGATACATCATTGTACTAAGTACATATCTTACGAGACGTATTTTAATAACTCATGATATGCTGATTTCCATAGAGTATAAAGTACAATCACAAAAATGATACACTCCGAGGAAAATTCAAAACGGAAAGTCCCTAACCAAATGGCTAAATCAAATGATAAAACACATCAAACGAATGAAGATCAACTGTCACATTCCTCACTTGGTACAGGCATTTTGAAATGTAGTAAATGGTGGATTGAACCTGGTTTCATAGCGCTAAACTTTTCACTTGTTTGACATCCAACTCTTGCACAGGTCAAACATTTCAGTGTGTAATTCGACAGCAGATTTTTTTTTTTGAGTAGATAACATCTTGTGTGACCTTTGATACCCGAACGCCCTCGCATGATAGAATCTTAAGTCCTTACATCTTATTTAAACTTAACAAAATTTGAATATAATGCTTTTTGTACCGAATTTCCTTGTAAAAGCAATTCGTTCTTGTCATTTGTTAGGACTTTTTGATTTTTTTGCAACCTCTGTTAAATATTGAAGAACATTAAACATTGTGTTAAACAGACCACACACTGTACGTTTCCAAAATATGCAATTATCAAACTATTTTTGGTTGCTGATAATACAAAATGGTATCAGATGATTTGCGAAGGCTTTACATATAAAAGACAAGATCCATCCTTATCCAACTAGTCTTGACGTACAAACTTTCATTTGAAATTTCAGAGAACATCAAATGTGCATGTTCTTGCATACATTTAAGTATTACAAGTGGTTATAATATCCCTTCCTTTTTTCAGACAAAACAGCGCCTGGTATAATAATAACAAACAAAGATAATATTCAGACAAAGGTTAACCAAAGCAAATGCAACGCAAACCAAGGTATGTGTACGTATATATACGAAATAAAGTCATTCAATACTCCTGATACTGTAATATTTTTAAGGATACTAATTTTCATGGATTGATGAACATTTGTATTTCCTTATATGTTTTTTGTTTAATCAACAAAGAAGCCTGTACATAAGTGGTCCATTGTATGACACTCATACTCAATCTTCACCAAAAACAATGTTATTCAAATTCGCACAATATAAAATATATTTGATGTTACCGGAACACTCAATGTTAATTAATTGTTACTGATTCATCGCAGTATGAAAATAACAAAATCCACTGATCAAACTTGATGCGTTATATAAAATATATACCATAGTATAAAATGGCACATTCAAATAAATACTTGTGTATTCAAAAAAATATGTGAACAGTTTATTGTTATCTTTAAAAAATTATCTGCATAGAAGGCATATATTTTTTGCAAGACGGAAAATAATACATTCTGACATTATAATATAAAAATCCCTTAAAGAATATATTTACACTTAACAGGTTTGTCTGAACGAGAAGTTTATGTGTATTCAATTGGATTTGGCGGATTACTTATATTGAATATATTTGCTGTTTCTATATTCCTATGTTGCCGCAGATATAATTCAAAACAACATCAGAAGAAGAAAGAAACAGGACAATTTGGTAATTTGGACAACGATAAAGATAAAACAATGATAGGTAGCTCATACGAAAGTACCAATGAACGCGTCATCTCTGACGACATCTTCCAAAGGCCACATTCTCAAACAAGAGAAGAAAATAATAGAGGTCCCACATCAGGTTCCAACCTGTCATCTTTAAGAACTCTAAATTCAGGATACCTTCATCCATACACAACATTTACTGACAGAAAGGAGACACACTCTTATTGCACGAAAATAAACTTTTATAATAGTAGTGGTGCGTATTCTGTTTCGAAACTTCCCAAAGTTGCTTCTAGATATACACATCCTGTCGCACTACTGGAACATGAACATACAGAATTGCAGACAATACCAAAATCTAATGAAACAGAACTACATACTGTTCATTACTTAGAACTAGTGGATGTTTCAAACAACACGTGAAGTGTGCTTCAGAATGCTTTGCTTAATTGATAAAACAGCCCGAAATATTTCTGTTCTGAAAGTTGCAATCATTTCGATATCACCAGTACAGACATCAATATAACCTTAGGTCAAGAAAACATTTTTATAGGACTTTTACAGCTCAAAACCTAAATATTAATAACCAACATGAACAATTTTGTTAACTGTCTTCGATTTTAGAAATATTGAATTTCCTAACATTGAAATTGAACACATCTTGAGTTATTGTTTCTTTCGTTTACGTAATTATATATTTAATTATATTTTTAATATTATTTTGAAAAAGGAAATGCGATAGGTAGAAGAGACAGGCATCTGGATGCATAAGAAAACCACAAAGTACGTCTATGATTTTGCCATGTACTGAACTTTAAAAACATCAACATGTGATTTGAAATAGTTTCTCTTGACGTACATCTAGAAAATGTTATCTTCTTAAAACTGATAAAACAACAGAAAGAATAATACAACTACTTGATTTTTCTTCTTTAACTTAAAGAACGAAATCTTTTTTAACATCAAGCTTAACACACTATTTTCTTCCCAATATACCTGTAACAAGTCAGGTTTTAGAGGGGCGAAAGAAGTCATTCAAACTCAAAGATCAAAATTTAACACCATGGTTAAAATAACACAGACAAATACAGCTTCACATGTGGCACCCATCGTGTTGCTCGTGTTATTACAAACCCGGTTAATAGTCTAATTTGGTACTTCACGTATATGAAAACAGAACGGGATTGTAAAACGACATAAGAAACATATCCAATATCGATTGTGAGTCCGTCAGAAATGTAGCAGTTGTTTTATACTTGTTCAATGAAATGTCAAGGGTTTTGTAACAAAACGAGTTTTTACAGACTTTCACAGACTTCTAAAGGTGTGGGATACTATGCATCTGCTATACAAATAAATTTTAAAGGATGAAATTAACTTAAGAAAATTCACTGCTTAGTTTCAAAATAAATAGCTTTCCATAACACTAGTATATATTGATAGGGAATTAATTAAGGACTCAAAAAGCAAAAAAAAATATAGGGGTCAATGTGCTTGTTTTCCAGATTTTAGCCACTGGAACTCTCTTGATTTTTCATAGCTTTATCATTGACCAGTTAAAGTTCTCAAAATCTATTAAAAAATAAATAAGATTTTATAAAACTTTAACAAATGGCTTATAATTATACATGCACAAGATTTATAAAATGAAAAATAGGGGTTTATGGACAAAACTTTTTAAAGCATTCAAATGAATAAAACCAGAGGATTTCGAAAATCTGACAAAAATTCCAAAACATGATAAGCAAACATCCTTAAGCATTTGAATAATAGGATGTCTTTTATGAACTTTATCAATGTATAACATCTAATAACCGCTGATTCTAGAATTTGTAAACTTAATTGATACGAGAGCCATAATCTCAAATACCGTATCGCGGGTTAATTTCGCCGGTGTAAAATTTCGCTGAATAATATACGCATAATATTTGAGCAGTTATTATTTTGCACAAATCTTTAATCAATACCATTGCATTTTTAAATTGTTGGAATTCATTTTGTAAAATTTCTGTAAAAATAACCTACTATACGGTACCTGCATAAACAATGGATACCGGTAAATGTCCTTTAGTGATCATTTTTTTTTTTTGCCGTTTGGTTGCTGTCTTATAAATGTAAATACCCCGATATCCATTTATCCATATGAAACTGATCATTAATATTTATGTATGCGTAACTGTGCTAGTGTGTATTTATTCATGATTGAATAAATACTGATATGATTTTGTAATCTATATTTTATTTCCTATTTGAATTTACTTTACAGTATTTAAAGTAAATTTGGCAAAACTTTTTGGCACATTTTTTTGGAATTTTGGATCCTCAAAGCTCTTCAACTTTGTACTTGTTTGGTTTTTTTTAAACATATTTTGATATGAGCGTCACCACTGATGTGTCTTATGTAAACGCGCATCTGGCGTGCTAAATTATAATCCTGGTACCTTTGATAACTTATTATTCCTAATTCATATTTGTGCTTTCTTTTTTCAAATAGATTTATCAGGGATTGTAATTAGTTATGAGTGTTGCTATTCGTATTTTATATTCGCGGACTTTGACGATCGACTAGTTTGGTCTTGATTGTTACTCACTTCTACTATTCTGATAGTCAGTATTTTACGCCTGATTTGACCGCACACTTTCTGCTATTTCATTGGTTATATATCTTTTGCGGGTTTATTTATATTAAGTCTATATTTAATTGTGGATTATTTACTTTATTTGCTGTTTTCTTATTTGTATCATTTGTATTGGAGGAATTCCACGATTCTTTCAGGTCAGTTTGATTACTTATCTCTTTAGATGTTCTGTCTTTATCTTATTTTCATTGTCATTTTATCAGTATTTTACGCATGAGTAATTTGAATGATTGTTGTAAACTATTTGAAAGGTTAACCTATTTTTTATAACAGGCACATTATTGATTTACATTTGAGTTACTTAATTTAAGCCTTGGAATAAGTACTGTAAATATAAATGTATTGAATGCCGAATATTTGAGCAGAATGAGTCCAAGAGTAAATGAGTAAAATGTTAACCTGATAAATACTTTTCAGAGTCTTTTTAATATTTTTGATCCGATTGATCGATTTTAAGTGCTATATAAGTCTGTGCATAGTAACTATAATTTAGTATTTGTTATACAGGTATTTGATAGAGTTCTACATATGATGTAGATATACATAGAGGCATGACCTTTGTACCTAATACGATGTAAGAATGAGTGTTCATTTGTAGTTGCTTATTATTTTATTAGCTTAGTTATTTTGCTTTGTTTAGCTTAGCTTAGGGACGACATCAAAAGTTCAATGAAGGATAAAAAACTTAATTCACATAGTTTTTTTCACTGACCCCCCACCCCCCTCTTAACTTAATTTGGAAAATATTGATTGACCCATATGGATATATGTAAAAATCAATGTCGGATAACCAAATCTTGCAGCAGTTCACCACCCCCCCCCCCCCCCCCCCCCCCCCATACACTCATACTCAATCTTCACCAAAAACAATGTTATTCAAATTCGCACAATATAAAATATATTTGATGTTACCGGAACACTCAATGTTAATTAATTGTTACTGATTCATCGCAGTATGAAAATAACAAAATCCATTGATATTCCTATGTTGCCGCAGATATAATTCAAAACAACATCAGAAGAAGAAAGAAACAGGACAATTTGGTAATTTGGACAACGATAAAGATAAAACAATGATAGGTAGCTCATACGAAAGTACCAATGAACGCGTCATCTCTGACGACATCTTCCAAAGGCCACATTCTCAAACAAGAGAAGAAAATAATAGAGGTCCCACATCAGGTTCCAACCTGTCATCTTTAAGAACTCTAAATTCAAGATACCTTCATCCATACACAACATTTACTGACAGAAAGGAGACACACTCTTATTGCACGAAAATAAACTTTTATAATAGTAGTGGTGCGTATTATGTTTCGAAACTTCCCAAAGTTGCTTCTAGATATACACATCCTGTCGCACTACTGGAACATGAACATACAGAATTGCAGACAATACCAAAATCTAATGAAACAGAACTACATACTGTTCATTACTTAGAACTAGTGGATGTTTCAAACAACACGTGAAGTGTGCTTCAGAATGCTTTGCTTAATTGATAAAACAGCCCGAAATATTTCTGTTCTGAAAGTTGCAATCATTTCGATATCACCAGTACAGACATCAATATAACCTTAGGTCAAGAAAACATTTTTATAGGACTTTTACAGCTCAAAACCTAAATATTAATAACCAACATGAACAATTTTGTTAACTGTCTTCGATTTTAGAAATATTGAATTTCCTAACATTGAAATTGAACACATCTTGAGTTATTGTTTCTTTCGTTTACGTAATTATATATTTAATTATATTTTTAATATTATTTTGAAAAAGGAAATGCGATAGGTAGAAGAGACAGGCATCTGGATGCATAAGAAAACCACAAAGTACGTCTATGATTTTGCCATGTACTGAACTTTAAAAACATCAACATGTGATTTGAAATAGTTTCTCTTGACGTACATCTAGAAAATGTTATCTTCTTAAAACTGATAAAACAACAGAAAGAATAATACAACTACTTGATTTTTCTTCTTTAACTTAAAGAACGAAATCTTTTTTAACATCAAGCTTAACACACTATTTTCTTCCCAATATACCTGTAACAAGTCAGGTTTTAGAGGGGCGAAAGAAGTCATTCAAACTCAAAGATCAAAATTTAACACCATGGTTAAAATAACACAGACAAATACAGCTTCACATGTGGCACCCATCGTGTTGCTCGTGTTATTACAAACCCGGTTAATAGTCTAATTTGGTACTTCACGTATATGAAAACAGAACGGGATTGTAAAACGACATAAGAAACATATCCAATATCGATTGTGAGTCCGTCAGAAATGTAGCAGTTGTTTTATACTTGTTCAATGAAATGTCAAGGGTTTTGTAACAAAACGAGTTTTTACAGACTTTCACAGACTTCTAAAGGTGTGGGATACTATGCATCTGCTATACAAATAAATTTTAAAGGATGAAATTAACTTAAGAAAATTCACTGCTTAGTTTCAAAATAAATAGCTTTCCATAACACTAGTATATATTGATAGGGAATTAATTAAGGACTCAAAAAGCAAAAAAAAATATAGGGGTCAATGTGCTTGTTTTCCAGATTTTAGCCACTGGAACTCTCTTGATTTTTCATAGCTTTATCATTGACCAGTTAAAGTTCTCAAAATCTATTAAAAAATAAATAAGATTTTATAAAACTTTAACAAATGGCTTATAATTATACATGCACAAGATTTATAAAATGAAAAATAGGGGTTTATGGACAAAACTTTTTAAAGCATTCAAATGAATAAAACCAGAGGATTTCGAAAATCTGACAAAAATTCCAAAACATGATAAGCAAACATCCTTAAGCATTTGAATAATAGGATGTCTTTTATGAACTATATCAATGTATAACATCTAATAACTGCCATACCGCTGATTCTAGAATTTGTAAACTTAATTGATACGAGAGCCATAATCTCAAATACCGTATCGCGGGTTAATTTCGCCGGTGTAAAATTTCGCTGAATAATATACGCATAATATTTGAGCAGTTATTATTTTGCACAAATCTTTAATCAATACCATTGCATTTTTAAATTGTTGGAATTCATTTTGTAAAATTTCTGTAAAAATAACCTACTATACGGTACCTGCATAAACAATGGATACCGGTAAATGTCCTTTAGTGATCATTTTTTTTTTTGCCGTTTGGTTGCTGTCTTATAAATGTAAATACCCCGATATCCATTTATCCATATGAAACTGATCATTAATATTTATGTATGCGTAACTGTGCTAGTGTGTATTTATTCATGATTGAATAAATACTGATATGATTTTGTAATCTATATTTTATTTCCTATTTGAATTTACTTTACAGTATTTAAAGTAAATTTGGCAAAACTTTTTGGCACATTTTTTTGGAATTTTGGATCCTCAAAGCTCTTCAACTTTGTACTTGTTTGGTTTTTTTTAAACATATTTTGATATGAGCGTCACCACTGATGTGTCTTATGTAAACGCGCATCTGGCGTGCTAAATTATAATCCTGGTACCTTTGATAACTTATTATTCCTAATTCATATTTGTGCTTTCTTTTTTCAAATAGATTTATCAGGGATTGTAATTAGTTATGAGTGTTGCTATTCGTATTTTATATTCGCGGACTTTGACGATCGACTAGTTTGGTCTTGATTGTTACTCACTTCTACTATTCTGATAGTCAGTATTTTACGCCTGATTTGACCGCACACTTTCTGCTATTTCATTGGTTATATATCTTTTGCGGGTTTATTTATATTAAGTCTATATTTAATTGTGGATTATTTACTTTATTTGCTGTTTTCTTATTTGTATCATTTGTATTGGAGGAATTCCACGATTCTTTCAGGTCAGTTTGATTACTTATCTCTTTAGATGTTCTGTCTTTATCTTATTTTCATTGTCATTTTATCAGTATTTTACGCATGAGTAATTTGAATGATTGTTGTAAACTATTTGAAAGGTTAACCTATTTTTTATAACAGGCACATTATTGATTTACATTTGAGTTACTTAATTTAAGCCTTGGAATAAGTACTGTAAATATAAATGTATTGAATGCCGAATATTTGAGCAGAATGAGTCCAAGAGTAAATGAGTAAAATGTTAACCTGATAAATACTTTTCAGAGTCTTTTTAATATTTTTGATCCGATTGATCGATTTTAAGTGCTATATAAGTCTGTGCATAGTAACTATAATTTAGTATTTGTTATACAGGTATTTGATAGAGTTCTACATATGATGTAGATATACATAGAGGCATGACCTTTGTACCTAATACGATGTAAGAATGAGTGTTCATTTGTAGTTGCTTATTATTTTATTAGCTTAGTTATTTTGCTTTGTTTAGCTTAGCTTAGGGACGACATCAAAAGTTCAATGAAGGATAAAAAACTTAATTCACATAGTTTTTTCACTGACCCCCCACCCCCCTCTTAACTTAATTTGGAAAATATTGATTGACCCATATGGATATATGTAAACATCAATGTCGGATAACCAAATCTTGCAGCAGTTCACCACCCCCCCCCCCCCCCAAAAAAAAAAACTATTTGAATTAAGTTTTTTTTATCTTACATTGATCTTTTGATGTCGTCCCTTAGCTTTATAAGTTAACTGCTTTTTGCCATTTGCTTAATTAATGCTTATTTTATTTAGACTGGTTTTTTTTATAGTTTTAACGGCTAATTCGTATATTTTAAATAATGTTTTGCTAAATGAGAAACTATATTTCTATTTCGCTTTTCTGACAAGTTAAATTCTGTGTTGAACGTCACAGAAAGTAATATTTTGATGAGATAAGGTTTAATTGCACATTTTGTTAATTTGAATAAGTATGACGTATTTTACAGTAAATTGGTTAATTATTTGTGAGGACACACATTACGTAAATATATCAGATTGATATAATACATGTTTTAAGAGAATAAATTTATATACATTGTTATTAAATGTGATATTATATTACAGGTGTTCTTTTGATGCTTCATTGAATAATTAAACTATCCAGAACCCTATACAGTCTACTATTTATTCATATAGTGCGACTACATAACGATTTCTGAAAATGAGAACCAAGTCTGAAAACTTCTTATATTACCACATGAATAACTTTTAATTAGTTGTATCATATGGCGGGAATTTGTAAAAATTGATTTACATGGTATATTTGATGAGTTTGTTTTATTCAGAGATGTTTATTTTCCATAATATAAGTAACCGGATTTATATAAGGTTTTAATTTAAACCGTTACATTTACAGCGTCTACAGAGATGTTGCCAATGCATTGTTAGTTATTGTAAACAAAAAGAATGAATACACATAATGGCTAAAAGATATAAACTATTTATTGCATACGAAATCAGTGGCAGTGAGAGCCAAAAATGAAAAACAACTATACCTCGTCAATAGGCTGAACCGGGAAAAAAGATCATTTCCAAATACAATTAAATAAGTGAGCCTCATTTTGCCAGTTAGCAACAAGCAACTGTGTCTTTGAATTAGTATGGCAAAATAAAATCGGTCGTAATAGTCCATCAGGTGAGATAACTACACCATTGATCGAACCTTTCCCTACAACGTTAACATCTACATCAATACTATGACGATATTTCAAAACGGTTTCATTAGGGAAAGTCCATTGCAGTTTTTTTTTGGTGGTTATAACATGTAACTGCAATTGTTCTTAAGTTTGTGTGACATATTTGGTTCCCAAATATTGCAATGTAACAATCGTACGGCATTTCATCTATGACTATGTTCCTGATAGTCTCATGAGTCTCTTCGTACATATTTGTATCCCAGTTAATGTACAGGAATTATATCCACTACTGTTCAGTATTTTGCCATTACTATACAAAATAAATAAAATTGTTTTTTTTATTTGTTTCTTCAGAATAATAACGGTAATGCAAATGCTGCATTGAATCACCAGATTTAACAACCAACGTATTGTCTTCACTGTTGTTCAATATATCAAATGCGTTACACGAAATCTTTACCTCAAAGTCTTGTGCTCTGTTATTACTAAATACTCTTACTACAGATTCAGTATAGTGAGTAAACGCCCTTCTACCATTTGATAGCATGCAGCATCCAAAGATGTAAATTCCTTTGGCTTTCTGTGCTTGTTTCATCTTATTCCTGTTGAGAACAATTTCACACGGTTTTACCTCAATGTTGATGTCTCCAAAACATTTGATATCGAAAATAGTATTAACAAAGGCAGTGTTGATTTTACGTGTTAGAGTCTGCATCGTCAGACCCTCTCTCCCGACTATTGAGTTCAAGAAATCATGTTTGCTAGAGACATCTTTTTCTATTGATCTTATTGAGAGAAACAGCTGAAGGTTCGTTGCGTGTTGTTTGATGTTTACAATGTTTATCTGGTTATCTGATACTTCTTCTTTTTTTTTTTTTCTAACGTAGACAATAGCGAATTTTTTAATATCCTTTTTCTATATATATATATATATCCAATTGTTTTATGAAATGTTCTTGTAGTTTATCCAGATGGTTGTTGATAGCTGTTCTAGTTTTTTTTAATTTCTTGCTAAATTTGTTTTCTCTTCTCTGTTAACGTTGACAAATTGTCATGTTGATGTTGACGGATTTTCTCTAAATTTCTGCTACTTCAACAAATGTTTCCTTAATCTCGTAGACGAAATAACAATGAATAAGAGGTTTGGAAATTTTTAATGACGTCATATTCATTTTCAATATCCTGGCATTTCTTGTCCCTTTCGACTATACATTTCCTGCAGCAGGCACATTCGTGATTCCGCCAATACATAAGGAATTGTTCTTGGTGTGTACTACAGTATTGAATGATCCATGGTACTTCATCAGGTAATCTATGGTATTCCCAAATTACAATGGTGTTATAGATGCTGATGCTCTTGAACAAACTATGATGTTTCTGACAATCTGTACATAGTCTTTCATCACATTCAGTACACCATACTAAAGATAGTTTGTTGATGTGTCGGATGTCACACACTCCACAACGTTTGAAGGATGCGGCCATCTTTAACGAAAAAAAAAATTAAGTAAAAAATAATTATAGGTTTTGTTTAAAGAAAACAAACATTGTTTTTGTGTGAGCAAACAACCTTTTTAAAAAATTGTTTATTCGAGTTCTAAGAAATATTAGGTAACCATGTACCGTTCTTAGTTGCATTTCTAGAAATAGCATGCTAAAGTGTGAACAGAAACCGTGAATTTTAATTTCAGCCTTTTATACTATGTCAAGTTTTTATGTCAAGGAAAATGGTGGATACGACCTTAGGTACCCACGACATACGTCTTTAAAGTGACTGTAAGGCTGCAGCCGACTATTCGACGAAGTCTTTATCGTTATAAGGATAATAAAATTGGAACAAAAACCAAATTTCCTGCCAGCTCGACCCCGACTACTACAACTATTACAAGATTAATAAAGTGATTGTAATTTCCAATTTAGAACATTTAACATGCACACAGATTTGTGTCGTGATTGAATTTTATCATATTCCCTAAAAGATGTAATCTTGTACAAGATATTTACGTCTCAGTTGAAGGTTTGATCTTGATTCCAAATTGTTGCATGTTTACTCGCACCCTTTCGGACATTTCAAAATTAAAGGCATTGGCTGGAATTACATGTATAACAAGTGACGTATGCTGTGAATTTAAGAGGTTGAGTCTGTATCGCTCAATATCGGTTTTTTACCTGTATTATAATCAGCAATTATTTATTTGTTTCTCTTGTTTTTTTCTTTTTTTTTACATCTTATTGTGACATGTATGTAAAGGGTTGCATTTTACATATAGGTTTAGTATCATAGACTCGAACTTTTATTTATCTTTTCTACAAAAACAGGTTACTGTTTTGGTGACTTTTGTATGGTTTTTTATGAATACAAGGATATTGTCAAGTTACCGGTACTACTAAATAATCGAAACTTTCAGTAATTGTACTAATATGGAAGTATAACCACAGTTGATAGAATGAATCCTTATACCCATATATTGCGATATGTTAGAATAATGAAAACCACAATGAAAGGACACCGAGTTTGTTTTTTAACTAAAGGCTGTGAAACATGAATAAAAGTGTATGGTTATACAGAGAAAATGTTCAAGGTATCCTTATTTGACTATTTAAAGGTACAATGAATGATAGAATTGTGAAATAAAATGTAAGAAGCTGTTATAAGATGCTTTCAGAAAGCAAACAGAATTGGTAATTTTTACGTAATTGCATAGATTAGATATGCGCAGTAAAATATGAAACTGGTGTATTATGAAACCTTTTGTACCGTATGTTTACCGATTCAAAGTGCCGACATTGCAAATATATAATCAAATGGGTAAACCAATTTACTAAATTATGAAAAAATAATAGGGTCAATCGTGTAACAATATGTATGATCCTTGCCTGTAAATCACAAAAATTCTAGCATATACATGCAAGTAGGAATGGAAACAAGCAATGAAATATCGTAGAAAAAGTGATAAACACATTTTTTGTTTAATGTGCAATGAAGAAAAATAAAAAAGGTTAACGTGTTTTTTTTTATTGATTCCATAGGTATTCAAGTTGGTCAAAAACAACCCTGATCATTATCTATTGATTTTATTTTCGATTGATATGTTTTCCATTCACTATTAACCTGATTAAAACTATTGTATTACTTTTATTGTTTGGAAGGTTATCATCTTCCTCTTTTAAATAAGAGTATATACAAGTCAGACAAGAGTTCATAAAACAATTGAGAGTTCTTATAGTGCGTTGGGTATACTATTCCCAGGTATCTCATATCAACACATTACTGATGAAATTATATTCGTTTGATTTTAATATGCCATTTAAAAGAATAAAAAACGAAAACACAATAATATGGATTTTAAGAAGCAGAGGTCCGTCCCTCGCATAAGACAGCAACAATGTAAGTGAGAGTGTAACATGTGTTATGACTTTTAAAAGTAGACGAATCATGATCTATACAATCAAAGAAACTTAAAATAGGACAATGTTAACAACTCCTCGAATTTGGCAAAAACATTAAACAACAGATGCAAATATGCTAATAACAGTTAACACAGTGAATTGAAAATAGTTAACAGTTTAAATTTATCTCAGATAACAAATAACAACACCTTGAAAAAGATCAAAACAGATTAACATACAAAGGTATCCCCCTTCTTAAATGGGGCTAACTAATATCATTGCATTCATGAGGTTGGAATATTCAAATGAAATTCTTTATTTTTAGCATAAACCACGTCCAAATCTTGATAGACGTCAATGACGTTTTCGAAACGCGCGTCTGGCATATATACAAAATTTAGTCCTGGTATCTGTGATGAGTTTATTAACCAGTTAGATATAAAATTATATGTAATTATTCGTGTCATTGCTAACATATACGTATAAGCCAATGTATCAACTGACAATTCATCTAAATTATTTTAGTAACTTGTAGAGGCTTTATCATTGTTAGAAATAATTTGGATTTTAAAATAACAGGGGGATTAAGGTGTACATCAACGATATACTCTAAAGCACAACTGCTACATGTATCTAATTAAAAGTAATATAACTAATATACCGAATTCCGTAGTATAACATCACAGCAAATAATACTTGTGTTTAATGAAAATGCGATGCTCTTGTATGTTTATATTCCTGGACAACAAGAATACAGACATACAATACAATGAAGTATAAATTACTTGTATACAGACTATCAAATCATTTCCAACCTTTAATTTATGTTTTTTTTATGTTTCAACTTATGTGGCTTATTCCTTGTCTGGTTGTGTACACTGTTGTTTGTCTGTCCGCCGTGTAGTTCTGTTTTGTCATAGTGTTACCAGTTTGTCTTCGACTTATGAGAATGTCACTCGTAATATCAAATACAAAAGCGACAGCTGGTACGCAAGCATCATATATTTACTCCAATCGATGAGCTGCTTAACATCTTTGACATGAACGGAACATTTAGTAAAAGTTTACTTTTATGTATTGTTTGAACTCATTTGATATTTTCCCTAAGTGAAGCTGTTAAAATACAAGGGTCCCTAAGTATGCGACCTTGGCTACTTAGGTCTTTATATATCAGGAAATGATTGAATAAAATATTTGTTGTCATTAAAAAAAAGAGTTTATTTTTCGTGTAATTGCCCTCTGTACCAGTCAGACTCATTTTGAATACCTTTATGTTGATAAAACGTGACAGCCGAGTTCGCCTGTACTTACACTAGTAAATCTATTATCAGTTTTTTTTTTATGTCAAACACATTAAATTTTAAATGCATTTGATGATGAATTAATATATATATAAAATATATAGATTCCACAACTGTAACAAGTTTGTTACGATATTTCTCCACTCGAGACAGTTAAATTTTGATATCTAAAGCGCGAGGCTTGCCGAGTTTTTTGAAAAATTAAAATTTAACTGTTGAGAGTGGAGAAATATCGGAATGCACGAGTTAAAGTGGTAAAATATGTTTCTCTAATGATTTGTATCCTTCCTTTTCAAAGATTTGAAGAAAGTTGTGTAATGTTTTATGTAACTTCATCAGGCATGGTCGCTTTTTTCAAGACTTCACAAAATTCAGAAGAAAACAAGAAAATGTAACATCACAGTTAAATTTCGACCAATCACTTGCCGAGAACAGATTTTTCTCTAGTGAGGAGAAATATTTTTCTCACACTGAACAAGAAATATAAAAATAGCGCAAAAATTAGAGATCTAGTTTATATCAATTGAATGGTATTGGAAACGATTAGTCGATATCTATATCATGAATCACAAGTTCAAGGTGAGAAATTGATCCCTAGTGACGTTCTTTGTATGTTTATCCCCGGTCATATAGTTCAAATGGTTTCGATGGTTCGAATTCATGTTTGTCATAATTGTTGTTTTTTATGGTTTTGTTAAAATTTCGACTGTTAGTTTACGCGTTTAAATTGTTTCACATTTTCGTCACGACCTGTTAAAACCGAAAATACAGTATAGGTTTGTTTTCATTGTTGAGTTTGCTGTTGCCTGTTAGCATCCACTTCATTTTTAATAATCTATATTCTCAATAGACATGATAGAACTTACAAAAGTCAAAGGTACGTTTTCAACCATCAATTTATGGAGAAACAGTAGTAAATAATATGTAAATAAAAAAACAAAAATAGGTATTGACCTGTCGATATATTTACACTAACTCGATTGGATGTGTACTGTTCACTATCTTAGTCTTGAAATATGATTTTGTTATCATCCTTTTTTCTATTTAAAATACCCTTGTGTTTTTCTGCTTTTTGTTGATGTCAACTGTCAAACTCTGTTCATCTGATTATGACAATGTGATTGTATGTTGTGCTGTGACACTTCTTTTCGAGGTGAAGAGACAGGTTGCAGGCTACCGTATTTTTCCACGCAAGTTATTGTATATGTGTTTCCAAAGTGTTGGTAACTGTCTATCCTTTTTGTTAAACATTTATCGTTTTGTACATACATAAGGTAATTCGTGTGTTTGCTCAAGAGTTTATTGCTATCTCAACATATAAGGCTTGCTCATTGTTGGTGGCTGCACGACAACAACAAAATATACAATTACAATTAATCTCTGTTAGAGAGTTGTCTCTTTCTCAATCATGCCACATTTTCTTATTTCTAAATAAACTATTTTTTTGATATTTTATATTTCAGCCAACGACTTTTAAAACAATATTGAAAAAACTAGAATTGAGACAAAACAACAAAAAAAACAATTGACGTGACAGTAATGTTTATAATAACGTTAGTCTTGTGTTTGCTATTTTGTGTCGTATTTACGAATTGCTTAAAATAGAACAATTTGTAAACTGCAATTTCAGTGCAATGCTATCGTATCATACTTTTTTCTTTCATTTTTTTATCTACATAAGGCCGTTTGTTTTCTCTTTTGAATTGTTTTACATTGTCATATCGGGGCCTTTTATAGCTGACTATGCAGTATGGGCCTTGCTCATTGTTGAAGGCCGTATGGTGACCTGTAGTTGTTAATGTCTGTGTCATTTTGGTTTCTTGTGGACAGTTGTCTCATTGGCAATTATACCACATCTTTTTTTTTTATATTTACAACACTAAACAACTTATAAATTTATTGGATACACTCACAGATATCTTAATTCAAATACAATGGGGTTTCTATATATATTTTGAGTTTGGATTTATGCGTGCATTCCACAATTATTTTTATTTTTTAATTAAACTGATATCTTTAATTGACGGTATGTCAATGTTTGAGCTGAACCCTTATGATACATGCAACATTGTAGTGAAAATTAAAAATTGTAATATACACTAATTAGAATTACAATATTCGTAAATTGAACTATAATTGCATACTTTTTTATGTATTCTATAAATGAATGATAAGTAATATTAAACATATCGACATACATAAATAAAGTTATGGGAATGCCAATAACTTGTAGCGGTCACAGTTTAAACTAAGAAAATACTTTATCCAAAATTAAAACAGCAAGCAGCAGTTACTGCTATACTTCATTTTATATGTAATCTTTCTTCAAATTTACTCAAAATGTATAACTTGTTTGATGTTAAAATACTTTAAATTATGTTTAATTCTCTTCAATTTGAAGGGTGAATTTCAAAAAGAAACTATTGTCAAGTAAACGTTTCAAACAAAATCAAACAACTGAGCCATGTCTTTGAGATTAGCAACTAGCAACTGCTCCTTTGAACTATTATAAGACAGTGAAAAAGGTCCTGAAACACCATCACTCACTCCCAATACTTCTCTATATCGTCGTCCATCTGGGGAGATAACTACAACATTGTTCGAAACGCTCCCTACCACGAACACATTACCATCATTATCTTCACAAATACCACGAGGACACTTTAGAACATTTGTATTACGAAAAGTCCATTGCGGTTTACCCTGTTGGTCATAACAAGTTACAACATTTGTGACCCAGTTTGTGTGATATATTTGCTTCCCATATGCTGCAGTGTAACAGTCGCACGGCATGTCATCTGTCACTTCAAAATTTACTATGTTCATGATAGTCTCTTCGTCCAGACTGACCATTTGTATCCCCGTTTCTCCACAGTTATAAAAACATCCTCTATTTTTCAGTGATATTGCATTTCTACACGAATCCAGTTTAAATGTTTTCTTGATTTGTTCCTTTTCTAGATCTATAATAGTAATTGAACCAGCAGATTTAGCAACTAATGTATTGTCTTCACTTTTGTCTACTATATCAAATGGATAACCCGGGATCTTCACGGTTTTGAAACCTGTATTACTAAATACTTTTACTGTTGATTCCAGGAAGTAAGTAAACACCATTCTACCATCTGACAGTATGCAACATCCGTAAGTGTCGTTTCCATGAGACTCAGTGTTGATTGTCTTATTTTTCTTTAGTTTTATATTTTCAATGGATCTTTTATTGACTACTGGTACCATTATCTGTGCTTGTCTGGTCTTCTTCCTGCTAAGGACAATTTCACAGGGTTTCGCTTCAATGTTGATATCTCCAAAACTTTTGATATCGTCCAAGATGTTCTGAATAGCAGAGTTGATTTTATATTCTAGAGAATGATTCTTTAAATTGTCTTCTTGGATTAATGAGTTCAGGATACCATCTTTGCTAAAGACGTCTTCTTCAATCTGCTTAATTGAAAGAAAAAGCTGAAGGTGCGTTCCGTGTTGTTTGATTTTTACAATGTTTCTCTGATTATCTGATATTTCTTTTTCTTTCTTTTCCAATGTAGACAACATTTGACGAATCTTCAATTGTTCTTTTTCCTCAACAGCATACAGTTGTTTTATTAAATCTTCTTGTATTTTGTCCAGGTGGTTGTTGAACAATGTTCTGGTCTTTTGAATGTCTTCTTGAATTTGTTTTCTCTTTTTTTTCAACGTTGACAGATTTTTCTGTTGATGTTGACGGATTTTCTGTAAATTTTCCGCTACTTCAACCAATATTTCCTGAGTCTCGTAGACGGCATTTGAGGTTTTGACATTCTTAATGACGTCATCTAAATTTTCGATATCCCGGCATTCCTTGTGGTTTTCAACAACACATTTTCCGCAGCAGGGACATTCGTGATTCCGGCAATAAATTATAAATTTTGCTTGGTGTTTATCACAGTTTTGAGTTATTTTAAGTACATCACTAGGTAAACTCATATATTCCGCAACTGCTATGGTATTATGGTTCCTGGTTCCTTTGGACAAACTATGGTGTTCCTGACAATCTTTACATAGTCCTTCGTCACATTCCATACACCAGACTATTGACGGTTTGTTTATGTGTCGGAGGTCACACACACAACAGCTGTAGGAGGAGGAAGCCATAGTTGTCACGACACTGTAATAAATTATAAAAACTAATAAGTAAAGACATCATTTAGGACAAGAGTGCACACCTGAAATGTCTCGCCTTCTTTACTAATCATTGATATTATGTTGATAGTCCTAAATATAAGGCTTAAGCTACAACTGTCAAGTAAACTTAACCAATACAACTAAACATTGACCAATGAACCATGAAAATGAGGTCAAGTTCAGACGAACCATGCCAGGCATGCATGTACAGCTTACAATTCTTCCATACAACAAATATAGTTAACATATTACTTATATTTAAGAAAAACAAACCAAAACACAAGAACTTAACACTGAGCAATGAACCGTGAAAATGAGATCAATGTCAAATAAAACCTGCACGACTGACATATAGATCATAAAATATTTCCATGAACCAAATATAGTTGACCTATTGCAATTAGTATTAGAAAAAAGACCAAAACTCAAAAACTTAATTTTGACTACTGAACCATGAACATGAGGTCAAGGTCTGATGACACCTGCCAGCTAAACATGTACACCTTTTAATCATTCCATTCACCAATTTAAGTAGACCTATTGCATACAGTATAAGAAAAACAGACTAAAACCCAAAGACTTTAATATAACCACTGAACCATGAAAATGAGGTCAAGGTCAGATGACACCTGCCAGTTGGACATGTACACCCTACATTCCTTCCATACACCAAATATACTTGACCTATTGCCTATAGTATCTAAGAAATGAACTTGACCACCAAAACTTAACCTTGTTCAGTGATCCATGAAATGAGGTCGAGGTCAAGTGAAATCTGACTGACCGGCATGAGGACCTTGCAAGGTACGCGCATACCAAATATAGTTATCCTATTACTCAAAATAAGAGAGAATTTAACATTACAAAAAATCTTAGCTTTTTTTCAAGTAGTCACTGAAACATGAAAATGAGCTCAAGGACATTGGACATGTGACTGACGGAAATTTCGTAACATGAGGCATCCAGATACAAAGTATAAAGCATCCATGTCTTCTACCTTCTTAAATATAAAGCTTTCAAGAAGCTAGCTAACGCCGCCGCCGGATCATTATCCCCATATCGAGCTTTATGCAACAAAAGTTGCAGGCTCGACAGAAAATAAGAGAAGGCCTTTCACGTGTTAGCAAAATAAACTATTTGTAAAAGTATTTACCTTCGTGATCATATATATATATATATATATATATCTGATAACGACATCATTGTACTTTAAATAATAGTAGATCCAGAAATTTGCTGTTTTGTTGTACCACATGAATGCTATTAAACAAATTCCAAATTAAGATTAAATATGTACTCTAATGCACTGGTTGTGAAACTCGATCAATTTGCAATCTGGTTCAAATTTATGTCATTAGCAATAAGACCACTTCTCCTATTCTATATGGACCGGAATTTCCGAGAAAGCAAATGTTCCTGTATTTTTTCGTTCAGAAAAGATAATTCGACATATCTGTGTTATTTAATCCAAAAAGATACGGTTATTTGTTGTAAATGTTCTTATAACATTCAGAACATTCGGAAGTGATTAAAAAAATAAACGATTTGTTTTTAATATCGTTGTTTTGACATTAAAAGTTTTTACCGTGATGAAAATCATATCTCATGGTGTCCAATTGTGACGACAATGGCTTATTAAAATAATAACATCCCACAGTATGGCATCGTGCACTAGTACTAAGTTTAAACGGGAGAATGTTTAATCAGGCAACTGCTTTGACTATTTGATTTCGAAAATCAGAAAGTGTTAACAATGTACCAAATGATCATGACATACTTCAAACGTCATTAGACATTAGTTTGACACATATATGTACTTACATAACATTATTTTCAAATATCTGTTTAAAACAAACCGATTGTTACTGAATCTTTTTCTTCTAATCAAATATACTTCTTTAGTTAATACTTTGGCAAATTCGTTATAATGTAATAATATCAAGTGATACTTCAAGTTCGTAATATAAGTGAGTTGATTATTGTTTGAGTGAATTGGTTGACTTGTTGTTTTGTTGATAACTCGATTGGTTGATGCAAGGATGTATGTTTCGATTTATTGGCTGTTTGTAAATGTAAAGAGACACATATGTTGAATTGACTAGTTCGTTGATTAATTGTTTATGAGACTTCCAATGACGCTTATTAAAACGGGAAATTTGCTCACAGAGAAACAGAGTAAATGTTCGCCTTGTATACATGCACAGGGAGGAATTCATGGAACAAACGGGGAAAAACAATACGAGGGAATTGTTAAGAACAATAATAACATTAACGGTACCAATTTTCCTGCACCAGATGCGCATTTCGACAATACATGTCTCTTCAGTGATGCTCGTGGCCAAAATATTTGAAATCCAAAGCTTATATAAAAGATGAAGAGCTATAATCCAAAATGTCCAAAAAGAATAGCCAAATCAGTGAAAGGAATCAGAGCTTTGCATGAGGGAGATACATTCCTTAATTTATAATAATTTCTAACATTTTGTAACAGCAAATTTTAATAACACAAAAAATCCGTATTTTCAAGCCAGTACCGAAGTACTGGCTACTGGGTTGGTGATACCCTCGGGGACAAACAGTCCACCAGCAGAGGCATCGACCTAGTGGTAGTAATAACATTAATGGTACCAATTTTCCTGCACCAGATGCGCATTTCGACAATACATGTCTCTTCAGCGATGCTCGTAGCCAAAATATTAGAAATCCAAAGGTTATATAAAAGAACACATGTGTAGTTGTAAAAGGGAGTGTTTTAAATTAAATGGTAATTAATCCAGTTAAAAAACGGGACAGTCTTTCCAACAAGATCTTAGATAAATCCAATGACCACAAAAAACTTATTTACACAGCATAACTATACACACATTTAGGAGAACTTAAGACGTTAAACAGTTACGAGCTCTGTTTGGTAGCATATGATAACAATAATCATAGCTTGGTGTAAATGTTTGTATTGTAATGCTCTGACAACAAAAGGTATACATTTGAACTTTGATCGATACATGTGATTAGTGCTTGAACTTGCATTGTTTTAGTATAAATGATTTTTAACGTAAGGAAAGTTATCAACTATGATATCTATAACATAAAAAAACATGATAACCAATAACTTAACTTTTAGTCAGAAACAAAGACGTAAGTGTTAAAACATATGCATTAAACAAATAAAAACAAAAAGCATGAGCAAAACAATTAACGCCAGTAACGACATTCAGGCTCATGATATTTGTACAGGCACACATCAAACTGACCTTGTTGAAATATTGTGTGGCCAGAAAATCTACTCCCAACAACAAATAAGGAAGTAAGGCACCACATACGTAAAAGAGCGCTTTGTGTTGATGCTGAGGATGTACTGATATTATTTCATAACGGATACCCCATTCTATCTTTTTTATCATGCAAGAACTAACTGTAAAAACCAGGTAAAAACTCATCAGATTGACACAAAAACTAAAGAAACAAAAAGAAGGAGATTAATATAAGGACAGAAAGTAACAATCATATAGTCATATACTAATGTATTCAATTTATTTTTTAACATGCCATTATGTCGACTCTTTTTAGAACCAAAATCAATTTACTTAATATTCAAACAGTTTTATTCAGGAACTATGCATTTGTATACACAACTGGAACCTGTGCAAGTAGAATATAGGGACAATTGGTACTAGTATTATAAATATTTAGTTGGATCTACACCGTTTGTAAGTAGGTTTATTGCATATGCAACTATTCGAGTCATAATTACGTTCGATAACTCTGCATGTTACTGGTTTAATTAGGATTATGTCAAATTTACTGGTTATCCGATGAATGATTTAAAGAAAATTAAACAATATATTTATTTCACCTCGGTTATTTAATATCCATTCGAGGTCTTCTTTTATAAATATAAAATACTATCGTTTGAATTTCATTTAGAATCGGACAACACTAATCTACATTGGTATTATTATTATTTATTAGGTATGTCAAAATTTACATCGTGACTAGGTGCCATGTTTGTTTTCAATCTTTGATCACGTTGATGTAATGACTTAATTAGTATCGCCTTAATCTGTTAATCTAGCTATGCCCTTGGCTATCATTATAGTGACCATAACATGTCACATTTAATTGCAATGTAAACAGTGAAATTAAATTGAATTATGTGCATGTACAAAATAAGTGTCGAACATCGTCCACGTTTGAAAATTATTTGGTCGCCATTTTTTTTCTTCAAAATTTTATAAAATAAACAGAATGTAACAGCTTTTTCAAAAGGAACCAATGTTTGATTCTATGCTGCTTTAAGGTAAGACAATGACTGAAAACGCGAGCATCCAATGGTCATTTGATTTTCAATGTAACAATCTTACAAAATATATTTTTACAAAGTCGTCCCACGCTGCCATCTTGAAAAATAATACCAGATTTTCTGAAGATGACTGATTTCAAATCAATTTGGAAGGGACATAATAAAAGATTAAACTAATGCATATACGATATTTCAAATATTTATAAATATAGTAATAAGCACATACAGACATATTCCCACAATTATTCCATCTGTTTTGTTTAAATTGCAATTTTAGGTTTAACACAAAAGAAAATCCAATATTTATCGGAGTTGGATGATTAACAGTGTGAACTTATCGAGGCAACAAGACAAATTTTCAAAAGCATTTGTAAGGGAAAAGACCAAAATTTAAACTTTTTCAAAAGGCATGAATATATTTCTAAATATACGAGGAATTACTATATATTCCCACACTTTTTGTATCATGAACTTAAAGTACTTTATTTTATCGATTCTTGAAAGCCCCTGTGCATTTCTATACAGTTGACTTGAGCTTAATACGGGTGATATGTGACGTCATCAAAGTCACGTGATGACTGCTATAGTTGGATATGGGACAATTAATAAAATATATCTTCTTCTTCTTCTTCTTTCAGTACAGAGTCGGACTCTTCTTGAGTGTATAAGTGACTCTTGCTCGTGAAATCATGAGGCCTTCCCTCCTCACTTAATAAAAACTAATTACAGGAAAATTATTTACAAATAAAACTATGTGATCATACAGTTGTCAAAGATACAAACAGAGAGTACATAATTGATTTGTCTGCTGATTAAACTCTTGCCAAGGTTAAACGTCACAACGCTATAGGTATGTGTCTGTTTGTCTTTTTCTTTTATAGCCATGGCGTTGTCGATTCATTTCGGTTAATGAGTTTGAATGTCCCTTTGGTAGTTCTCACTTCTCTGTTATAAGACTTAAATTACTATAGTAGCCTTACCAATGTCTTAATGATGTGAACCCCATTACGATGTTTATGCAAAGCAATAATCTAAATAAATAACATTATTATTACGCAAGATAAACATGAACAGCTATAAATTGGCAAGCTTTTTAAAAAGCTGTTACCTGTATTTACTGAAACCCTTGTGTAAAAATTATAAGTAGTCTGTCATGTATAATATTAATTCAGTTAACATACAGATGACCCGTTATTTAATGTCTTAACTCACAACTCTCGACTCTCATTTATTTAATCATCAGTAAACCACGAATGAAACAACTATACTAAATAAGCATTTTATATGTGTTTATTTATCAACTGATTTGTTCAATCTACAGTAAACAAACATGTCCCAACGTACTGATGCATCGTATGGTCTCAAACAAAAAAAAGAAAACATTCCCTAAAGTAAGCGGGTGGAAGGTCTCACTATGACAAAATAAAAAAAAATAAAAAAGCAAATATAAAAACACCCTCCACTGTTTACATGACAAGATAAGAACAAAAACAAAACGGAAAAAAAACAATCGGCATTTACAATAAAACGAAAGTAGCTTGTTGAAATACGTACATATTAGCCCATTTATATGTAAATAGTGATGAATACTTAACTTCTAACTTACCTTTGATGCAGACCTATTTTTGTTATTGCTAATATCATAAAATTATATAGAACACAAACGCATGTTACCTTGCTTTGTTTATGTCCTTGTTGTCAAGTCAGGTATCACGTGACCGTACTATAAACTAATATATGGCGGGAATATTTGAATTGGTATAATATGCATTCATACTTTATTTTCGAATTTTATCAATAATAGATATGCCGCAATGATTTATTCAAGTATATCTGTTCATTTTTAGTTAAAATCTGCAAAAAGAGAAACAATTAATGTTGTGAAGTAGACGGTGCTTTTTAAATATGCTTGAATCATAACATTATCTTTGACGATCTGTATTTAACGTGCAGCTTACATGTCAAATAAAATTAAAGAACGGAGAGAGTACGAACACATTATAAAGAATAGATAATACTTGTAATAATGCGGTAAAGAATTACAGAAAACAGAATTTAAAAATCCCAACATCAATCACTCAGCAATCCTAATTTCAATAGGCTAATGTATACATTACAAGCTGAGCTGCTAATGTTGATGGACTGGTTTAGAAAAATAGAATAAATGAATACAAATTGCCGGTCCTGACTGAAGAGAAAACGAAACAGTCATGTGGATTTAGGATCATATGTATGTTCAATTTTGTAAAATGCTTATTTAGTTATAGCTAATACATCATTTTTTTCCTTTAGTCGAAATCAGTTTAACAGCTAAAATTCAGAAATTATTAATTTACACGTTTTATAGAGTCTATCATTATTAATTTCTTATCGTTTGTTTTTAAATAGTAGTATTTATTATTAATCAATAGTTATGATTTTTTGGATGACATGAACCGGAATAAATATTAGTAACTGTAACATTATTTGGTTGGTCAACGAAGGACATTCTTATATATAATGGTATCCATCATTTACCTCTAATCTGTTGGAAAGTTGCATTTTTCACAATGCAAGAATCTGGGATTGAAGTCATAAAACTTTGCTCAGTGGTTGGAGCACAAAAATCATGCTCGAAATATGAAATCCAGCATTTTGATTGGTTGATTTTCGAGTACGAAAACTGACTGGAAAGTTTTATGACCGCAAGGCCTGATCTTTCTTCATTTGTCCATTTACATCTGGTCGATATAATGGCATGAATTACAAAGAAAGATAGTAACTTTCATTGAACATGTAAATATCCTTAAATTTTATCAAATTGCCGATCAAACTGTTTGCAGTTTACACAAGCAGAGGATGCGAAAGCCATTGACATACAAGATCATTCTATTAAATCAGAGATAATAAGGAAATCATATGTTTTATTCATAATGTGTCTATAAACAGTAGAGGCATTACATTGCATTCTTAAAAAAGATGATTTCAAAATTGGAAAAATAAGATAAATTACAAAGCAATATGCTCAAACAATGAAAATAGATATAATGTGAAGTATTAAAGCAAATGATTTTTTTTTCAGATTTTCATTAAAATAATCGTTACTTTGAATTCAGAATATTGAATACATGCATGTATAAAACCAATCATGTAAATTTTACCATATAAAACATATGCAATTATCGTTAATATTTAAAGCTCTTTTCTTATTCTCAATGATTGTAAAAATTAACCCACTGCACTTTATTGTTGAATAAGGATGTAATAGTGACAAACTTCATAATCAACAAAACCAAAAGAGTGTATTTTTGCCTTATTGTGATAGTTTTGAAGATAAGGCTTATAAATAGTACTTTACTTTAACCAAAATTGCTATAACAAATGTAACAGATCTATATTGAGCTAATGTAAATACTGATGTAATTCATGTCAACATCTTTTCCATTTTGTAAGATTCTCAGATTCATTGCTATCACTTAATCAGCTAATAAAATCTTATGGAAACTTGTGAAATTTTGGAACTATTTTTTTCTTTTTATGCATAAAAAAGAAACTGGATTAATTATTTTTCAAGTGTTCACAAATAAATTGTTTGCAAAATATATATAAAAACGATAAATGACACATTATGAAAAATTTGGCTTTTCGGGAAAACAGAAATTACAATGACATAATTATTTCCTTATTCACAATTTGTTTTAGTTCGAATCATTTCAGTCAATTCATATGGCCAACACATCACTTTGTATGTTAGTTTGTATTTCTTTCAACACGTTTGGTAAGCATATACTTGTTAATTTAAGTTAGATTATCTTGTTTTATCATAATGGATCTATTAAGGTATGATGTATAAAAATTTAAATATAAACCATAAAGGTGTCAAATCGATATTCAATACTTGTATATTGCAGTTTGGACAATACAGGATTTGCACAACTTGAAAACAAAATGGATGACTCATTTGGGTAAATACATTAAACAACAACTTATAATGTGTGTTTTTCTAATATATATTTTATCTATACAGAGGAAATTTTAATATAGAAGATGTACAAGATGTACATCAACTGTTTTTTATAATAATTGTTTTGCAATTCTGATTATCCCTATTTAGAGTATCAAAACGAATAAATGAAATGATAAAAAAAGTTCCAGAGAGCTTGTTGTTAACTACATAAATATTCAATCATACTGTTGCAAAAGCGGGAAGAGAACTAGATGATGATATAATGTAGGTAAGGCATATTGCGCTACACAATTATATCTGTTGATTCATGTGTATCATATCCTGTTTTGAATGGACTGATACATCTGCTGCATCTTGTAAACTGACATTTATATACATACTTGTTGCAAGTATGTTCATTCCAGACAATTTACTTATTGTTAGAGTAATTGTATATCACGTTATCATTACGCACTTCACAACAGTCAAAATCGGATTGTAAATGTTCTCACAGTCGCCAAATCGTTGGTATCCCAAAATTAAAAGTGGAATATTGCAACATATTATGTTTTTAAGTCGGACAACATCAATGTTAATTGTGAAACAGGCTAAATTTCTGTAATGTTATGCACTGGTTCAAAATAATTACTGAATTAGAGATTTGTGCACGTGGTTACGAAACTTTTTTCAGATGACTAGCATTTATATGGTAATCCCATTTTGCCAGATTATCAAAAAAAAAACATTTATAAAAGTTCAAATTTCCAAATTGTTTTCAGGTTGTTTTTGTTTACAAGATTTAACCGATATAACGAAAGTACAATTGACAAACATAACAAACAACCAACCTAAGACATGTTCTAGACAGTGTGAGAAATAGGGTTTCTTCGTTGTTCTTGTAAGTTTTAGTTTCAAAATATTTTTTGTTGAAAGTACTAGAAAATTTATATCAATTCTTTTATATACAAAATAATTCTCACTATAAAATTGAGAAAGGAAATGGGGAATGTGTTAAAGCGACAACAAACCTACTATAGAGCAGATAACAGCCGAAGGCCACCAATGGGTCTCCAATGTAGCGAGAAACTCCCGCATTTTTACATTTTCAATTAGGAATATGTCATTTACAGTTTAAAGTTTAAAGACGCTAAAACATTTAACGAAACATATTTCAATAGCGTAAAATATATATTACGCATATATTTGGACGCCAATTGTATTTACCGTTTTAAATTCATTTATCAGCAAAACTAATGTACACATGTAAAGAAGATCTGCTACTCTCCCAAAAAGCAGCTGAGATCATCCATAGCTTTTGTTAATGTTTGTGTATTTAGTTTTCTATGTTGTCTTTTTTTACGTACTGTTGTTTGTCTGTCGGTCATTTTCTTTTTTAGTCATGGCTTTGGTAGTTTATTTTTTACTTATGAGTTTGAATATCCCTTCGATGTCTTCTGTCCCTCTCTTATATATTTGAACACCATATGTGTATATCACTTTCAAAGTTGACAATTAATTTTAAAGTAACAATATATTTTTTATACAATTGGTTGCACTGGAATCATAACATGATTCAAAGAAATTGCTTCCAGTATTTGAAATCAATGATGTTTTACATCACATCAATGTAAACAAAGTACATATCAGAATCCGTAAAATTCTTCTTGGTAAGTGCGATCGAATAAAACGATAAAACACGTTTTTTTATTGCTTTTAGTTATTTAACAAACTTATCGGACAGTCTTCACTTTTCATACATTAGGCAGTGTTCCCTGCTTCATTCGCCGTATCACCTCCATTATAATATTTGGGAAAGGACCACTTTTAAACAGTAAACAAATCTTTGTTTAGGATCACGAATGTTCCTGTTTTTAGGAAGGAACATTTAGAAACCTGATTAAAAGTTGGTCAAACAGATGTCATAGAAAGTGTCCTGATTATACAGATAGCATGTACTGTGGATCTAATGACAGGAATTTTGTCAATGTATACAAACATAAACAAGGTAAACATTTGATAGCAACATGGTCCTTGTATTTAAAAGCGTGCCATAACTTCTCAATGGTCATTAATCAGTTTGAACTTTAGCTTTCGCTTTACTTAACCTTTTGTTTACGGGTGTTAAATTAGATATGGTCGCCTGGACATTTTTGAGTGAAAACACACTTGAAAATACTTCTCCGTTTGACCATGCAGGGTGGTTATATTCACAACTACGTGAGGAGTATCATGCAAAAATGAAACAAAAAAATAAGTCGTAGTCACTTCAAATATATGCAATAGACATTTCAGACGACAATTAAAGAAATTTTGCAGGTGTTTTAAATGTTATTGATTCAAAGCTTCTTTTTGATATTGCCTCGTTTCTGCAGGATTTAACAGATATATATGACGTCAGACACTCAAATCAATGAATGTGTTTGTAGATAGTAGATGTTTTTGTGTTCTGTTAAATTGTTCCTTTTAAAATTGTTATACGATGATGACTGATGTACCCATATTTTGACTATGTTATTCATTGTGTCTGTTTATTCAACGCATCAATGTAAATATATCGGGAATTGATGAGACTGTCATTAAAGTGAGAGGGTTAGCGCTATAGAACCAGGTTTAATCCACCATTTTCTACATTTGAAAATGCCTGCACCAAGTCAGGAATATGACAGTTCTTGTCCATTCGTTTTTGATGCGTTTTGTTATTTGATTTTGCCATGTGATTATGGACTTTCTGAATTGATATCCTTCTAAGTTCAGTATTTTTGTGATTTTACTTTTTAATTCTTCCTTAATTTTTCTACCCTCATGCAAATCTACCTTAAATTGTTTTAACGAATTAATGTAGACCTCACAAACTTTCATCATGAATAAGCATGCATGTACCCTACTGGTTATTTAAAATATTTTTTTATTACATTAACAACTATGTCATGTTTAGAAAGAATTTTTGTTATTATCGGCTCTTACGTTTTTTGGTTTATTATTCTGACGTCATATGTCTTGTTTCGTCGTCAAACTGTAGCCTTTACAATCAATTTGTACGCTTAAATTCATATGAAATAAAAACAATTTCAATGTCAAGGTGACATGGTTGCAACCTATGTTTATATCAATTTCAGATTACTTTTTTAACGACTTAACAAACAAAAGCATACCATGAGGGTAATCTATATGTCCTATTCCTCAAACCTTTAAATGGGCAAAATCGTATACTTATTCCGGGCAATGATAAGCATCAATGTTCTTATTTTTTTATTATTGTTCCTAAGGAGTAAATGTCCTGTTTCAGGCAAAATTTCTGTCTCTATCAAAATATACTGTTCTAGTTCAAAGTGTCCGCCCTTCATCTAGATCAACCAACATATCTTACTTATTGTATTGTTAATTTCATTCTCGTTATTTCAAAATGCCTGACTTATTTGAAAATGTATGTTATGCTCTGTATATTCAATAATTCAAATAAATAGTGCGACTCTTGATTTCTAGATAAATAATTTAAAAAAAAGATGACACAGTCTGATTATAAAATCATATATTGAAGATTTATCTGGCGATCTAAAGGACCACAACCTTGACTGTCTGGCTGCCATTAGCGATGAAAAGCGAATACACCTTAAACAAATGGCATGTGACCGGGATGTTTCGTTTTTATGCAGTGGACATTGTTTGTATTTACTTTATATATAATTCAACAAAAAAAATCAGTTGACGACAACGATCGTACACATTTGAAATTCACCAGTATTACATTCTGCTTACATTTGAAAATAAATCACTCTTATATATCCAAAATTATTCATTTTTCTGGAAAATATATCTGTTTTATTTTGTTTCATAACGAACGATTTTTTTTACTCCTTAATATCAGTTTTAATGTTATAGCTCGAAAGAGAAATAAACTTGCATTATGTTGGTGGGTCATTAGTCTTATTACTATTAAGTTTAAATGGTAATGACAATATCCAATTACTACGAGTTTTGTAACCCATTTCTCTGTGTTTACACTTTCATTAAGTTAGACTTTTTTAAAACTTCAGTGAACCGTTGATTATTCTTTTGCGATGTCATATGTCTTGTTCCGACGTCAAACTTTTAATATTTAAAAAAAATGTGTACGTTCCAGAACTCAGTAAAACAATAAAAAAAAGTTTGGTCATGCAAACGGTGTGAGTGTTTTATGTATTATTAGGAATTCACATATATCCGTTGAAACGGATGATTTTGCATCATCTCAACCTTTTAACATAATTAATGACTGAACGAATATTCAATGAAAATTTCGTAATTTCGACTTATGGTACTATACTAGCTGCAAACATTAACTCAGTTATGTTGTACGTGCAATATCACTTCATGCAAGAAAGAGATAACATTTGCATCCATAACAAAAAAAAATATTTTTCGAAAAACAGTTTACTAGTATTACAATTTCTTGTCCAATCAAGTTTCTTGATTTTTCCTTTTAAGTTTCATTTGAACACTATAAAGGTAAAGTAAGTATCTTTGCATGAATTACCACATTTCGCAAATTTTTGTTCTTCCCATGCCGGGATTCGAACCCATGCTACTGAGATATCGTGACACCAAATCGCCTGCACTGTACCCGTCCCGCTAGACCACACGAACACCTGGGCTTCACAATTATAAAGGTTTCGGTGGCCGTGTGTTACCTTTCCTCGTCAGTTTAAATCTAGCGTCGTACTACAGTACATGATATATAAGGCATGGATATGTTATTGTTACAGATCAGCTCAATTATCTATAGTAAAGGATCCTACAAATTAATGCAAGATACAGTCACAGAAAATAATTATATTTATAAGTACGTCTGAGTCAGTGAAAACTCTACAACAGATTAATCCATCGGATCATCAGCGATGATAGTAATACATGGCTGTGTACATTATGTATATACAACTCGTCTAAACATCAACCCAACAATGTTAGATCTGTTAATTTGCTCTCACAAATCTGTTGTAGAGTTTTCACTGACTCAGACGTACTTATATATATTAAGAACTACAAGAGGCATCGGCTTATTTGGAAAAACATATTGCGTCCATTATTTAATATAATGAGTACTTGGCCAAAGCCTCCCGCTTTAATTTTAATAGTATGTACCTTTCCATTGACTATCCATAACTTAACATCTATAATAACAGGATTATAATTGTATACGCCAGACGCGCGATTCGTCTACATAAGACTCATCAGTGTCGTTGATTTTATTTGTTTCCAAATCAAAGAAGACTATACTCAGATGTAATTAGTTTCTATTTTAAATGTCCAGTATGTAATAGCATCTCGTGTCTCATTATAGTTAATACACATGTCGTCGAAAAGTTGCCGTTTAAAAAAGCAAAGCATTATTGTGAAAACTTGCATAGTAAATTGATTAACTTAAACGAAAGTCTATCTCAGAAGATGAAAGACGACGTCTTTTATTGGGTCGGCACATTCAGGCAGTTTATTTTACAGTCGTGACGGTAGGTATTATTATACCTTAGTATGTGTTTTCTATATTAAAAATAATGAAACAATTGTGCTATTTCATTCCACAGACTTTTTCCCAGTTAATAGTTTCAAAGACTATTAGCCCGGTTAATAGTTTCATAATAATCTTTCCCGTACTTTTTCAGGCTTATTTTTCATTGGACAATAATCATGTCATTAACTATTCTGCTTGGATTTGCGTACTTGGCAACGTCAAACTCTAATATCGTTAACGGTATAAACTGTTTATGTCGATTGTAATTTCACGTACAAGAAGAAATTATTGTTGTAATTTCTAATCGTGATTGCAATTAATGCAATATTAACAAATACAACACACAAAGTGTCTCTATAAAAAAAAACGAATAGGTCATCTTGTGCATGTCAAATTATGTGACATTATTCTTTTCTTTCAGATGATTTATGTACACTTTTAAAAAAAATAGTTAATTTGTAATATAAAAAAAAACTAATGAATGTGTTGTTTAGTATAAAAAAAAAACACCTAATGACTTGTGTGGGTAATAGCAAGTTTGTTGTCCCTTCGCATACCAACTATTGCTCTCGGCTTTGCCTCGAGCAATAGTTGGTATCTCAGGGACAACAAACTTGCTATAACCCTCACACCCAGTCAATAGGTGTATACAATTTATCAATTTCTTTTGTATTGAAACAAAACTTGTCTGTAAAAGATGATTAGAATATAACCATCGCTCGAAAAGATACCAAACGGACAGTCAAACTCATGGATTGAAAATAAACTGACAACGCCATGGCTAAAAACAAAAAGACAAGCAGACAAAAAATAGTACAGAAGACACGTTATAGAAAACTAAAGACTAAACAACAAGAACTCCACTAAAACTGGGGTTGATCTCTGGTGATCCGGACGGGTAAGCAGATCCTACTCCACATATGGCACCTGTCGTGTTGCTTATACTTTCAGAAATCCGGTAAATAGTCTAATTCGGTAGGTCACATTCGTGAAAAGGTAAAGGTATTGTAGTTACGACATACGGAACATATTCGATATCATCTGTGAAACGGTTATTCCATAATGGTCAACCAACTCGTGATGACGTCCGTAAAATTTAAGATTTCTAAATGTAGCGTTTTGGTTTGTGGCCAGGATTTGGGTTTTTTTTTATGAGTCGTTTTGTGACATTTGAACAACGGTATACTACTGTTGTCTTTGTATATCAAAACATTCACTTAGCATTATTGAACATAAGTAAAGGTTGTGCACTTTACCATGAGACAAACGAAAAAACAAGCATGTCTCAACCAAATATCGTTCGTAGGATTTATCTGACGCTTACTACTATACAATAATGTTTTGACTCTCAACACTACAGTGTCAAGTATTATAGTCATATACAAGTTTTATTATCAAGTTAAATGCTGTGCAGCAACTCTTTATCTTTAACATACTTTGTGTTTCTATAGCTAAGACTTGACTCCATGTGTTGTTTGGAATGTATATGTTGAATGTAGAAAAAGTGCAATGGCATATTTGAAGCCATGTATAAATGTGTTACTTAATAACTCAGGTGCCAATGTATTTTCATCGTGCTGGGTGATTCATAATATAAAAAAACAGAGAACAATATGAATCATGGTTGAATAATATATATTCTTTTTTTGTGCGTTAATAATGCGATAGTTATTTAAATTAAACAATGAAAACATTTTGTTACATCATGTGTTGATTTCATAAAAGAATGCAATAAATGATTTCAACATCAAATGATTTCTGCTTTCCAGTCTATAAACACTCAGTATTGTAGTAAATGTACAACAGCGGTTAATATTGAAAAAAAAACGATTCCGTTGGCGATTACATTTTTTCTTAAGATCATTTAAATTTAAAAAGTCATTGTTACGCCGATGTATTATGAGATATTACACAAAAATGACTCATTTTACTTACTCAATATTAAATTATAGAATGTGAACCTGGATCAATGTCGAACAACGAAGAACCATGTAAACCATGCAGTCCGGGGACATACGGCACACAATGTGATAATACATGTAATTGCAAGATAATGGAAAGGTAACTTAATTTATCCAAATCATTTTTTTAAATTTTTTTTTTTCCTTTATTCAATATGATTTGATAGCAAGAATGTCTTCTTTATAAGACTTATTTATGTTATGGGTGACTGCATCACCAGACCTATCGAAAGGTATCCGACACGACAAAAGGGAAGGTAGAACGATCCGTAATCGAGACTAAGCGGATAATCTAAAATTGTCAGCTGTTGTAATCCATTCAGCATTTCTATAAAAAAGAATACAATAGTCCAATCGCCGTAGAGTCAGATAGAAATAGCTGAAGGTATGTTTACCTAGCGCCTTGCTTGAACGTTATAAATGGTGAGAATATGTGTCAAACAGGACCAGAAGTCTTATATAAGCATACCATTCAACTTCAAAAAAAGAAAAACAACTCAAATAGAACTAACTACTAATACCACACATCGCGAAGAAAATCAATGATTAGAAAAAAACAAAAATGTAATAAAAACAGAAGGATACTTGGATGCGTCGAAAAGATGGACACTTGTTATTCCGGAAAAGAACGCGTTAAAATTTTGCGAATAGGCTATTAACACAGGGTTGCGAGCTAGGTTTTCTGTTGGAAAATTGGACAAATGTTTATCGACACGCAATGCTTAAATTCAAGTTGTTTTTAAACGTACAATAATAAATAAACTTATATCTCCTACAAAGACATATAATTTTTCACGCATATAACATGTATAAAACTTTGTTTTGATTTATTCATTCATGCCATTTATGCTTGATAGTTTGAAATGGTCAGCTATCGAGTCCAATACTTTTTCGATGAGGAGAACACACTTCCATGGGACGTTCAATATTAGTTCGAAAATTTTACGGAAAGATGAAGCGATTGTCCATACATTCGTCGTTCATTTGATGTTACGAAGCACGGTCCTGTCTTAGTCCATAGGTGTGTATTGATTTGTATTGGCAATTGACAATTTTGGCTTATATGTAGATCTTACTTTGCTTAACATTTTTGCTATTAACAGTTTATCTGTATCTATAATAATATTCAAGATAATAAACAAAAAATGCAAAATTTCTTTAATCAATTCAGGGGCATTATACCTGAAAAAACAGTTACCCAATTCGGCTGAAAATTTCAGGACAGGTATACCTTGACCTAATAAATACTTTAACTTCTTGTCTTATTTACTCTAAATGCTGGAGTTTTTGAGATATAAGCCAAAAACTGCATTTTACCCTGTGTTCTATTTTTAGCCATGACGGCCATGTTTAATGACGAAATAGAAAATAAAACAAAAATTTTATTTTATACACTCTACTGATCATTCAGTTGAAGTTTGGTTGAATTTGGTTGAGTAGTTTTAGAGGAGAAGATTTTTTAAAGTTAGCAAATATGATGAACAAATTGTGAAAAATTGTCATTAAAGGACAATAACCCCTTAAGGGGTCAATTGACAATTTTGGTCATATTAACTTATTTGTAGATCTTACTTTGCTGATCATCTTTGCTGTTTGGACCTTTTGTATTATAGCTCTTCAACTTTTATATATGCTTTGGATTTCAAATATTTTGGCCACGAGCATCACTGAAGAGACATGAATTGTCGAAATGCGCATCTGGTGCAACAAAATTGGTACCGTTGATTTTATTACAGTTTATCTTTATTTCTAATAATATTCAAGATAATGACCAAAAACTGCAAAATTTCCTTAAAATTACCAATTAAGTGGCAGCAACCCAACAATGGGTTGTTTGATTCATCTGAAAATTTCAAGCCTGATAGATCTTGACCTAATGAACATTTTTACTCCTATCAGATTTGCTCTAAATGCTTTCGTATTTGAGATATAAGCCAAAAACTGCATTTTACCCCCATGTTCTATTTTTAGCCATTGCGGCCATGTTTTTTCACAAAATGGAAAATAAAACACAATCTTTATTCTAGATACCCTAAGGATCATTCAGCTTAAGTTTGGTTGTAATTGGTTTAGTAGTTTCAGAGGAGAAGATCTTTGAAATAGTTTACGACGACGACGACGGACGGACGACGACGGACGCCAAGTGATGGCAAAAGCTCACATTTCCTTGTGGGAAAGGTGAGCTAAAAAAAGCAAATACGTAACACTCAATAAACGACAACCACTGAATTACACGCTCTTGACTTAGGCCAGGAACAGATACAAAATATGACTGGGTTAAACTCGTTTGAAGGCGTCAACCCTGTCCATAACCTGGGACATTGGTGTAACAGTATAACATAAGAACAAACTATCAAAATCAGTTGAAGAAAGTCTTAGCTAATGAGATGGAAACAAAAAGAAATACATCTAACAAAAATATAGTGTGGACGTGTAGGGTAATTAAACATCTACACAACAAAAAGTACAGATCTGAAAGTACTCGCAATAAATATATAATCACATATAGTCATAAGCATAGTTTGCGAATACTTAATGTAAATATTATGATTGTCCTAACTTCTATATGTATGCCTTGTTTCATTCAAATAGCAAAACTTGGACAACTTTTTAAAACATACTATTGTCTCTGATGACGTTGATTATATGAGGTTGTATTTACAGTCATTCTCTATTATAAACTATGAATGCGTATTTGTCACCACTTTCTGTGGGGAATGACACTTTTCTATACAATACTATGTCATATTGTACTAGTCTAAAGAACATTCCAAATGGGTGACGTCAGCAATGATGTACACATGTTTTAAAATGGCTGTTTATGTTTGCCTTACAATAAAACGAAATATGCATGTACATGATGAAACATTGTCCCTCGTTGAATACTGGTATATCCAAAATATCAATCTCATATCTGTTTTCTCGTAGTTGTAAAAAAAATATCAGACAGAGTTGTCTGGCTTTGCTATCTTGAAAATCAAATATGTCTTTTAGCTTATTATAGGTTACAACACATTGACTCTACTATGAGGTTATTGGTGCATTCAAGGTAAATGACAAACTAACAATTATAAACAAATCCTTTAAGAGAAGAAGTTAAAAAAAAAACTAACTACATAACTATTTTAATCTTAAAACAATTATAAATAGTTTCATCCGAATATAGCATTGCAAAAGACATTTAACACATGTATACATGAATCGTAAAGTCGATTTAATGGACAGCATAACAGTCCTTTTGTGGTCACAATTAAAATTTTCTCTTTTGTAGATACATTTTCTTAGTCAATGATGATGTTGTATATGCCACTTTTGAATCTGTCTCCTTAAGCTTTCTATTAAACTTGATCAGACGACTCTGGATTTCTGTTACTGGTATTGGATTCACACGGCTGCTTTGTGTGATCCAAGTATGTTGTTCATCCTCTAATAAAATTGAGAATGGAAATGGGGAATGTGTCAAAGAGACAACAACCCGACCAAAATAAAAAAACACAACAGCAGAAGGTCACCAACAGGTCTTCAATGTAGCGAGAAATTCCCGCACCCGGAGGCGTCCTTCAGCTGGCCCCTAAACAAATATATACTAGTTCAGTGATAATGAACGCCATACTAATTTCCAAATTGTACACAAGAAACTAAAATTTAAATAATACAAGACTAACAAAGGCCAGAGGCTCCTGACTTGGGACAGGCGCAAAAAATGCGGCGGGGTTAAACATGTTTGTGAGATCTCAACCCTCCCCCTATACCTCTAACCAGTGTAGAAAAGTAAAAGCATAACAATACGCACATTAAAATTCAGTTCAAGAGAAGTCCGAGTCTGATGTCAGAAGATGTAACCAAAGAAAATAAACAAAATGACAATAATACATAAATAACAACAGACTACTAGCAGTTAACTGACATGCCAGCTCCAGACTTCAATTAAACTGACTGAGAGATTATGATTTCATCATATGAACATCAGGCACAATCCTTCCCGTAAGGGGTTTAGTATCATACCATCATAACATATATGAGAAGAACATAACCCGTGTCATGCCAACAACTGTTTTTAGAATAAATGTGTTTAGTTCCGACGCAAAGACCTTATCAGTGACTCAATATTAACGCCAAAATATGCAATCTTTAATGACTTGACAACAGTATCGTAATTATATCCCTTCTTAATAAGTCTATTCAAAGGTTTTGTAAGTTTATGAGGTGAATACTGACACCTTTGTGCTTTATAAAGAATATTTCCATAAAAAATTGGATGTGAAATACCTGAACGTATAAAAAGTCTGCATGCTGAGCTATATTTACGAATGATGTCTTTATACCGATGATAAAATTTAGTAAATGTTTTGACTAGTTTGTGATATCGAAAACCCTGGTGTAATAATTTTTCAGTAATACATAAATTTCTCTCGTTAAAATCTAAAACATTGTTACATACACGAGCGAATCGTACAAGTTGAGATATATAAACACCGTAAGATGGTGACAATGGAACGTCACCATCTAAAAACGGATAATTAACGATAGGAAATGAAAAATCATCCCTTTTATCATAAATTTTAGTACATGTAAAATGTACATGGAAAAATGAAACGTTGAAAAACGACGGCATTGAAAGACTGAATTTGATGTTTTTTAATTCGATTGTATGTTTGTTTTGTTTATTTCCCTTTCAGTTTACGTTAATTGTTTCTTTAGTTTGTCTTTTTTTAATGTTTGTTTGTTTACCTTTTAAGAAATATACAAAATTAAGAGCAATTCAAAGACAAAATAACTCGTTCAATTTTATTCCGAATAGTCTGTTATAAACTGCTTTGCTCTGCCAGTCCAATCGATAGAATCAATTTTCTTTGTTTTATACATTCTGAAAAAAATAGTTCTGAACTCAATATGGTACCGACAGCAGCATGTTGTGCGATCCTGTTCTCTAACAGGGCGTACAAAAAAAGGTTTGCATTTCTCGAAAAACCTTTGGGACATTTTTATATCAGGATACTCGGCCAAGAAAGCAGTATACACTTCAGTTTGGTTTTTCTAAGATATGAATCATGTGACTTGCATATACAAGGGGCTCTAGCCTTTCTCTTTCAACGTCTTTTTTATTTCCTGTTGGTCTAGATATTTCCGTCGACAGCCAAAAATTGTAAGCTAATCGCTTGTCCTCATCGGATATTGCGTCTGATCGCACTTTTCGTTTTGTTATTGTCCAGCAGGACTGCTCTGAACAGAGAACGTTTGTCCGTATCCGCTTACACCCCCGACAATCGCCTAATCGGTTCTTCAAGTTTAGAAGCGAGTTTTTTCTTACATCTGTTTTCCGTCACGCTTTCACCACTTACAGCTGCTAAAATTATGTGTTTGGTCACTAAGGAATCTTTTGATCTTTGAGCTTTTGTATGAGTCAGGACTTTTTTAACATCAACTAAGACATGTTTTGCTATTTCATCATTTTCAATTTCGTCAGGGGATTTAACAATGTTCATTTGCCTTAATTTTGCCATTGTAGGTGACTGCTTAGATTTTTTCCCCGTCAAAAGGTTTATCAAAAGTTCAGCCTTTTTTCTAGGAGTCTGAGGAAGTGCTCTCTTAATTTTTTTCATTGCTCTGGATTTTTGCATTCTATTTGTAAAATTCGTTACATCTTCAATTTCTACAATTTCAAGATTTTCTTCACCTTTACTTTTTTCCCTAAACCTTCTGACATTATGCAAGTTTTTTAATCTCCTAGCTTCAGCTTTTTTGCTTAAGTGAGTTGTGTTTTTCCCTTTGTCTTCTCTTTTTTACAGCAGCTATTGAATTTTTGTATTCTTTTATTCTCTCATTTTGTTTCATTTCGTAGTATAATTTATTTCTCTCACTTTTTTGTTGTTTTTTCCTTTCTCTATACATTTTCATTTTGTCAATTTTACCTTTTGATTTCATGATGGAACCTACAGTTACATAACAGACAAACTGGGCATTAATATAGGGCCATTACAGAAAAACAGGTGCCATTACAGAAAAATAGGGCCATTACGGAAAAACAGTGTTTATATCAAATATAATAAATTTAACATGGCCGCCGATTTTCAAATATAGGGATCACTGCTCATCCTGTTTTTCAACACATAACTTCTGTTAACTTAATATCTTGGATATTTGGTATATTAAAAGCTTTATGATGTGAAGTACACATTATTTTTTTCAAACTAACCTGTCATTAAAAGAGTAGAGAGTACATCAAGTTGGCAGCGACACATAGTTACACTTTCGTTCAGTTGGTTAATAAATGTATTAAGAAATCGGAGTTTTTATAATGGCCCAGTTATGTGTCCTCGGTAAGTAATAATGGCCTCGAATGTCTGTAATGGGCCTCGGCGTTGCCTCTGGCCATTACAGACTTCTTCTACCATACACCTTATCGCTAATCCCGGCTGACCCGGCCGCTTGAACTTTTGACGCATGTACAACAATCACTTTTCCATTGTGGCGTCAGATATTTTGTGTTATTACGTCAAATTTTTACGGGAACCTGTGTGATATATAGTAATGGCGGACAAATAACGATAAGGTGTATTATTACAGACCTTGGACATATAACAGGGCCATTATAAAAACACCCATTCAATAATACAATATTATTGACTTGGACTGGATTTTGACCAATTCTCTGACTGGCTACCGAAGATTTATGAAAAACAATAATTTTGGTGGTGGTAAAGTCTTGTGGTCTTAAAATAAGGTTGCAAGATGGTATTTTTTGTTGTTGTGAGATTAACATTTACCATTTGCTTTACCCAATTCTAAACGGTTGATTTCACAAATTGTCCCGTGTTGTCGTCAGTAGCGAACACAACGGAAAATTTGCATTGAATTCCGTCCAGTGAAGTTGAATAGACAATGCATGTGAAATAGTGCAGCCACACATATTTTTAACTGTTTAATTCGTCTATACTGTAGGGGATCCCACTGGAGTTGGTCTAATAGTCCAGTGACGCATCCTGGGGAAGTGTCTGTGTACTGGTTGTAGACAAATCGTGCTACTTTACGCTGTACCCGGTCGATGTCTTTGATCAAGGTGGTTTGATGGGGGTCCCACACTGTGGCAGCGTACTCAATCGATGGTCTGATGAGTGCACAATAGGCTGTGTTTTTAACAGATGGTTTGCATCGGCCTAGGTTTCTGCGGAGAAAACCGAGGGTCCTGGTTGCTTTTCCTGTTATTAATGTGCTTATTCCACTGTAGGTCTTGACTAATGGTAACTCCAAGGTACTTTCCGCTATCAACAACTTCTAGTTGGTGTCCGTGCAAGGTGTATGTTGTTTGCAGGGTGTTGCGCTTGTTAGATATCCTCATGACTGTGCACTTTTCTGGATGGAAACACATCTGCCACTTGTGTTCCCACTCTTTCAGAGCAGTGAGGTCTCTCTGTAGAGTTGCAGCATCATCAGGATTTCTAATTTTTCTGTACACCAGGCTATCGTCTGCAAACAACCTTACATCTGATGATGTACAATCTGGCATGTCATTGATATATGGCAGGAATAGTAGAGGACCTAAGACTGTCCCTTGTGGAACTCCTGATATTACATCTAAAGGAGATGATGTATGTCCTTCTAGAACAACTGACTGGGCTCTACTGCTTAGAAAGTCCTTTATCCAGTTCAATGTTGATCCTTTCACCCCGTAGTATGCAAGTTTCACAAGACCACAATTATTCTTCCCCTTTGCTACAATGCTTTTTTGGTAAAATTCTATATTTGCACCGCTTCAAACATGAAATAAATGTAACTGCTTATCAGATATATGTTTGTTCCTCATCGAAATATTGGATAAGGAACAAGTGTTGCAATTCAACATAACATTCTTTGTTACAACCGGGACAATCAGGGTCCAGGGATCTAAGTTCATGACCTTTGTTCATTCTCACTTTCCTGTTCTGATACAAATCTTAGCCAAGGTGATTGATAATGCTAAACATGCTACAGTTGAGGAACAGTTTGACCTAGATCAAACTTTAAAAGATGTTTACGACAACACAGTTTCATTCATCTTAGCTTGATGATTCCCTAACATCCATCAAATCCACCATACACCAGGATGTGCATGAGCGTACAAATACACCTACCGCTACATGTAGTACGTCAAAAAAATAATTTAGTGGACCACTTTTCTCGTATTGTAAAAAACAATAACTGAGGCTATCATGCAAAAAGCAATCCAACAATCTAATAATTATACCAAATTGATGACAGCAATCACCACTTCTTGTGAAACTCTAACTACCATAAGCTATGGATACATTTGTGTGTGTGTATGTAGTATGCTAGCTACAACTCATTTATATATATATTATATATAATTATATAAATATCTGTTTGTTTATGATGAAACATTGTTCTATCAGTTGTGAAAATATTTACAGTATTATTACTCTCATATCACAATCACCTGTAGCTTAAACCCTAAAATTGTGTAGTATAAAGATACTGAGTTAGGATAGCCAGTATCTCATATATTCAATTTCTTTTATTAATATCTGCAATCATTAAAACAAGTTGTTCAATCATATACTATTAAAAAATTATAAGATAGAATTAGAGACACTTTTTTATTCTATAAAATGAGTTTTGTGGTGATTTATCTTCCATTTAAATGGGCTTCTGGGAAGTGGGTGGTCTATAAAAAAATGAAAACAAACAAAAAAAAATAAGACCCTTTTTTTTTTTTTAAATAAAGAAAATCTAGATCTAGTGTTCCTCGCTGAAACCCACTTGGGCATTAAATGATCAATTAGTTATATTTTCAAGAAATGTTATGTTGTTTTTAAAAAAGGAGTTGTTGAAATTGCTAGCAATTTGCGACTTTCATTTGAATTTGGGAAAAATATTTTTGTTCATAACCATGATAACGACGGAAGCACAGTTTTGAAATATTGTTATGCACGTTTTGAAAATGTCTATAATCATGGTTTTATTAAAACATCTGCTAATTTAGGTGTTAAAGCTGAACGTAAGAGACAACCAATAGAAAAATATATAAAAACACAAGCAATTCTTTATTGAGCTAGATTAAATACTGAAAACATAAACCCATTACTAAAAGAAAGCTATACAATAAGTAAACATCTTGATTCACAAGGAATTTATACTTGTAAATATAAAAAAGAAAATGTGGTATGATTGCCAATGAGACAACTGTCCACAAGAGACCAAAATGACACAGACATTAACAACTATAGGTCACCGTATGGCCTTCAACAATGAGCACTGTTATCACAGATTCAACACAATAAATGAATAATGATATCTTAAGACTTGGATTAAGAATATTACAAGCAACTTTCATTCAGAATTACTGTAAAATAAAATAACAAGTTTGAACGACAATAACAAACTTTGTCTTTACAAAAATATTAAAGTCAAACAAGACCAAGAATTTTATCTAGGATATCCAAATTTTGAATCTAGACGTTTATTTACAAAAATTAGAATTAGAGACCATAATTTGCTCATTGAGAAGGGCAGATATCTAAAAATACCTCGAGACAATAGAACATGTCCAACTTGTAAAACCTTAGAAGATGAAAATCACTTTCTCCTCTACTGTCAAATTAATAATGTTTTACGTTTAAAACTTTTTAATGACATGGCAATAAATAGTCCTATGTTTCCAAATCTGTCTGATACTGAAAAACTAGTAGTCCTACTAAATCCTTTTAATATAAACCAAGTGAAATAAAACAGTCTTAAGAACTGAGGACAGGAGACTCTCAGTTAGTTTTACTTGTATATATATAGGTATGTGTGTGTTCAACCCAGGTATTTTATTGTTGCTGTTACTTTTGTCTATGTCAAATTTTTTTTTTATTAAAAGTTACTTATTCAAACAATCCTCTACATAAGCAAATCAAAACAAACAGTACTTTAAGAACAACATATTAAAAGATGCAATCTTAATGATGTCATACAAGAATATCTTGAAACATTTTTTGATCGGTGGTACAATATTTTGTCTATCCTGTTACCATTTTCAAACGAAATTTTGGGTTATTAAGAAAAGGTTTAGATAAAATGTTAAGCTTGTTTTATGTAATCAATTAGACGGTTTTTAAGAGAATTAACACCTATTTATACATGTTATATTCATTCTGTAAAATAATAGATTATTTTCCAATTTTTCAGGTTGTACTGAAAAATGCCTCTAAAAATTGGTTTTCAAAGGTTGTAAAAATTACCACCAGTAATGCAAGTCTAAGATAGCAATTTATATTGTTCGGCATTTTTTCACCCTTTCAAATAAACCCAACATAATAGGATATAGCTTTCGTCTCCTGTCCTCTATTTCTTTGGGGAATTGTTACTTAATGCCGTATCGTGTGTTCCGTAGCCTGTATGCATTATCTAAAACGTACTGTAGGTCACAATGATATAGGAAACGTGCTACTATGGATCTTCCGCCTCTTTGATATCGTCCAGACCTGTGAACGTTCCCGAAATCTATTTTATAGTCAATGCCTAGTTCATTGTAAAGAAAGCACCGGAGAAGTTCTTCGGTGTTTTCATCTCTGACATTATAAAGTCCGGTAAAACAGAATTGTTTTTCATGGAGCGGCACTGAAGGTCGAGCACTCTTTCCTTCATGTTTTCAAGCTCTGTTTGGCAGTTGCATTCTTGCTGCTGGTCACTCAATTCTGATAAATTTTTAAAAAAAAATTATTTATACAGACTTTTGCTTGTTCGAGTTAATTTGATTTTTTTCTCGGTGACGATTTTGTTTCTGTCGCATCGAGCTTTAAAGGGGCACTAGCTGTCCAATTCATGGTCACCGATTTTTCTCAAATTCTCATATTTGATTTATAACAATGTAAAACATTTATCCAAACTATCAAAAGTCTAAAATAAACAGTTTACAGAGCATGGGTAGATAATATATAGGTTCGTTTCGCGTGTATTTTAGTCCAGACGCCATCTAATTAACTATCGATTTGACCTCAGATGACCAGATAAACGACGTACACATAAATAAAGATATGAATAGATTAAACCAACACGTGCAATTGGATTTTTATAGGTCTGTTTGATTTTATTTTATAGATTAAAAATAGATGTTCCTCATTGTTTTTAACCGTACTAGAATGATTTTATGTGCATCAAATTAGTAATCAAGTGATTTACCGTAGTTTCACTTTCATTGTTGACATTTTTTCTTCTTTAAATAACCAGTACACGTACAATGCATGCGTTGTCAATCTCTAGCTAGGGGTTAAATTGAAGTTCACATGAATACGGATTTAAAGAGGTCGACTCATTCACTTTCAAGTGAACAACTAATGATCAATGTTTCTTAGCGTAATTTGACAAAATTGAACATTTTTGGCTGCAAAAAGCGAATTGTTATTTCACTATATCACTTTCATTATTGATTGAACAAAAAATATCAAACTTTAGATTTTTTTTATATATCTCGTAGCTAGTGCCCCTTTTACATCGTCAAAAAGGTTCCCTATCCCTTGGACATTGGTTTCAAGTTCCGGTCTGTCACAATAGTTCAACATTATGATCAGTATGTGAGAAAATCAAGTTTTAAAAGTACATAGTTTTCACAAAACAACAAAAGGCAGATTGCTTCTCGAAATTTCAATGACATAAAAATTGTTAAGAAACATGATTTTTTCACAAATTCGAATAAAATAAACTACTATATCCGAATAAGGGCATTCTATTTGAATGAATCTAATGGTTCTCATATTCATTTTGTATAAACATAATCTGAAACTTGGTAAAAAAAGAAATATTTACACAAAATTGATTTTTCGGATCGTGAAAGATCACGTACCGCTTTTTGAAGATCGTGAAAGATCTGATTCCACGAAGACGCTCAAATTATTCTTCAAATATATGATAATTAACATTTGTTATTGTTATTGAAAAAATCTAGATTGACAAAGATCCTCAATAAATTTAAGCATTTCATAGTATTAATATTTTTACCTGACCTCGACTTTGCCTCATTTCATGGATGAAGATTTAGTTTTGAGGTCAAGTCCGTATCGCAGATTCGTTGAGCTTGAGGATAACAGTCTGTTGTTATGATGTACATTTTCGGCTTCTGCAAGGTTTCAAATAACATTGAGTTCATTATCACGCATTATTTGGAAATGTTCGTTTTATGTTTTTTGGTCTTTTGCTAATATACATTGTACCTGTATGCTATAGCGCCACGGTATTTGGTGTATGGTGTACATGTCTGTCTGCATGTATCATATTATGACGTCAATTGTATTTGATATATTGAATGATAGTAACATGTCTATGTCTGGCTGTTGGTCAGGGTTCATATACTTTCGACCTTATGTTCCGAATTAATTGGTCAGACATTACTTTTATATTTATCAGTTTCTAAGGTACTGTAAGGATCGGAACACCTATATTTGGTACAGGATGTTTGTAGAGATATGTATGGCATGGTTCATCTGACCTTGATCTCTTTTTATGAATCATTCACAATCTTAAAGATTATTTGACACTTCTAGTGAAATCCTTAATATTACAGACGTTCAACAAATATACTGTCATAAGTTAAGTAGACGAGACATTTCAGCATTTACGCTCTTGTATTCTTTAGTCAGTAGTATATAGTTATGTCATTGGAAATCAATCCACATCTGCTACGTTGTATATAAACTTGCCATTTATAAAGATACAATAACATATAACTTAAGAAAGTACTGTTGCACAAAATGTTGGTCATCTAATCTAAACCAAATATTGAGACGGAAAAAAGTATTCTGGCAGTTCCTGTTGAGATTTTCTGGTTCAAAATATCCAAAATAAACACAGGCTAGGTCGACTTTTCGTCAATTTACTGAAAATCAATGATTTTTTTTTTGTAAAATAGGAGAATGTCATGCCATAGATAAATAATAATTGTAACTGATATGTCTCTTCTTGGTTTTAAAATATCTGAAATTGAAGTCACAGTCACTTTCCTCCTTCGGATTTTCAAGTTTACTTTCTTCGAATCCGATAGAACTGCTATGATATCAATGACTAAGCAAGAAAATATGTCAATTATTTTTGGTTTTTTTTTAGGCTTTACGATAACCACGTCTGTAAATTGCAAAAACATTTGTTTGTCAAACCTGCTCTTAGCATAAAAATGAAAAATTCTAAATGGTTGAGATATAAAGGTATTGGTTGAGTCTTTCTGTCACAATGTTGAGACTTTCTGGTTACTTTGTGTCATAAAGTATATTATTGTTAAAACATGGGCGTTGAGGTTTCAAAGTTCAAATTGACTACGACTAGCAATCCAACATGTGTGCATTATTACTATATATTAAAGATAAACTGTTATCACAGAGATATGTCTCGCCTTTTTGTAATTTTGATTATGCAAATGTTGAAATCAAAATAGCAATTTTACCTTAACATCTTACACAAGTTCTGCAAACATTCAAAGTCAATGAACCATGACTGAGTTACATGGCTAAACAATCTCCATGTAAATGCCATTGACTTATGTTATAAGTCGTTCCCAAATCTAAATACAAAAATTAACTTGTAAACTATATAAAAGTTTCAAAGTCAATGAAGCATGAAGAGGGGGTGGTGCTATATAATCTCCATGGAAACAATACTGGCAATTTGCATACCAAGTATCATTGACTAAACATTACATTAACAGTCCTTCTTAAACTGATCTAATCAAAAACTAATACATGTAAACTAAGATGAGTTTCAAAGTCCAGGCCAAATATTATCCATGGAAATGAGATGTGCCAATGCTTATACAACCGAATTTCAATTAACATTGGCAAACCACTAATGGTTCCTGTTGAAGTGACCTAATAACAAACTAATACATAACTTACAAAACATTTCAAAGTCAATAGACCACGCTTAAGGGGGCGGAGCCAAATTATCTCCATGAAAATGAGATTTGCCAATGCTTATACAACTGCATACCAAGTATCATTGACCTACCACTTGTGGTTCCCCATAAACTGACCTAATCACAAACTAATACATGTTAAATAAGCAAAAGTTTCGAAGCCAATAGACCATGACTGAGGGGACAAGGCCAAATAATCTCCATGGAAATGAGATGTGCCAATGCTGATACAACTGCATAACAAATATGATTGACCTACCACTTGTGGTTCAGCATAAACTAGACCTAATCACAAACTAATACATTGTTGACGTCGTCGCCGACGCCGGACACAGCATACCTTTGTCTCGCTTTTTGACTCCGTCAAGGCGAGGCAATAAAAACTATTAAAATAGCTATGCTACAGTTTATTTTAACTAATTAAAATGTAATTTCTATTGTAAAAATAAAGTCATTCCCAAAAATGAAAATGAACAAAGAAACTATATCAATGCGCGGTACTATTCGATTTTACCTATTTACGGTTAACCTGATTTATGTTTTCTGTCTGTGGTATGTTAATTTATAAATCAAAATACAGATTCAATTTTAAGAATTCCCGATAGAAAAATGCATACCTTTACAAGTATGAATATTTTATAATATGTATTTATAAATATGATTTGGATGAATTCGATTCCTAACAGACATTGTTTAATGCCGAAAATGCGCACATTAATAACAATTTTGTTGTTGTTAAAAACTAAGGGTGTTGCTAAACGGCGGAAACGGAAAACGGAACGGAAACGGAAAGAAAAAAATATATGGACGGAATTTAAGGGGAAATGGAAAGAACTACAAAAACCAGTAACGAAATCACACAACAAGTATTGCTGACAATAGGATAGAAGCTAGATATCAAAGTAAAAAGCAAACAGTTTTGGAAATACATAACATCGCTATTCATAGTGGTTTTCAATAGACAGCACTTGCATTTTATTCCTATGTTTTAATTTTAGCCATGCTGGCTATCTTGGCTGGCAGGCAGGGTTATCCAACATACTTTTCAAACTAGATACACCGATGATAATTTTTGCCAAGTTTAACCAAAACTGTCAGACGACTTTCTTAAAGACATGACTGTGCTCGGTAAAATTGGCCTAGTAGTTTCAGAGAAGATATTTGCAAAAGTTCATAAAGACGAAAACAGACGACGGACGCCAAATGAAGAGAAAAGCTCGATAAGCATCTGAAACATGCATTCTCTGCAAGATTCTCTAACATATATAGTATGCTCCAACATAGTGCGTAACCGGCTTGATTATTAGAATATTATCAATGCTTTTCATAAATATTGCAGTTGCAACTATGACAATGTGTTGTCATCAATGATTGCGCAAACACATCGGTAAGGATATTTACCGTCATGTTATATTTTGAAAAAGCCACATATATACTACTTAAATTGAAATTAAACAGTTACATGAAACCAGATAAAACACAATGCATGTTGGGTTTACTCATTCCTATGCTTCCGCAAGCAAAGAGTCGTGGTAAATTGGACAACATCAAACAGGTCAAACAGGCCGTTGATTCTGTGGTATATCAAGAAACTGTTCTGGGTCAGGTATTGTTTAGTAAATGATATCTTGGGTAATCGGGTGTTTGGCCAGTAGAAACATCCATACGATCTGTAAAGGATGCGAAGTGTAAAATAAAAATAATTTCCGTCATAAAAATAACTTTCGAGTTTTCAGTTGTCTTGACATAGCATCAAAATCTTTAAAAACTACCAATACAAAAGTAACTTTCAAATTTCAACATTCCTTTAGTGTGAATGAATATAAATTAATTATAAAAAAGAAGATGTGGTATGATTGCCAATGAGACAACTGTCCACAAGAGACCAAAAATGACACAGCAATTAACAACTATAGGTTATTCTAATGCAACAACGTTTGTAACGTTTATTTTGATTGGATAACGTCACTTTCTTACATGGCATCAATGTCAATTGATGCTATGGGACGTACGCGCAAGCGCAGACGGCATATGACAGATTTTAAATACATGTTTTAACGTTGTTTTCTGTCAGTTTCATTAGAATGGAGTTAACAATATTGCATTTTAAGCTCCGACGGCATCAATTTGGGATTTGATGGTCGCAAATACCCGTTTACTGTCTCTGCTGACGCGTCGCCAGTAAACTTAATTTGCGACCATCAAATCCCCAATTGATGCCGTCGGAGCTTAACTAACCTACGGCCGTCTATAATGAGCTATGTTAACGGATGTCACACGTGAAGCTGGATATGTGTACCAATGCGGAGCAACTGAGATAACTCCCAGTTTTTTGTTCTATTGTTTATCCGTTTGTCTGTCATCTGTTTTTTTTTGTGTCATTTTTTTTTAGTCATGGCGTTGTCAGTTTATTTTCGACTTTTGAGTTTGAATGTCCCTTTAACGGGTATCTTTCGCCTATCTTTTAATGTTTTCAACTATATCGTAAAACAACAAACTGAATGAGTGACACTATTTTCAATTGTAATACTATGAAATCGAATTCAGTGATCACGGCTACTTGAAATGGATTGAATTTTCTGAGAAGAATTAAGCGGCATGATATACAAAGCAGTTTTGACAATATGATTTTGAAAACCCTAGACATGACTAAGACTAACTTGGTAAGGGCACTTTGCAAAACGTATAATATCCATGTAGGCTACTAAATTCCCGCCTCTTTTTTCGCTTTAATTCGTATTTATTGATTTTAATTTCTAGGAATTGTTGTGCTTTTTTTTTGCGTTAATACCAAACTGCAAACTTCAGTATTGTAATTGGGTGAGAAAGGCTTTGTATAGAGAGTGATTTTGTCAATTTTACATAAATATAAAGTGTATTCGAGTTTCTATTCTAGTTCCCGGGTTTCCTTATCGGTTGTTGTCCATACAGCATTGCCCCATTAGGTTTCTTCTACGTTTTCTTTCCATTATATCAAAGAATAATATCAATAATTCAGAACAACGCAACAAAATACACCACATCACTAATCTTGATTCAAGGCAAGTAAAAAAGAAACAAAGAAAAAACGATGAAAAACATTTACCAACAAATGTATTACTTAACAACCTTTCTATCGAATAGAGGCCAAAGTCCATCTTTTAGGCCGTATGTAAAGTTCTTTTTGTGTCGTTGGGTTACTATCTTATTGACATTTATCCAACATTATTATGTAAAAGAGAAAAATCGAACAGACTATTCTAAATCGCATGAAAGACGTACGCATGACCTTATCAAATATTTCAAAAACACAAAGTCTCATCATCCCCTACTGATTTAAATAATTTATGCTTTAAAATCCTTTATTCTAAATTTATTCTTGTACTTTATTTTCTTGTTAACATGACTGTGTTACTAAGTATACTATATAAAACATTCCTATATAGATAAAGTTACCAAAAAGAAAAGATGTAAATTCTTTCAGTTCCGTTTTCCGTTTCCGTTCCGTATTCCGTTCCGTTTTCCGTTTCCGTTGTGGAGCAACACCCAAAAACTAAACAATCGAACAGGACCCCCTTTTCTAGGTTTATTTTTTCGTACACATTATTTCAGGATGAGTTCTTTTTAAAAGGTGGTTATCATTTATTTGTGAGTAACATATGTCAATTTTGTCATTATAATACTTATCACAAAACAAATATGATTCGATTTTGAAAAACTGCTTTGCAAGTACTATAAATAACGTCTAACATATGATAGTGTAATCACACGTGTTGTATTGATATAATTAGGTCTTTCAACCTTTTCGGTTCAAAGACCTATTGGTTTTGTTCTGATTATTATTTTTTTCTTCCGCCAATTTTTTGTCCCTTCGCTGTTTTTTGTTTCACTTTTATATTTGATATTAGTGATATGCATTTTTAACTGGAAAACCATAAGTGATAGAGGTCTAGGTTTTTTTTATTTGAGGTCCTTGGTCCAAAAAAATGAAAATGAGGTCAAGGTCAAAGGTCAAGGTCATGATTAAAATTTTTGATTTTGGCTTGTTATCTCTTATTTTCAGAAATCATATAAGATATCGACAGTGGATGCGTGGGAAAGTTTCGCTGTTTATATACACCTTTTCAGTTAACTAGCTTTAGTTATGCCATATTAGAAATAAAGTTTTTAAATTTATACATTTTAGATGAATATAAAAAATAAAATGACTTAACTAAGTTGGATTTATCTATCATAAGTTAGTAAATGAACTTAATTAAAACAATTTAAAACAGTATAATTGATGAAAACTCCTTAATTAAGTTTCCTTAACATTAAAGTGTTTTATTTAATGCAACTTAATAAATTTAGATATTTAACTTAACATTCTTAAAATTAGTAAGACTTAATATTGCCATAAATAAAGGAGTTAAATCTCTTATAAGTGAGTAAATTATCTAAATTAAAACAATTTAATGCATTATAGTGCATGGTATTGTATTAATTAAGTTTTCTTAAGCATTGTTAACTAACTAATATAAGGCCCCTATACGCTTCCGTATTAAATAGCTCCCAACAAACACACATCTAGCTATTCTACACTAAAGCATTATAATAAATGCAACTAATATACTATGCAGAACGTGCTGTATTTAGAAGTTACTGTGAGCACCTCGATACATATACAAGTATCGGACTTATATATGTGAATATAAACTCCAACCCGTAATACCGCATACGAAATGTCCATGCAGTACTAACCAAAGACATACTAAACTAATAAGTTCTACAAACTTGTTCTACACACTTGTTTCACAGTTACTAAATATGGAAAAAGAAAAGGGACAATCCAAATATAACGGAATAGAAATAAATATATGTACGGTACAGATACCTAGTATGTTTAAGGCCATGTTGTTGATCTTGTGCTGACTGCATTACTTTACTTCTCAAATAATGTATCTAAAATAGGTCAACAAAATAACAATAAACACAAAACACATAATGTGTCAATACATGTACATGCAGAACGAATATTTAGTCCAATTGCAGCTTTAATCATCGGATTTGTATTCCACAAAGTGACGCCCACACTTACGAAAACTTCCGCCACTGTTTTGTATAAGCTCCATCCGAAAGCCTCATTTAATGATTATTTATTTTAGCGGCACAATAATTCAAACATAATCAGGACGAGAACCAGTACACATGTAAACCAATAATGCAACAGATATAATCTTTACGGTTAGGGCTCAATTGAAATAGAAATCATGAAATTAAGCCCGTGAAAGTAAAATGTGGGTATGTTAGATAGGATGGTCTGGATAAGGACTACAAACTAGACAATGATAAGCAAATAATGCAGAAAAATGGACACAAAATCATTATGAATGAGAAATATCAACCAAATAATTAAGAACAGAGAATAATGGGGTCTTATATATAAATAAACTCATCAAAGATACCAGGACTAAATTTTATATATACGCCAGACGTGCGTTTCGTCTACAAAAGACTCATCAGTGACGCTCGAATCCAAAAAAGTTAAAAATGCCAAATAAAGTACGAAGTTGAAGAGCATTAAAGAATAGAGATTGATGGGCAGAATTTAGCAAGAATGGAAAAAAGGGCAGAAAAAAATTACAAAAAACTACCCTTCATGATCCTCAGATAGGAATTTATATTTTACCTTTCGATAAGTAGGTCACCTTTAGAGAATAGGTGTAAAATTATTTAACTAAAGTTGATTTATAACTTACAAGGTAAATATAAGTTATACAAAATACATATATTGACATTAAATTGTTTTGCTTTGAATTTACGGATTTTTTTTGGATTAAGTATCTAATATATTAGTAACCAAATTCAGGAGCGGATTTAGGTGGGGGCGTGGCGGGCGTGCGCCCGCCTCCCCCCTAAAATTTGCAAATCATGGGTTTTCTTCAGCTCAACAAAGTATCTGTTGAAAAGACGAAAGTTAATGTCGTCGCATTCCATCCGTTTTAACATTCAAAGAAGTATAATATTATAAAACAGTAAGTTTAACAGAATCAACGTGATTACTAATCAACAACCCTACGGTTTATTTAAGTTCTATAAATATTATATATTTTACATCGTTTGATGACAAATATCATTGGATTTTAGCATTTAAAGTAAAACAATTGTTACATTGTAGCTACGGTTTTTATAAACAATTTCTTTGATAATTGAAGTTCCAAAACACCCTTAACTTACTTTCCCAAGATGAAAGTGTCCTACCCGCGGTTGGGTTGGTTATTTCATTATAGCACGGCCAAGAAAACAGTCTTGGTTATTTTTTTTCATAGCGTACGATAGAAACACTTTCAAGTGAAAGGTTAGTTTATTAATTTGTATCATTATTTGATATCTCTGTGTCAATATATGCTTCTCACTTGCAACCTATAAATGTTGCCGAATCATACATAAACGGTCAAGGCCCCAACCCCCCGTATGTATATGATTGACTAACAGGAATGTAACACTAGTAATCAGGCAACCATTGACATAACATTCGCTTGATCTTATTTTATATGGAGGGTCAGCTTGTGTACTCCGGATTTTTTCAATTCTACTTGTGTTCAGTCCCGTTTTCTGGTAAATATATTAGAAGTAGGCTCAATGAATAGGAGCTCACAGATTTCTGGTTAATTATGGTGATAGATTGTTAAAGATGGATTGAGGCGGTTTTAGCTTGAAACTTTGAATTCTCGCAAATTTTCCCACAGCATATTTCTTGCCACGCTTCGCTTGGTGGGATATATGCATTGCACCCACTCTAGAAGAATATTTGAATAATTTCGATCATTTTACCTCCATTTTTTTTCGCTTCGCCGAAATTTTTAGTTTTGCACCCGTCTTCCTTAAATGCTGCATACGCCCCCTGACCATAGTATCTAATGAACATTTAAACAGTTAATTAACAATATAACAATATCCTTCAGACATATTTTCTCCATACCTGTTGTCGTGTTCCAAAAATATATTAAGTAGATACTATCTTGCCTTATAGAAGTCTTCTAGGAAGTAGTAAAAGACAAATACAGTAGACTGTTTCAAGTATATACATTGTAAATACTAATAAATACGCTGGTTTTCATTTTTTAAGTAGATCCATTTATTTTGGTGCACAACGATCAGGTTTAATTTAGCTAAATTTAGACACCTATGTTTTTAAATCACACACATGTCAGGATATTGTCATTACAAAAATAAGTGTAGAATATTACATAAAAATGCCGCGCGATTATTGAAAAATACATAAATATATGGCACTGTGACAGCAACCTAATAGTTTATGTTGTCGAAATAAAATTCCACAAACGATCTACTCTAGTGTGTTGATCGTAGATATTAAATGTTTTACGTTGGGTTTTTTTTAAATACTCAAATTAAGAATATTCTAGAAACTAGTTCAACCAATTTTGTTGTAAAAATTATACATGATAAAAATAATTATTCTATAAAACCAGCTCTCATGTGTATGATGGATTTATTATTTCTTGTGCAACGTCTAGGAACACCTATTTCATGCACATTCAGGAAGAATATAACCAAACATTTATTACTTAATATAGGTTTGGTAAGGTAAGTCCACTAAGACGAGGCAAATATTAACTGCTTCTACTACATACCCTAATGTTGATTGTTGACATGTTTGGTTAAATTTGCCTTAAAAAGTTAGTAGTTTCAGAGGAGAAGATTTTTGTAAAAGATTACAAAAATTTTCGAAAAATTGTTAAAAATTTACTATCAAGGGCAATAACTCCTTAAGAGTCAATTGACCATTTTGATCATGTTGCCTTATTTGTAGATCTTACTTTGCTGAACATTATTGCTGTTCACAGTTTACCTCTATCTATAATAATATTCAAGATAATAACCAAAAACAGCAAAATTTCCTTAAAATTACAAATTTAGAGGCAGCAACCCAATAACAGGTTGTCCGATTCATCTGAAAATTTCAGAGTAGATGGATCTTGACCTGATAACAATTTAACCCATGTCAGATTTGCTCTAAATGCTTTGGTTTCAGAGATATAAGCCAAAATCTACATTTAACCCCTATGTTCTATTTATAGTCATGGCGGCCATCTTGGTTGATTGGCCGGGTCACCGGACACATATTTTAAACTAGATACACCAATGATGATTGTGGCCACGTTTGGTATAATTTGGCCCAGTAGTTCCAGAGGAGACGATTTTTGTAAAAGTTAACGACGACGGACGACGGACGCAAAGTGATGAGAAAAGCTCATTTGGCCCTTCGGGCCTGGTGAGCTAATAAAATATGAAAGCCCATGTTATGAGATCGTAAAACAAACACAACGTATATATTGAATATATTGCACAGATCTTATCTAAGGGTTGCTTTATATATTCAGTACAATGGTTTTGTTGTCCAGTCTATAAGCTTTCTTAGAATATATAGGATATACCTGTAATTAGGCGATTCAAGGGTTCAAAATTCGTTTGGATTTGGGTTTTTTTTTTGTATTTTTCTTGTAGGTTCGGCCGTTTTCTGTATTCGGACGCTCCCTAATCCCTTAAACCGGATCTGTGCACAATGTTCACTACATACAGCTTGTGTTGCCGTCTGTTCCCTTTCTCAGGATATATAGATCATGTAATAAAGGCATTCAAGTGTTCAAAACTTCGAAAAAACTTACGCAGACAACAATACTGTAGTAATGCTGTGGAATATATTTTTTGATTAAAAGATATCATGAAGTAACTTGCAATTATGTTTGAATATCGAATTTCAGCAGATAATAAATTGCTTTAAACTAAAGGAACGGAAGTAGAATTCACAGTCGATTCAGACTGATCATGACAGAAAATGAAAAAAAAAAATAGTATGCTACCATTTGATTTAAAACACTTACAAGCCATTGAAGAACGTATGTGCTTTTAAACACTTCCTTTCAATTAACTTAGATTAAGATATTTTTTCTCCAAAATTTAAATGCACGCCCGGGCGTTTTCATTTTTCATTATTCGAAATTCATATATAATGAACTGTTTTTTCTCCACTTTTCATTATTCAAATCTATTAAAATCGAATAGCTTTGATATCTACTTGTTTTGTTTTGTGTAATATTTTTTTTAATTTGATTTGATTCAAATTCTATAAAGTATAATATACTGAGTGCCAATGAAAACGCAACACTTGGTTTTTCAAAAATAAAATTTATATTAGAAATGAAAACCTTTCAAAATAAATTGTTCTTGAAAATTAACAATTTTAACAATAGATCGATATCAAACAAAAATGTTTCATTATCATCTTTCGGGCGCAATAGGTAAACCAAACATTCAATGTCGAATCATCAACTCACAGTCCTAACCAAAAATGTAACAACCCCGTGGTGCAGCGCAATATCGACAGTGCCGTGGAATTGATCATCCTGGACGTTTAATGTGATCCCGAGGAATGTTAGTCCACTTGTCCGGCAAAGCAAACTCAAGCTGAATTAATGATATTGGTGGTGGTTTTCATCGTCTAAACCATGTCAAATCTGATGCAAAATTTGCTCGATCGGACCAAAATCCGGCGAAAAGCATGACTTTTGGCCAAGGCGGGTGCTAAATGGCTATGTAACCACCACTTATGGGTTTTGGTACATAATGAATGATGTTTGGTCTCCAGATTTCGATGTTTACGTCAGACGGCCGTTTAGATGTCACTAAGGAAAGACTGTGGTGCTCTTTAAAAATTTCTGCGCAAAGGGTGCTTTACTGAAATTGCTCCATCATTGAACTCTCGTGACCTTTGGAAAGCCATCAGAGTCGATATCGGATATGTTAAAGAGCAAATGTATCGGTCTTGCTGAGCTATTCTTGCTTTTTGTACTCCGGGACGTGGCTTATTATTAAATGATCCATTTTGGTTGTATTTGTGGATGATTTGGGTTATTGTAGAGGCTACAACTTCAGTTTTCTCATAATTGTATTCTGTGAAAGGTTTCATTGGGTCATGCCTGTTGCTGGTTGTCAGAAAGTCCTGGCCTTTACTCAGATGTTTATTCCCGTTTCTTAACAATAAGGGCGGGAAAATTCATGACATTAGCCAAGCTTTAAATGACAAAATCATGAAAACGGTGCATATGTTGAAAAGCGGTGAACTCGGTTTATGTCAGTTCAAAATAACCCTTACTTCGCATTTGTTCCAACACTCACTCAACCGTAAAGTTGTCGACAATTGTATTAAAAGTCATTTTCAACCAACTATACAAAGTTCAAATATAAATAAAATAAAAATTATGAGATTTTTTGGAAAACAAAAGTGTTGCGTTTTCATTGGCACTCAGTATAGTATTAAAGTATTAAGATACCGATTTTTTTGTTTGGCCCTAAACCCTTTATATAAGACTTTTTATTTTGACTTAAAATTGCACTGAATTATTATCAATTGCATCTAATATCAACCTAGGTCAATGATACAGAGTACATTTTATGCATATTTAAAAGCTTAAGGTACAATTGTCGTACTTTGTTAAATATTTTGTCAATTCGTACTTTTATGATCAACAAAATATTTTAAAAAAAGATTAAAACAATCAATAGCAAGTAACCATAAAAAAAAGAAATATTTTAGCATGACAAAAATACTCCCAAAAATACAAAAACAACAAGTGTATGGTTCATCTTGAAACACTTCCGTGTATAGAAGGCATAAAAACTGCAAAAGGTAAATAATTTATTCTGATATTTATTAATGCATTATGATGAACAAACATATATTAAAAATTGTTTTCATACTGAACAGGTCTTTCTGAACGAGAAGTGTATGTGTATTCAATTGGATTTGGCGGATTACTTATATTGAAAATATCTGCTGTTTCTATATTCCTATGCCTAGGCAGATATAAAGCAAAACGACATCAGAAGAAGACGAAAGCAGAAAAATTTGGCAATTAAAACAACGATAAAGATATCAGCAGGATAGGTACCTCATACGAAGGAATGAACGCGTCATCTCTTAGGGCTTCTTTCAAATGCCAAAGAAGATAAGACGCACTCGTATTATACGAAAATAAACTTTCATGAAAGCAAAAATGCGTATAGTGAACTAGTGGATGTTCCTAACAAAACGTGAAGTGTGCTTCAGCTTGCTTCGCTTAAATGTTAAAACAACCCAAACTATGTATTGTGTGAGATTAACAAGTATTTTAGTATCAGCAGTACAGGCAAATATAGGAAAAGTGTCAACACCCTGTGCTGATCTGATTCTTATAACAAAACATTTTTAAATGTATCATTGTACATAAGGTAAAGGGAAAACAAATTGTTCGGATTTCGTCAGCTAATAAGCATAAACTTTTATAACCAATTTTGTTAATCAATTGTCGATATTAATAATATCAAATTTCCATATATTGAATATGTCTTTACTAATTTTTCCTTCGTCTGTAATATTTTATGTTTATATTATTAGTTTCAAAAAAAGTAGATGCGAATTAGAGACTGAAGAAACAGTAATCCGGTTGAATAAGAAACACATGTAGGTCGTCTGGCGATCCTGACAAAAACAACATATGATTTTTATCAGTTGTTTCAGCTGACTTCCCTCTATTCACGTTATATTTTAAAAACTGATAAAACAACAGAAAGAACCATTTTGATACTGAATTGCGCTACTTGGACTTCATGGAAATCGGGTCGTTCACCTTTATGAATTCAGGTTTAACCCACAATTTTCTTCGGAAAATACCTGTACGAAGTCAGGAATATGGCAGTAGATATTCATTTGTTCAATGAAAGTTGAGTTTTGTAACATTACAAGCTTTCACAGACTTGCCAATGTCTGGGTAAATAAGAATTTGACAGAAATAAGTTAAAAGGCCTATTACACCTTAATGAAATTAACGAAGCAAGTAAACAATATAATGTTATGTGGTCAATGTATCATTGTATATATTACAACAATTGACTGACGAACTGCTGATTCTAGGGAAAGAACAAACAATTAACGTGAGAGCCATTGTTTCCGATAACGTCATAAAACAATGCATATCGTGCAATGTGGTCCTTTTGATATCGTATTGCTTTTCTGACGTTCGGTTGCTGTCTTATAAATGTAAACCCCACATATCCATTTATTCATATGAGACTGATCTCGTCAAATATCAGTATTGTTCACTGTATGCGTAATGATTTCCGTAAAATAAGGACAATTTGTGCATTTCTTTATTATTGAAATTTATAACATCAACAAATGTAAATCAAAAGTATCATATAGCTATCACCAACCATCTGGACAAACTACAAGAAATTTTACTGAATCAACTTTATGCTGTCGAAGAAAAAGAGAACTCGAAAATTCGTCAGTTGCTGGCTGCATTAGAAAAGAAAGAAAAAGAAATATCAGATAAACAGAGAAAAATTGTTAACATAAAACAACACGCAACGGAACTTCAACTGTTTCTTTCAATTAAGCAAATAGGAGAAGACATATCTAGCAAAGATGATATCCTGAACTCACTACTCAAAGACGAAAATTTGAAGAATTATTCTTTAGATTTTAAAATCAACACTGCCCTTCAGAATATCATTTTGGATATCAAAAGTTTTGGAGACATCCATTTTGAAGCCAGACCATGTGACATCGTTCTTAGCAGAAAGAAGAACAAACAAGCACAAATAATGGTACCGGTTGTTCTATCAAGATCAATTGAAAGTATCAAACTGAAGAAAATCAAAACAATACAAAATAAAGGAAACAGCACCTTTGGATGTTGTATGTTACCATAAAAGCTAAACGTAGAGTGTCAATTAAATCGAAAATCCAGCTAATAATTTTAAGATGATCGCTCATAAATGTCTCAACTCTAAAATTGTAAACATTCATTTAACATGTATAAAACAAGTTTACCAAAAATTAGTATTTGTTATTTGTTTCTTTTTTGTATAAATTGCCTAATGCTAACAACAGTAAACAAACATGTCCCCAAGTAAGGTGCTACCTATGGCTTTCAAAATAACACATATCCTAAATAAAGCCATGAAAGTTTTCGAGCAGACAAAATGCAAACATGAAAACCTGAAAGTACTACTATCAATCATATCCCCACCCACCGTTGTTCCCCTCAGTAAATAAAAACAGATCATTTACAGCAAAAACGAAAGTTGATTTTTTTAATACGTGCATGTTGGCCTGTTTATATATACATAATAAAGAATACTAAACCTCTAACTTACCATTGATACAGAGTTTATCATTGGTTACGTCTTAAAATTATGAAAAAACGTAATTTACCTTGTTATGTTAACTCCCTTGTTTACAGGTAATTGCTCAAGCGGCCGATGTCGGGGATATTTGAATTTAAATAATTTGCATATATAATATTTTTGCTTGTTATCATTTTTTAAATAATTTAATTCTGTTTGATCGTAATCTTGTGAAGTTTAATCACACGTAGCATTGATATATATGTATACCGGTCCATTTTTTATTTATGTCTTGATAAAAAAAAAACATGTTGTGAAGCAAACAGCGCTATTAAACTATGCAGGACTCATAAACGTATCTTTGCGCGTCTTGATGGGGTATTTTCAATTGATAATGAGGGACCTTTACGTTTTGATCGCTGTGAAATCCGGAAGCAATATTGTTGTACCTGCAGTGGTGATAGATCCTGCAATGTGCTCCTTTGTTGCATCATGTGATTTCCAATAAACTAATTCAAAATTCGTATTGTTAGTGTGTACACTTATAAACTGGATGCTAAAACCCGATGAATTTAAAATCTGGTGTTTTTTTAGTAACTATCTGACAAATCATGTGTTATTTCATCCTAAAAATAGGGTAGTAAGTTACAAATGACATTTTGCCATTCGGTTTCGGTCTATCGAAAACCGAAATGCATTTTTGGGGTTATCGTATCTTTGTCATTTGTAGTTTTGATATTTTTGGCGTGATAAACGTCATATTTCAGAGAGCGCAATTTTGAAGACAATAGCTCACTACAAATAATACATTCCAAAGTATGGTATCTTACGATAGTTCTAAGTCGAAAAACTGATAAATTTGACTAGAAAAACTGCAGTTGCTCCTTGAATTCGAAATTCAAACGGTGTAATAAGTGTGTCAAATAACATACCTCTGATATTTCAGATGATTTATTGCTTATTATAATTGATTTGTAGATTTGTTAACGAAATGATGTGTGCATATGTTTATTGACTGTTTGCAAATGTAAAGAGGTACATATGTTTAAATGACTATTTCATTGATTATTTGTTTGCGTAACGTTCGGTAAAGATTATCTAACTAAGATTATCTACTCAGAGAAAGAGGTTTATTATTTGATCAAGTTTTCATAATCGCATTCAGATACAACGATGTACTAGCAGCACATGGATTTCTAACGTGTTCTAGAATTCAATAGCTACAACTTATGATCCTTTTTTTGCCGACTAATTCTTGTACTCGAATGAAGTAGAATTTAATCAAAACCTCCAAAAGACATTAAAAAAAAGACGCCCTTGCACAATTCTATAATTTTACTTTCCTGATATGTTGATGATGTCCTTTCACTGAATAACCTATATTTTAGTCCGTAATTCCATACCCTATACATGTACTTCGTATTTCAGTGAATTTGAAAGTAAGGCTTCTACAGATACAAAAGGGGCTGCTTCATACCTTGATTTGTTTCTCAGTTTTGACACAGATGGACGAGTTCTCAATGAATAATAATGTCAAACGGGATGATTTCAACTTTTTAAATATCAATTTCATTTTTCTCAGCTGTAACATACCTTTTAGTAAGTCTAACGTTAATTACATATCTCAAACGATACTTCATGCTCGTGCATGTTCACAATATACGGACTTCATATTAAGTGGTGTGCTTCTTACGCTGAAACTGCTCCAAAAGAGTTTAGAGAAGGAAAGACACTCCGTACATTTTGTGGACAACATTAATAAATAAAGGCAACAGTAGTAAACCGCTAATCGAAATTCATAAATCGATAGAGAAAAAATAAATCCGGGTTACAAACTAATACTGGGGGAAACATATCAAATATAAGAGAACTACAAAACAACCTTTAATTAATGAAAACGCATCGGAAATCCTTTGATAAACTCAGAAATTATCAGGAAACAAATTCTATTACTACCTCATGTACCTCCCACAAGTTTAAGCTTCATTTTATTTAGTTCTGACGTGTTTACGTCTTATAACATACATAACTTTTGAACGTTTGCGTATGAGTGTTCTGGTTAATGTAAATCCGGAAAAGCGCTTCGAATAACAAGTATTATTACATTTGTATTTTTATTTAACATTTGACGATATGTTTTGTAAACGTCTATCACGTCTATCATTTTGTAAAAATACATTCAAAATTTTGATCTATATATATTTAAAGAGCGTTTATTACAACATTCAGTTCTTTCTGCGAATAAAAAGCAATTTAATATGAAAGCATACCAACGTTTATTACATTAACACAATTCATAATGACTAAATTCTATGTAGATTCAAAAGGTTTATTATTTCAATAACGAATAATTTATTTACTGTCATTCTCTTGTTGATTTGGTAGACGTCACTTAAAATATTGATTTAAAATTATAAGTAAAACATTTTTACAAATATTGAAAATTAACTATTATTTAAGAAAAAAACATTAATCAGGTTTATCATTGACCATGCATGACATTATTGCAATATTATAATAAAGTTAAGTACCTTTCAACTGAGTTGTAATGGTTTTTTTTAATTCTATTCTTCAACGAACTACAACAAAAAACACAAAAGGTAAGAAAATCTTTATTTATAAAAACATTATTTACAACAATTTAATTTAATTTGGTAGAAGATATTGTCCCGCTCAATTTTGAAATAAAATTATCGCAATTGGTGTCGGTTTTCATTGTTTTCATTATAGGAGAAGTTATATCAAGAAGATCTAGAAAGCGTGGAATTAAGACATATCATCTGAATATTTCCAGGGATACCAATTATCATGACAGTGCTCTTTCGCTAGGAAACTTTTATTTGTTTTGTTTGGTTTTTTTAATCTTTTTCTTTTTTAGTATTATGTAATAGTACTATGCGGACAAATGCTTGGAGCTGATATTTGCTTTTTGTTTGTCATTCTCACAATCCTCACACAAACTCTTTGGTCTTGCTGAAAAAAAAATTCTATCAACGGAATTTGATATAATTTCTACAAAACCACCCTTAATCTTGATACTTTTAGCGTTTTCAAATGATTTTGTACGTTTGAGTTCAAACAGTTCTTCTGAAGTAAAGTTATATGTAGGTACATTGTGATTAAAAGTAATTGCCGATTGGTCTGAAACGGGTGCGTTCAGCATAAGACCAATCCGTTTCATTTCATGATCAGGATACAGCATTTTGTATTCAGTATGCAAATCAGTAATTTCGATGTGTTGTGGCTGTTGATATGGATGGGTGTATCCAGAATTTCGATTGACAAAATCCGAGACAGAGGAGGAACCACTGCTACATGACCAGATACGAGAACAATACGCATGTGTATCATCGTTTGTGTTCATCGTTACATATGGATGAAGATAACTTGAGGTTTCAGATTTTGAAGGAGAGGAGTCTGATTCTGATTTGCGACAACTATCCATTCCAATGTTTTCTCTGGAACATAGTACTTCTATATTTATGTCAAGGATGCCGTTTTCGTCAATGCTGTCATACGCACTGTGTGATCCGTCATCAGTATTGTCATTGTCTGAATGGAAATCTGGTGACGGTACTGTCAAATTCTTCTTCAGTTGGATCGTTTTGAATTTATATAAACATAAAAATGAAACACAAACACATGTAATGAAAATAAAAAAGATAGCTGATCCCATAGAATAAACCAATATCTCACGATCCGAGAAACCTACAATTGAAAACAAACACTAAAAAAATATTATTTAACAATTTTGCATTAGATCTATTTATACGGTAAAATAAGCTTGATAAACTGACGAGCTTTTGTAACAAAATTTGAATATGTAAAGATTGTCATTGTAACATTGTAACAAAGGACATTAAAAAACACATCAGATATTGAAAAACTCCATTCCAAATATTAACTGGGATTGCAGGTATTAATCATTTTTTAGATGTGGTTTTGCTATGTTTTTTTATAAATGAACTTTATCATATACTTAAAAGAAAAAGAAAATAAAACAAATGTGGTCACCATTCATTAAAGTTCACAATCTGCCCCCGAAATAAGCTATGTTTTTGTTAATGTCCTTTTTTCTCTTAAACTGATAGGAGAAATAGAGATAATATCGAAAATAAATTACACAGATCGCTTAAATTTTACAATTACTTAGTTTATGTACAGCTTATTTGAAATCAATAATAAAAAATATAGGTCACAGCTGAGTTAAAAAAGATATTTCAATGATAATGCACAAAAAATGCATTTTGCACCTAAGGGAGATAATTTGGAGCTGTTTTCAAGAATATAAACATTTTCGAAGTCATCTGGGGCCAAACCGAATCGATTTTTTTGGTTGATTTTTGTGCCATATCATAAAGTAATAACTAATAGTGTAATAAATCAAATTTATAATGGAAAAACAAATGATTAACTTTTCGCTGAATTTTTGTACCGGCGAGACTCCACTCCTAGACTCGTCCATCAATCAGTATGCACTTCAGACTATGAAGTTATCAATTGTATTGCATTTGGGAAAACGTACTTGCGATTCTTGGAACCACATGCTTAATACTAAATAACTCTGGAAAACCAATTTAATTACAAAAACCAAAAGATATATGTTCTTTCTTTGGCCACTGCTTTGTCATCACTATCAATTTTCACGATACAGAGTTATATTTAACATGTTAATTACAAAAATCAAAAGAATATGTTTCTTTTTCATTTGAAATAAACAATTTTGTATTTGCATCTAAAAATCTGAAAATCAAGGTTTCTCCTTCTTTGTTTGGTCTTATACTCAGGAAAAAAATAGAAATGATCATTATTCTGTTAATCATTTGAAAACACTTAAACAGTATAATAAACGCAAAAGGTTTTAACGTTAGTATTTCGTGTGTCTAGGGCATTATGAAATGTATTCTTTGCATGCTTCATATCAGACAAGCAAGTGCTTTAACATATTTTATTGCTTTCAATATTATGTAACTACATATATAAGTAATGAAACTACAGTTAATGAGACTGTTCTAACATTGACATATATGTTGCCAATGTGAATAGGAAAAGTAAATCATTCAATATTAAGCAGAATATGTTCCTGGTAAACTTATCGATCCTCTTAATAAACTTATTCTAAAGGGCTACCAATTCAACACTGTAATACGATCATTGAACATGGTTTTATTGGTATAAATATTGATTTCTTTATCAGTAAATTAAAAGCGATCTAAATATTGCTAGTATGTTGTAAAAATGTACACATGCATGGATCTACAATCTGTCGACAGCTGTATCTCTGCATTGTACAATGTCATGTTTTTCTCTGACTGTTTATGGCGTCTTTACACTTCATACATTGTATGTTGGATTTGTACAGATTGATAACTGATTCTTAGTTGTGAATGACTTTGAATTAGCTGTCAGTTAACTGTGAGCACTCTCAGATCTATACCAAGTGTCATTCTGTTGTTGGGATGTACAAGTACCCTTCCACATCCAATTTCCATCTGATGAGTTAAGCCATTTTCAACTGATTTTTATAGTTTGTTCTTATGTTGTACTGTCATACCACTATTCCAGGTTACGGGAGGGTTGGGATCCCGATTACATGTTTAATATCGCCACATTCTATATATGTGTGCCTTCCCAAGTCAGGAGCCACTAATTCAGTGGTTGTCGTTTGTTTATGTGTTGTTTTTTGTAATTCATTTGGTTTCTTTTGTAATTCACCTGTTTTCTTTTAAGAAATGTATATGTATTAGCAAATATAACATCTATCGCTTAATATTTCTCGAATACATATGTAAAGTTCAACCTTTCTGTACATCTTTTGCATCATTCCATTGTATTACAGGGTAAGTGTTTTGTGTGGTATGATCTAGCTCGTACGACTGGTGGCTGTTGTATCTGAAATAGGCACAATGAAATTTTTAATAGCGATTTCTGTATCATTTTGAGATTTAAAAGATGTTTGGTATGAACAAACGATTGACATCTACATCAGAATTATAGTTCACCCTTCAAGTAAAAGCAATAAACAAACAAGCATCAAAGAAAAAAAATAAAAATACAACACTTTCAATGCAACAATTTTACGGTTAACATAAACACAACATTTAAGCTAATATCGATTTGTTAATATTTACTGCTATATCAAAATTTGGCGGTAATTAGAATTGTATGTTCTGAGCATAAATCGTTGTATGTTTACTCAATGATAAGAGCATTAACATCTTAAAAGCAGAGTCTGCTCAACTTCCAAATTAAATTGTTATATCAAGTCAAGTAATTCGTTTTTGCCTACGACGATCATAATAGTTACTATATCCAGAAAATGATAAATAAACAAAATCGTCACAAGGACGGTTTCCATATCTGTTGGTTATATTATGCATACCATGTCACGGCCCGTTTCTCAAAAAAAAACCACACATTCACAAATATTTACCTCGTTGCTTCTCTTTTTCAGCAGGGACGAGACCATCAGAACTTTTAAATTCTTTTAATAAAGTAACTTGCAATGATTTAAGTTTGATGACTTCTGAAAAAAATACAGTTTTTATGTGTTTGATCGAAAGTTTTTTTTCCGAATTTACACTTATTTATTTACAATAAAAATGAACAGAACAAATAATAATTCTTTGACCAATGTCAGATGTATAGTGAACATTTTCATTACTAGTACCTCAAGGTACCGATATGAAAATGAAAAAAATCACAGAACAAAATTAAAGAGTTAGGTACATACCATTAAAATTATTTGATTAGTTATCATAATGTACAGAAAATGAATATAAAGATGTACTCATAATATTGTTTTGTAATTTAAACATGTATATGTGGGACAAAATATGTATTACCACGGCCCATGCAGAGCATGGCTCTCGTATTGTTTTTACTTTTAGACACGAGGTACAGTTTGTTCTCGGTATAATGGTTTGTGAGTAGCGTGAGTAGATGAACAAAAGCTTGTGACGTTTTTTTTCAATAAAATATGTTACTTAATTGATACTTGATTGCTAAACAGGTTTTTTTCGCAAAATGTGTCACACTTTGTCGCATTTGTTCCCAAGAATCTTTATTACAGAAATATGCAAAAAAAACTATAATTGAAATCAAGTTCTATTGACTATAGACATGTACAGAATTATTTTGCCTTAGAGCCTCGGTGATCGTGTGGTCGAAGTAATAAATGTATCACTACTCTGTCAGCACTGGGTTTGTGAGTTCGAATTTTTCAAATGTTTCGTGAGCTGACTGCAATCCTAATTGACTTGCATGGTCAGTTTTCCTAGAAGTTCAGACACCCTCTCTAGACATCACGTTATCATGCACTTATAAACTATAACCGTTCAAAATTTAACGATAGTTTTCAAAGTTGCATTAACCACCAATATAACAATAAAAATATTTGTTTTAAATGTTACTCTAATTATTCTAAGAACAATTGTCTTCGATGGGGGTTATCATGACCTGCATACACCTCACTTATTGCGTGTCTTGGTTTTCAATATGTTTCTAAGGTTGATTAAATGTCACAAATTCGTTTAGACTTAAACCTGTGTTCAGTTAAAGATGCATTTGTTGGTACACATTCAACAGTCGGAATGACTTTCATTAATTTAAGGTAGATATGATCTTCGATTTTGAAATACTAGAAAACGATCGGTCTAGATCTTAAATAAAATGTACTAATTTCGAGATTAGTAAGTAATTCATATGTAAGGATTTTCATTTCAATATAAGTAATGACATGTTTTATCATATGTCTGGTTGTGTTTTACAAAAAACATAATGCGTTTGTTTAATTCAATGTTTTCCAACTCTGCCAATAAGGGGAGGGGGCACTCAAATGTAAGGGCAGATAATTCAGATAAAGTTTTGTTTGCAATAGAATGTGTTAAGAATTCACATATTTTATTATGTAGCAAGAAAACGAGTACCGTGACACCAGTTATTAGTTTTCTTATCTACAAGCATAATATTACAGCTATCTTTTGATGTTGTGTCTCACAATTCGATGGTGCAGTATTATTTTTATGGCCGAAAAAAAGGTTTTTCGTGCATAATCTATGCAACATATATCAAATTTGCACAGCGTGCACTATAGCGTGAAAATAAGCTGCGTGACCCATCCTTTATATTATCTTTTTCAAAAAAGTGTGATATAAACTACATTTTGACAAATTATTAAAAACTTCTATTAGACACCCGAGTTACCTTAAATGTTTTATCTCATTTATGACATGTGATATTACCTAAATAATTGGTTAAAAGAAGGCAGAATGACTAATATGCATGTGATTTTGTTTTACATAATCACACGGAAAGACGTACATGTACCTACTAATTATTGTTTAATTGTTTAAACTAAAATATTTCGATGATAAGCACATACACAGGAACCGTTAGTTAATATTCAAGACTAAAACGTTAAAATTCGTATGGCAAATATTCAGAGAGAAAAAAACAAGACAAAAGTAACGAAATAAGAAAAATGGAAAATCAACGAAATATCGTATTTGAAAAAGAAATGTAAACATAATATACGGAATCAAAAGTCCCAAAGTTTTAAAGGAACATTTTCTTCCACTCACCCGACAAGTTAGGTATTTGTTTAAATAAATTAAATCTTTTTTTTTAATATAAACAAGTCTTTTTCGAACCTTGTCATTTTAATACCTTCAAACATATTTATTTCTGTAGCTGATAGTGTCTTACCAGCATCATTCTATATGTGTAGCAACAGCGATCTCGTGGTTGTTAATTGCTTTCTATATATTTTGTTTGTGCATTGTGTTATCATAAGCGTTTCCTGGTCCTTCTATAGCTGAGTACACGATATGGATTATTAAACATTCCCTTGTATCAATATGTAAATGCTTTAACCATGATTCACTTTGTAAAACAATGTTTAACAAAAAATCCGAACTCTAAGGTAAATTCAAAAAGAGTAAAGTCAGTTATAACTGAAATAAGCAATCGTAATCAACCAATACAATGTTAAGACTTAATCATTCAACGTGCATAGTTATTTTTGAAAATAGACGGGAAATAAATTAGCTCAGTTAAGAAAAAAACATTTACATGAGACTATATAAGATCTGAATTTATGCCAATCAATAATGTATATATTTTGAAATGTTTGTGGTTGAAAATTATATTTTGAAGTATAAATGCCGTCTTGGTTTTTGTGTTGTTTGGAATAAAAGTGTCAATCTCATGATTGCTTTTATTTATATATCATACGTGATTCTGTAGTAGCCGCATTATCCTTCACTAAACATCCGTAGGTTTTATCACATCTATAAGAATAAAATCATTCACATTAATATTAGTTTCGAAACAAACAATATAACCTACAAAATTTCGGATTCAATATATTTAGCTGGTTGATCACTATAAACGAAATTATCTATATGAACTCTTTTACCAGATAGGCAATCCCCCAAAAAAATCATATGATTGTGTGAAAAAAATTAATTCGCCTAACAAAAGATTTGTTTATTGACACAAATACATATTTTCTTTGGCATGCAACACTGCATTGGCTGCTTGGGATATTATACATTTACAGTCCATCGGATTGATATCGACTCAATACCAGTTATTGAGAATAACATTTCCAAAAATACGAAATTTGAACTGCTTTCCTTGAGTAATATTACCTTTAAATAAGAATATGGTATATAAATGTTGTATTTAAGTAAATTGTTAGCATACATGTACCTTTCGTTGATCTTACAGTTACAAGAATAACTGCATTTTTTCCCATATTTGCCTGCAGTGCAAGGCTCGCAAGATGTCTCTCTTGTTGATTTCGTTCCTGGTTCACATTCTATGGAATTATTAAATTATTCTGTTTTCATTATTTGTTTCATGGCTTTTATTCAGTTACTTTTTTGCATTCCTTTTTCTTATTGATAAATTATATTTGTGACATACTCATATACTTGTCAATGTAGAATGGCATGCGTTTAGTGTATTCTAGACTGTAGTTGTATTTAGTTACGCAATCAGTACTGACTAGTTTTGTTTTGACATTTTATTTTTGATCATTTTCATTTTTATGTTAGAGTATTGTTTTGTCTTAAGTGATTGTTGTTGCGCAAAATTTTTTCTCTCATCTAAATCCACATGTATCTTTAAAGATAAGAATGTGTTATGGAATTAGTAATGTGAAGTAGTGTAGCTTATTTGGAAGAGAATACATCATAATTCTACGGAGTAAAAAAAATTATAACTTTAAACATGGAATACATAAAAACTTTATAGAGACGGGCACTTTTGAGATATATGATGTCAAAGATCTGTATAATGCATTATATTAATCATTTTTCAAGACTGAGTTAGATACAAAATGTCGATCATGGTATCTATGATGAGTTTACTTACAACCACTGGTTCAATGCCACTGCTGGTTGAGTTTTTATTTCCCGAGGTTATCACCAGCCAAGTAGTCAGCACTTCTGTGTTGACATGTATTATCATTGATATTGTCATAATAATTAATTAGCTGTGTACAAATTTAAACTTTGAATTTTTTAAATACTGAGGTTTTAAAACTTAGGAATAGATTACTTAAGCTGTATATTAAGCAAATCTTTTACGAAGTTTTGCTCTTTAACTTCGTACTTTATTTGGTCTTTTTTACTTTTTTTTATTCCAGCGCCGCTGATTAATCTTTTGTATACGAAACGCACGTCTTGCGCTGATACAAAATTTATATTCTGGTATCAATGATAAGTTATTTGCCCACGTTTTGTATATTCCTTTGGTTTTTTTAATATTGTAGACTGTCATATTAAACCTATATTGCAATATGTAAATAAAAAATACTTACCAACACATTCACCATTGTTTCTAATGTGATTATTGCAACAGAATGGTTCTATACCTCCGCTGAAAAAAAACTTTTATATAGTTTACTACGAAATTTATGAAGGCTTTTACTCTGTTGTCATTTTGTTATTTAGTAATATTGTTTCATTGATGTATACCACGTTTTTGTTTTACGTATTAGTAATAGTGCAAAACAGACAAACTTTCTCGTGCGTAATTGTAGGTTTAAAATGTACTTATATACCTATATGGAGTTATTTTCTTTCAGAACGACAGGTCATTCTTTTTCAGAATCAACCCGGACGATACCATGTTTCAATGATATATGCTCCAAGGTATAAAATAATGACCTGTGTGAGGTCATTATTTTCCTTGATAAACATGCAATCTATGATTTACTTCAAAACTTTATTCGTCTAATAGTTTTTTGTTGCCGATTTGGAAATTTATTTTTTAAAGTTCAATCGATGAAAGGTGTAAATGAAACCGTCATTGTAGTCTCGTATTTTAATTTTAGAAACAAATAACGTGAAGTTTTGTTAATTTATCGCTACAATAAAGAAACATTATCATATATGTCAGATGAATTTTAATGTAGACTTTCATAAAATAAATCCAGATTTAACATATTCGTGTGTAAGATTTTGAAAATCTAATTGAGTCAAACTGAAAAGGTTGACTGATTTTTGGTTGCTTGATTAACGTCCAGTGGCAAATATTTCATGCATGTTCAGAACGATACACACTGAATAGGAAATCATACTGTGACCTACATGTATTTATATTCGTCTTCGTGTCAGTTCTTAACTTTTTAAAATTTACGTATACCTTTTACACTATCAAATGATCAACTAATAAGATAATCTTATATTCTATTGAATAACATTAACGTAACTCACGAAAGGGTCAGGTGCGGAGAGTATATAATTATATCCAGATTATCTTTTAATAAAATGTATTGCTATTCAAAAGACAATCTCATTCGATTCAAATAAAATTGTTAAAAAAAATAACCACTTTTCCGCGATAGAAATAACATAACAAATAGAAAAAAAACATACCCCTCCCCCTTTTCCATAAGCTACATTTGTATGTGGTACAATAAATTACTTACAATTACAATGTGTCTTGTATTTGTCATACACCGTTGTCGGATGGTAACAATACATTTGTGTCTTACTTCATGCAGTTACAGTAATATTTTTTATTGTGTATGGATAATAATTTTTAAAAGGTTTATATCTAAATTATTTAGTGAGTTTTATTTCACATTCTAAATGAGCCGCAGGGCGTATTTAAAACCTGAACGCATTAGAAAGGAATATCCCACGTTAGTGTTGTCGGTAAAATAGGATACTAAATTTTACAAAACTTTATAAAATTAATATTTTTTGACGGTATATAAGTCAGATAACATAATTTAGAATGTGAACAATGTAGTATATGCACAATACAAGTTAGCATTCGTATCTGGCTTAACACAGTAATGATCCCACTAATATAAACAGAAATAAATCTATGAGTTTCAATAACAACTGTTTATGCTCATTTAGAAAGACCATTTGGTTTGAACATGTTGAAGAATTTTTTGTTGATTATGAAAAAAAAATGTACAAGGTAATGTGATATATGTTAGGTCATTTGTTGTTAAAAAAAAGCCGAAAGTTAGTCAGATTATCATCACTTTGAAATTGTGAAAAATAATTCAAAAGTAACATAATAGCTTGAAAAAGTCAAATGTAGCAAATCAAATCTTAATTTTAACAAATTTGTCTTCAAAAATTTTGTAAGACCAGCAAGGAACATGGGATAAACTATCTTTTTTTAAAAGACAAAATATCAAGAAATCCAGAAAATCGAACATTTTGGCTACATATGAGAATTGTTAGCCCAAACCGCTCATTCGTGTACAGGGGTGCGCGACTGATAAAGCATCTTAGATAAAGCGTTATATTTTTTTATTTAAAGGAAATTGAAAAAAAAACACAATCATAATTGCTGATAAATTCATAGAACCAAAAACTTAATTAAGGTTAAAAGACACTTTATATCGTTCATCAGAGTTTAATCATTTTGAAAATATTTCTTTCGAATTGTGCTATACAACCCACACATGATGATGATAATGAGTGAGACTTCGTCTCTTATCAAACAATGCATTTCCATCCAATGACGAGATATTTAAGTACGGAGCCACGTCATATATGTAACGAAGAAACAGAAAAAAGGTATATAGACAAAGCACATAGTAAAAATGAAAGACAAGCATCAAACAAGTATCTATTGTTTTTATGTGTGTGTAATTACAAATAATAGGATTACTCTTTGTATGTAAGATCATAAAATGGAAAATACCTCGTGGTTAGCATTACGATAGAGGAGGATGAAAAGTTTATGCAAGTGTACTCAACAGTTGTTAACGAATGGACATTTCTTTTTCCTTGAGAATAAAGGCCAAAATGTTTGCCGACATCACCTTTAGTACATTTCAGCAAAATTTCAATTCTTAAAGATTTATATAGATATATGAAAGCTCATGCAATTTGACAAAAAGTGTTTTCTAAATACGACAGAAAGTCTACGTCAATCCAACATGAACAAAAAATATAAAAATGAAATCATATCCCCTGAGACGGTATGTTTTATTATAGATTTATAAATACAATCACATTAAAAATTTATTGACTAAACATAATTCTGCATATGTTTTTGGCGATGGAACATTATTCATATTGGATTAACTCCCGTTCACAAAAATAACAAAATAATATGAAAATAAAGTTGCAGTTAACATGGTTAACACACCTCAGATGGTTTAAATGCTTATGCTGATAGAGAATATACATCAGACAATATCGATAGATTTGACGTATTTGCTGCTTTTGTTGACACAGGCAAAGCAGAGCAAATTGTACATAAGGAAGCTAAATATCTACTTTATTTATCATAATAGATTCATGAACATTTCTAAATCATTTATGTTGAATACAAAGGGACATATAAGTCTTATATTGTGTCTCAATATTGCCTCGTTAAAAAGAGACCGAAGCATCATGAGAATTAAAGGAGTAATGTGGAAAATACAGATCGGTTTCTTTTGTCTTTGCGAAGGATACATTGTATATGCTCAAAACTTAAAAACAGTGTTCGGGAAGAAACCTTTTATATAAAAAAAATCTATATAAAACAGGATGATCTCCAAAAGCGCCAAAACTTTTTAATTTCATATGCAAATCATCGAGGCAAAATATTGCGAAACCATTATACAATGCAAGAAAAAAATAAGCGGAAAAAGAACTATAAAAAATCCAGGGAACAAATGAAGGTCTTTCTACATTAAATTTCTAATTAATTAGAAGATGCTACGTCTTGTTAACATCAAGTTACTTCGCGCATAGGTTTATTTCTACAGTTTGTCGAAATTACACCCAGAGCCATTATGGCGCTTATTTTATACTGATTTAATACATTTATATTTTAAATTAACTTTTTCTTCAAATATAAGAGATAATTAGCTTCTTTCTGTGTACGTACAAAGGTGGCTTTATATAGTTAACTGTATGCTGATTCAGAAATTTTATAGTTTCTTTGGATTTTTTTGCATTTCTTTCAGTTTGCAGAAGGACACGTCTGGTAAATATTTTTCACCATACACAGTGCAAAAAAACATATTGCTTTATCACTTACACATGAACTAATTATCCATTTACCTTTAATCCTAACATTTAGGGACAATAGCTCCTATAAAATATCGTCAGAAGGCTATGAACTAAATATAACTTTTTGTCCTCTCAACAACCAAAAAAATCACCAATTCTTTCATATCTGGCTTTTATAGTATAAGATAACATGCAGTCGAACAAAACGAAAAAAAAATAAAAACTTGACCTTGATATATGAACCTGTGATCATTTTTTATTGGAATAAAGACCTCAAGTTAAGACAACCTAGGTTTCTACCCCTCATGGGTATAAAATACATGTATGTTTCACTTACGTCAAGTACAGAAGGGAAAATAACTCTAACATAGAGTCTCATATTGATTCGGAAGAGAGATTAACGAGCAATTTAGAAAAGATTCGATTTCTGTAAAAATTTGTATACAGCAGATGTACAAATACGATACAAAGTGTTCGGGAAGTTAACTCTTATCGTTAAAAATGTTCGGTTAAACATAATGTGGTTCAAAAGTGCGGTAATTGTTTGATATTAAACAATTTAAGCAACATATGCGGAATCATCACAAACTGAATGAAAATGTTAGATGGAGGAAGAAAAAGTTATTTATCAGAATAAAATTAATAGATATTTCCACTTAAAAAGTGGAAAGACCTTATAAACAGAAAAAAATATAATTATTTTGCTGAAAAGTGAAAAGAACTTATTATTGATAGTGAAATTAGACATTTACTGCAGAAATATGCTTCATTACATCACTCCTCGATTTGAAACTTTTGGTTTTGTAAAAGGAATATCAGTTTTGCATTGATAATTCAAATCCTGTTCGTTTTTGATTATTTTTCATAACTTTTTGTTTCTTGTTCATTGACCTTAACAAAAAAAAATCAGTAACTTACTATCATCTTATAAAATCAGTAATTTTCATATTAAAACTAGTATCATTTGTATGACAAAAAAACTAATAAAGACTTCAAGTAAAGAATAAAACATTATAACATATAAATAATGATTGCATAAATGTGTTCATGAAAATTGTTCAAAACCAACACATACATTTAGCAAAAATGGATTAAAACATTCCCAAAAACAACACTTTGTATGATCATTCGGTATAATTATTGATATTGATAATTAATATTTTTATTTTATAAATGCTTTAATAATATAAGATTCAAAAAGTCTACGACCTTCCGAAATTCATTCGTAATTCAGCCTTAAAATAATGCAACCTTTTCATCCTCTTGAAGAACAAGGTACAGAAAAAGCAGAAATCCATATTAGAAATCAAATAAAGTTATCTTAAAACAAACATGCAGTATTAATATCAAGATGATCATTATCACAATCAAATGCTCTGGCATTAAAATATACTATTTTTAATTCAAATTGCAGATCTTCAATCCCTTCCAGTAATGATGTTCTTGGAACGCAACAAGAATACTCCAAGACATAAAAGCAAACCTTTAGAGACAAAATGACAAAAACAAAATAAATCTGTCATTTAATTGATTCAGTTTGAGTGATAAGATGAATGAGATTTGGTTTTTTTTTCAAACACTACACATCGTTTATCTGCAAACCGAAGATCTAAGTAGAAACTGTCATTCGATATTTGAAATGGACTAAAAAGTAAAAATTTGTAAAGATTTTTTCCTAAGATGTTATCTTATGTTAACCAGATTTCCGATATGAAATGAATCATTTATGGAATTTAAGACAAGCCAAAACAGGTAAATATAGTAAGAGATTGTAAAAAGAGATTATTAGGTGCATTCCCGATCAATTGTTTTAATGTACCCAGTCCGGTTAAGATTTTCAAAATGATTAATTCAAGCTTACACAAATGCACTTGTTTTTAATGGGACGATAGCTCAGATTTGAGAGCACTCATAAGAAAATTGTTTCAAGTCTACATATTATGCAATCTACAACTACAAATCATAAAAACATACCAGTAAGAAACTTATGTCAAATTATACGTTTAAACTATGATTTTTTATTTCTTCAAACATATTCTATTTTAATATGTATTTATCAAAGGTACCAGGATTATATTTTAGTATGCCAGACGCGCGTTTCGTCTTCATAGGACTCATCAGTGACGCTGATATCAAAAAATTTATAAAGTCAAACAAGTACAAAGTTGAAGAGCATTCAGGACCCAAAATTCAAAAACATTTTGCCAAATACGGCTAAGGTAATCTATGCCTGGGATATAAAAATCCTTAGGTTTTCGAAAAATTCTAAGTTTTGTAAGCAGGAAATTTATAAAAATGACCACATTATTGATATTCATGTCAACACCGAAGTGTTGACTACTGGGCTGGTGATTTAAGATTATCACTAAGAAACATTACTTTCGATGAGTTTACCTCGATTCTGTAAAGACACATGATAAGTAAGTGTAAAGATTAATGAAAGCTTCTCTCCGAACGATCTTTTTTCATGAAAAAAAAGGTGATGGCCACTTTTTTATCAGGAGTGCCGAAAGTGGTGTTAGAACAACAATAATCAATCAATCTTATGTTTACTATTGATTAGTTGTTCATAATAGTAGACAAAACTTGCATTTTTTATCTAAACGTTGTGTTTTAAACTCTGCTGCCACGTTTATTGCCAATAAAATGCGAACTGTAAAAAAGAAACCATTATCGGTAAATGCTGTGTGCTTATTTCTCACAACTTGGGGATATGCAATTCTGTAACTGTACTTAATGAACCCTCCTTAATCTTTCGGAGTGTTTAATTATTTTTATAGAGTTTATTTGTATGTCCGTGCTTATTTGTCACATAAACCAATTTGGCAAACTCTAAATATGATGTAAAGTCAACTCTATATATTGCACTGATGAAATTAACAGACAGTTAATGTTACACTTTTTTTTTTTCATTCCCGGTATTTGGTACTTAGTAAAATAACAATGTCAAGCTCCACAATTTCCCAAAATCTATAATTGGCTATCTGATGTTCATTTGCAATTTTTTCGCCCTCACAAAACTACAATATCCCTAAAACTAAAGCATATCTTTTAAATCTACTAGTGGAAGATGATCTGTAGTTAAAGAACAACAAAGTAAAACCACAGTGAATTAATTTTATTATATAATACATGTACCTCAGTTACGAACCGGAAGTTTTAGATACTTGGGAATACCTACACTCCATTTGAACGACTTGACCTTTCAAATGGTCACAATTTCAGGTTGATAGTATCCTTAGAAGTTCAAAGTGAAATTTACTGATGAAATTGACCAATAGTTTTATTTTTTGAACTTTGACCGTTCTAAATTATACAACCTTATTTAACAAAAAATGAAGATGACGAATGAAACTGTATAGCCACTAACGGATTACAAGCTCTATTTTCGTACAGACATATCGTTACTGTGGCGTATATATACATGCCTGTTAGCGATCTTTACTATACACATCGATACTGTCGTACTCATTGCAATGCCTTTAAGTTGGTTCTAAAAAATACTTAGTATTCTAATTCAAAGGTTCTGGTCGGAATCAACGGTTTTGGTGAATACAGTTACGGAATATGGGATAAATTTCTTTGTTTAATTAGTTTTAACATACATGTATTTATTTAAAGTCGATAAAACGTTATTGCAACATATATTAATTTCTTTCAACTTTAAGGGTGCAACTGTTGCCTTGAAGTGACATTAGCCTGCTCTTTTTCGAAATCTAAAAGGATGTCTTTTACGTGTAATATATGTAGCTATCTCTCAACGCAGGTCAGCCATTTATCATGTGATTGAACCAGTAACCTTTGTTTGTACTAACCACTACGCCTCGGCTCTCCTTATAAAAGGTAGAGGAAAACAGATCTACCTGGATATTTCCTGTCAAATTGACTGAAGTATCGTAATGATACAACAATTAATTTATAATTACTATTTGGGGTAGATATTTTTTTGAGACATCATGAAGTAATCAAATATATTTGTTGTCTCGTCAATAACCTTATAGTTGGTAAAAGAATATACAGCTTCGTATTACAAACAGGTGAGAAAAACCGATTAAACACTCAAACGTTGCATCAAGAACCCGTCAAACTAGACAAATACAATATAAAAAAGAGTAAACAATAAACCTACTTATTATGGATTTAAAAATACATATTATATTGAAATAGCAACATATTAATTACCTGTTCAATCGGAAACAGATCTTCTCAGTTGCAGCAACACATTCAACAAAAACACTAATTAGCAGCAAATAATAAAAAAATGTGTGCTTATCCATTTAATCTTTGTTTCAGCATATAGATAACTGTAAATCTATAATAATTTGTGCGAGTTTCCTTTAAACACTGCCTTATAACATATCGATTGTTAATCAGAACTTGATATCGGATGTGAATTTTTACATCCTAACAATTTGAGCATTGTTATACTAGGACGTTCGTTATATTAAAAGCTAAAAAATGGTAAATAAGGAAACTGTTAAAAAAGTCAAATGTTTAAATTTTGATCTATGTAAACAATCAGAAATACATCAACAAGTTTTTTGTTTCTGTTTTGCTGTATTTATTTAAAGAGAAAGCAAACATTATTATTTTTTTCGAAATGTAAAATGTGGGTTTTTTCCCTATTTAATTAGTATTTGATTTCTCTTTTAACAACAATGTACCTACGGGTCTTGCTCAATCGTCACATGTGTACATTGTTTTAGATAGGAATGAAACATCTAAGACCTGTTGGTGACCTTCTGTTGTTGTCTGCTCTATGGTCGGGTTGTTGTCTCTTTGACACATTCCCCATTTCCATTCTCAATTTTATATAAAAAGAAATGCAGGCTTAACGTCAGCGATAAAGGAATTGATTCTTATCATACCCACACGGAATGTTCCAATTTTTTTAATGTGCACAGGCTCTATTTTTCTTTAAATATATTAGCTCTTCAATAGGATTTAGAATTGGTATACACGTTCAAAAAGTTAAAATCGATGCGTGAGAACTATTATTATTAATTTTCACACACATTGAATATGTTTTGTGTTTCCTGTGAAATAGTTGTGTTATATTATGATGCCTAATGTTTTAAACGTCACTTATATTGTTTTATAGTTTCCGCGATTATGAGGAATTTTTTTATTTTATTTTTAGGAGATGATTATTTTTTTATCACACATATTGAATATTTGAACACTGTTATTTACAGTGTCTTGTGGAAACATTGTGTTATCGATGTTATATTTGAAAATGTAAAAAAGTATTGATAAGAATCATATTATCATATGAACATGATGAATAGGTAACTCAATATCACTACTGTAGCATGTAAAATATACCTTGCAAACAACGTGTTCAAACAAGAGGTCATTACTGTGAAATCGACATGATGCTTCTTTTGTTTACAACGAACTTATTACTTTGAGATCTTAAACTAAATATTCCCAATTCTGCACAAACATCATTCATATAATTATGTCAATCATTTTTCATCAGACGCTGTTTGTAACTGAATACTAAGAATAAAACATTTAATCAGCAGTCTGGTTGAAATGAATTCTAGAAATATCATTTCATGTTAAACTTCAATAATCCTGGTTTTTCATAGACAATTATTACAAGTGTGTAATAATGAATATGATCACCTGCATCTATTCTGCGATTTATATTTTTTGTAAACCTTCCGCTCCTTATACATGTTATAGGCATTCACATCTTTTAACCAAGGTAAGTATTTGACTGTCTAGATTCAAACCAGGAATAAAGTTCAATTAACGCTACTGTCGATTGCTTAACGTGTAGTGGAAAATACCTAATGCATAATTAACGAGTGTAGAAAGTGTACAAACAACCTCGGATGTTACGTTCCCAATGTTACCAGACAGGACTGCGTACTTGTAAAACCCGCACAAAGAAATTGACACCCCCACTTTGAAAATGGTTAACTGCCGACCGGAACAGGACCAGATTTATACGTTGATTGTGTGTTAGTTTTTGTTAATATGTGTTTTGATTGAGTGATAGGGGCACTAGTTACGAGATATATTAAAAAAATCTAATTTTTTTTTGTTCAATCATTATCGAAATGCAAATATCGATATAATAATTAGCTTTTACCAGCCAGTATAGTTCAATTTTGTCAAAATAAGCTAAAAATCATTGATTATGAATTATTCACTAGCGAGTAAATAAATCGATCTATTTTAATACGTATTCAAGTGATCTTTAATTTAACCCCTTACCTTGAGATGGATAACATGTGAATTGTATGTGTAAAGTTTTTTAAAGGAAAAGAATGTCAACACTGAAAATTAATCAAAGGTAAAATCATTTAATTGACTGATTACATGGATTAGATCCACAAAAAGTAATTTTTATGAAGATAAAAAGGATAAAAAACATTTATTTTTCATCTATTATTTGAAATAACATAAACTTAGAAGAATCTAACAGCACGAGTTTGCATAATCTATCTATCTCTATATTTTCATCGCTTATATGGTCATTGAATGACTTTAGATGTCAACTTGATAGTCAATTAGATGGCATCTAGACCAAAATACACACGAAACGAAGCTACGTATTGTCATTCCTGTGTCCTGTTAACTCAGACTTTTAATAGTTTGGATATATGTTTTACATTGTTATAAATCAAATATGAGAATTTGTTTAAATCGGTGAACATGAATTTGACAGCTAGTGTCTGTTAAGTCATTCCAATTGGTGTTTTATAAAGTGTCTTTCTATGTGGAGATGCTTTACTATTGTTTCAGAAAAGGGAGAAGGTTTGGTATCATTAAAACGTTTAATCCGACTGCAATTGTGTGCACATGTCCTAAGTCATGAATCTGAAGATCAGTGGTTGTTGCCTGTTTATGTGGTTCATATGTGTTTCTCTTTTTTCGTTTTTATATAGATCACACCCTTTGTTTTCCCGTTTGAATGGTTTTATACTAGTCATTTTGGGGCACTTAGTAGCTTGCTGTACGATGTAAGCCAAAACTCCGTGTTGAAGGCCGTACCTTGGCCCATAATGGTTTATTTTTATAAATTGTCACTTTAGATGGAAAGTTGTTTTATTGGCACTCATACTGTACCACATTTTCCTATATCTATATACATGTATGAATATTAATCAAAACACTTGTAACACAAATGTGTGGCCTTAAAACATCGTTCCCTTTCACATAATAATTGTTCATGGTCAGTGCACCACTTAATCTGGGTCAACCTCTAACTTTGTTTATAATTTTAAGCGTTTTATGTCTTGAAAATAACAGAAAAACGAACGGATGTACAGACCAGTTCATATAATGTTCCCTTGCTATCTTGAATAAGATAAATGGTCATCGACCGTGACAAACTTCAATCAAATATTCCGTTCAAGTCCGTTTTCTTTCGTATTTGCATAAGTTAAACGCTAAACATTGTAGTAAAGTGTAATGATGTTGTTGGTTTTTTTTTACATCTTACGTCTTCTAAAAGATGCATCTTTATATATTTCATTTCACAAAATAAGGAGGACAAAGTACTATCTGAGAGATGACCTGATTTTTTTAACTTTGAAAAAAGTATCTTGAAATAGATAATAGAAGTATGATAAAAGAAACTAGCCGTGTGCACCTTTTAAAAGAGAGATAAATATATGGGTCTAGTGAAATGATGAGGTGATGATCGGTGCATATGATGGCACATAACTGGATTAATTATTCCTTTTAATTCTTCAAATGCAAAAACAAAATATTCAAAAATTATAATAGTTGCTTGTGCTAATATAATTTCTTATAGCAGTTATTCCCAAACAAAATGTGTATTTAACGAGCCACAAATTGATGCAATATATGCTCCCCTTTGTAATACATCAATGCATTTTATCGAAATACGGTCAGATAAGTTGGTTATGTCGAGTAATGTCATTTTGTTAGAAATCTCTATTAATATAGTTATAGTAAATGTGTTTCCCTCCGTTTAATGAAGTTCGCTTGTCATGTTTTGGAGTTTTTGTCTGATTTTTAGAATCATCTGGTTTTATCCATGTGAAGGCCTTAACAAAATTGCCCATTGACCCCCATTTTTCTTTTTATAAATCTTTTACATGAATAATGTTAAGCCATCTGTCGAAGTTTTAAAAAACTTGAATTATTTTTTAATAGATTTTGAGAACTTAAACTTGTCAATGATTAAGCTATGAAAAGTCAAGAGAGAATATTATCCCGCCAAATTTAAATGGCTTATGTCTCAAAAACATGCACATTGACCTATATATTTTTGTGCTCTTTTAATTCGTTTATTAATACCCTATCAATAGAAATTAGTGTTTTGAAAAGTTGCTTATTTGTAATTTCTCAATCGATTTCTGACTTTTGAATAGCGGTATATCACTGAATCCTTTATTGACATTAGAAAGAACATCTTACATCTTTATTACACTTTGTTTGCACGACGGTTTTCATTAATACTGTTTTTATACCTCCTTGCTATATTAAGCGTTTTATAGTATATACGTAGTCTGTTTTACGGATTGTTCGACTATCAACATCAAAATAAAATAAAAAGATTAGTTCACTATAATCGACATTCATCTAAAAAAAACTTATTTGATAATTATTGAAAAGTGAAAGCTTTACATATTGTACTTTTATTGTTTTGGTATTCAAAAACACTTATTTAATCGATATTTGAAAACGGATTGTCTGTCAAAGGACGTTGTTAGTAGTTTTGCTCAGCAAAATGACTTCTTTTATTATTTTAAAACGAAAGTATATAGTGTCTCCGCTATTTATTGATAAACCGCAATGCATCAACACATCCCTTTAGATAACAAAATAATACGTGCACAACACCGGTATGTACATGATGTTTGTCAAGAATATATTTTTTTATTTTTATTTTTAGAATACAGTATGAAGAACGATACAATGACTCTCATTTTCTTTAGCGTTATCTTCATTGGATCGAACATACAATTTAACGTTTAAAATTGATAAAAAAGAGGCAGTATGTTAAATGATTTATATAAGGAAATACCTTGATGGCATACTAAACGTTTATTACAGGCGTCCAGGAAACATTAACTTGTACAACATATCCTTTTTGGCAAAATTTTAATAATGTACTGTACTTTTTTCGATTATGATAGTTTTCGTTCTGCAAAAAGACTTGAGGAGCCTCGGTCGACGGACGTTCTGAGGACTCCAGCAAATAAATCAATGGTATGTCAACTTTATAGTTGTGACTTTGTGAACCGCATAAGGTGCGTTCGTTTGACTCTTAATTGACTAGGATTGACAGTTTTTCGACCCCGGTTCAGTTGCTCTCTCCATGCATTCCGGTATCCTCCGCCAATAACAACCATAACAACTGGCCGCCAGGAAAACGTAAGCAAAAATTCAGAAATGACGAAAAGAAAACGGCTTTCTACATCAGTCAATTAATTAATCAATGCTAGTTTAAGTTAGAAAGTTTAAAGTTCAGTTGAGTAGGAGATGTTTGACAAACAACATTTTCGGGATTCATCTGAAACATCATTTCAAAATAAATCCATCTATTTAAGAATTTAAATTATCTAGATTTCACCATAATTTTCAACCCAGTTTACTAAAGTAAAAAAACATAATAAGATAGCAACGACCAGTTTCAGAAACGTATAATAAACATCTGACCTTTATATAAATTTCACTCGAATAAAACATTAGAAAATTCAAATCAAGTACGACGTTGAATAGTAATCAAGTCCGAAAGTATGTAACAAATACGGCTTAGACTGTCTAGTTGTTATAATCAGCTTGGGGAAAACCATCAAAACAACAAAACACACAAACACTGAAAGGACATCTACCTGACAAGACATTTTAATATTAGAAAATCAAATATATATTAATATGCAAAGCTGCGGTATAGCTTATAAAGACCTAACATAAAAAAGAAGATGTGGTATGATTGCCAATGAAACAACTATCCAAAAAAGACCAAAATGACACAGATATTAACAAATATTTATCACCGTACGTCCTTCAACAACGAGCAAAGCCCATACCGCATAGTCAGCTATAATAGGCCACGATAAGACAATATAAAACCATTCAAACGAAAAAACTAATGGCCTTATTAATGTAAAAAATGATATATTCAATCATTAGAAAAGATCTAAAATGTAACACTATAATAACATTAACAGTACCAATTGTTCTGCACCAGATGCGCATTTCGACAATACATGTCTCTTCAGTGATGCTCGTGGCCAAAATATGTAAAATACAAAGCTTATATAAAAGATAAAGAGCTATAATCCAAAAGTTCCAAAAAAGTATAGCCAAATCCGTGAAAGGAATCAGACCTTTGCATGAGGGAGATACATTCCTTAATTTATAATTATTTTTAATATTTTGTAACAGCAAATTTAATAACACAATAAAACCTATTTTCATGCAAGTACCAGAGTACTGGCTACTGGGATGGTGTAAAACCCCTTAAGAAATATGTAACCCTTGTGTTGATTCAATGCTAAACATATGAAAATGATACATAAAATCCACAACATTTCCCCTTGTACTCTGATATTTACTAATCCGGTACTTGATAGATAGAGAATATGCAGTCCTAACAATAATTTTCCTTAAAAAAAGTTTATAAATTTAGATATTGATTAAAACAAATATAAATAAGGACCACATCAAGTATATTCTAGGGTGCGCTTTACTGAGAGACTCAGCAGGATGTATTTTGTACTAAAAAGGTTGTTTAGGTTTTTATTAAACAATAAAAACAAGCGCATCATAGAAAAATACTACAGGCATCTTTGTTTGAATTTAAAAAAAAAAAATCACTGTTCAGATACTGTGGATTATCTACAAAAATATTGGTTTTAATTCCCGCAAAACCGTTTTGCAACAAAACAAAAACTAATAATAATGCTTTACTTGAAGTTTCTCCTTGGTATATGAATAATATGAACCATCTGTATTTTTTATCTTTGCTGTTGCGATACTATTGCATGTTGAAAATTTCGTAATTTATATGGCTACAGAAGGGGTGATCAACTTTAGAAAATCACAAATTCAAATGGGGAAATAATCAAACGAATGAAATATAACTGTAATATTTCTGACTTAATGCATTGATTTTCTTATGTGGAAAATTGTGGACTATATGAAAATGTAACATGCAAATTGTGTAAACGATTTAATAGCTTTATTTATCCATTTACTTGCATGACAGTCGCATATATTTCCACTATTTACTACAATGTGCGATCAAAACAAAGATATATTGGTGTATATCAGTCAACATTGTGTTATAATTTTAATAAGTATAACATATATATTTTGAATTTGCTACAGATCTTCATTCTCTTAAGCTAAAAAATAGATTAATTCGTTTAGTGTTGATGGATATCAGTGATACATGAATGATTTAAAAGGTAGTGTATAAATTGACCTGAAAAAGAAGTAAAATCACAAAAATACTGAACTCAGTGGATGAATCAAAACGGAAAGTCCCTAATTGAAAGATCGAGGAGTTTTATTTGTAGCATTTAATTATTCATGCAGACAACTTTTGCTCATCACTGTTTACAACACCTATTTTTTTATAAGATTTCATAAGTCAGAAATTCCCTAATCAAAAAGATCAATCAGTTTTTTGTTTTTTTTATCATTAGTGGAGACGACCTTTAATTAGAACTGTTTACGACCCCTATATTTTATATGTTCCGACTCATCTGTTGGAAAGTCCCTAATTAAAAGATCTACAAGTTTTATTTTTAGCATTTAATCAATGATGCAGACGACCTTTGCTTCTAACTGTTTACGACCCCTATGTTTTATATGTTCTAACTCATATGTTGGGAAGCCCCTTATTGGAAGATCTAGAAGTTTTATTTTTAGCATTGAATTACTCATGCAGACGACCTTTGCTTATAATAATTTACGACCCCTATGTTTAATATGTTCTGACTCCTATGATGGAAAGTCCCTTATCGAAAGATCAATCAGTTTTATTTTATCATTTAATCAATTATGCAGAACTTTTGCTTATAACTGTTCACGACCCCTGTGTTTTATATGTTCTGACTCATATGTTGGAAAGTCCCTAATTGAAAGGTCTAGAAGTTTTATTTTTAGCACTGAATCATTTATGCAGACGACCTTTGCTTATAACAATTTACGACCTCTATGTTTTATATGTTCTGACTCCTATGATGGAAAGTCCCTTATCGAAAGATCAATCAGTTTTATTTTATCATTGAATCATTTATGCAGACGACCTTTGCTTATAACAATTTACGACCCCTATGTTCTATATGTTCTGACTCATATGTTGGAAAGTTCCTAATCGAAAGTAAACAGTTTCATTTTAGAATTTGATCATGTATGCAGACGACCTTTGCTAATCACTGTTTACGACCCCTATGTTTTATTTGTTCGGACTCATATGTTGGAAAGCCTCTAAGTGAAAGATCCTGAAGTTTTATTTTTATCATTGAATCATTTATGCAGACGACCTTTGCTTATAACAATTTACGACCCCTATGTTCTATATGTTCTGACTCATATGTTGGAAAGTTCCTAATCGAAAGTACAATCAGTTTCGTTTTAAAATTTGATCATTTATGCAGACGTCCTTTGCTTATAACTGTTTACGACCCCTATGTTTTATTTGTTCGGACTCATATGTTGGGAAGCCCCTTATTGGAAGATCTAGAAGTTTTATTTTTAGCATTGAATTACTCATGCAGACGACCTTTGCTTATAATAATTTACGACCCCTATGTTTAATATGTTCTGACTCCTATGATGGAAAGTCCCTTATCGAAAGATCAATCAGTTTTATTTTATCATTGAATCATTTATGCAGACGACCTTTGCTTATAACAATTTACGACCCCTATGTTCTATATGTTCTGACTCATATGTTGGAAAGTTCCTAATCGAAAGTAAACAGTTTCATTTTAGAATTTGATCATGTATGCAGACGACCTTTGCTAATCACTGTTTACGACCCCTATGTTTTATTTGTTCGGACTCATATGTTGGAAAGCCTCTAAGTGAAAGATCCTGAAGTTTTATTTTTATCATTGAATCATTTATGCAGACGACCTTTGCTTATAACAATTTACGACCCCTATGTTCTATATGTTCTGACTCATATGTTGGAAAGTTCCTAATCGAAAGTACAATCAGTTTCGTTTTAAAATTTGATCATTTATGCAGACGTCCTTTGCTTATAACTGTTTACGACCCCTATGTTTTATTTGTTCGGACTCATATGTTGGGAAGCCCCTTATTGGAAGATCTAGAAGTTTTATTTTTAGCATTGAATTACTCATGCAGACGACCTTTGCTTATAATAATTTACGACCCCTATGTTTAATATGTTCTGACTCCTATGATGGAAAGTCCCTTATCGAAAGATCAATCAGTTTTATTTTATCATTGAATCATTAATGCAGACGACCTTTGCTTATAACAATTTACGACCCCTATGTTCTATATGTTCTGACTCATATGTTGGAAAGTTCCTAATCGAAAGTACAATCAGTTTCGTTTTAAAATTTGATCATTTATGCAGACGTCCTTTGCTTATAACTGTTTACGACCCCTATGTTTTATTTGTTCGGACTCATATGTTGGGAAGCCCCTTATTGGAAGATCTAGAAGTTTTAATTTTAGCATTGAATTACTCATGCAGACGACCTTTGCTTATAATAATTTACGACCCCTATGTTTAATATGTTCTGACTCCTATGATGGAAAGTCCCTTATCGAAAGATCAATCAGTTTTATTTTATCATTGAATCATTTATGCAGACGACCTTTGCTTATAACAATTTACGACCCCTATGTTCTATATGTTCTGACTCATATGTTGGAAAGTTCCTAATCGAAAGTACAATCAGTTTCGTTTTAGAATTTGATCATTTATGCAGACGACCTTTGCTTATAACTGTTTACGACCAATATTTTTTATATGTTCTGACTCATATGTTGGAAAGTCCCTAATTTTAAGATCTACAAGTTTTATTTTTAGCATTCAAACATTAACGCAGACGACTTTAGATTGTCATTGTTTACGTCACCTATGTTATATAAGAAGTCATATGTCGGAAAGTCCATAATAAAAAAAATCTAGAATTTGTATGTTAACATTTATTAATTATTAATGCAGACGACTTTTGCTTATTACTGTTAACGACACCTAGCTATGTTTTATAAGTCGGAGAGTCCATCATCAAAAAAATCTATAAGTGGTATTTAATTATAAACTAGAATCCACCCGCGAAATCGCGGGCATATACAGCTTGTGAACTGATGTAGGATAATTTGTTGTAAAAGATATTATGTATAGATAATTTCATAAAAGGTAGCAAAAGCCCTCTCCCTTTTTCCAAAGTCCGATATTTGTTTCCTTTCAGTTTAATTTAATTATTTTCGTGTTTCTGGCCTTAGACCACAATTATTCTTCTCCTTTGCTACAATGCAGCGTTTGGTAAAAGTCAAATTAAATTAAAAATTTGCACCGCTTCAAACATGAAATAAATGTAACTGCTTATATATAGACCATTATTAATCTAATAAAATATCCTTATAGGACAATCCATCAGTGCTTTTTCTTTTGATAGCCTTATTAACATGCCAATGGTAGAATATGAATCTTGTATAAATGACTAAGACCGACTAAGGCTAATTTGAGAAGTGTTCCTGAGATGCAGAATTTAAAGAAATTCATATCCCGAAATCCTGAAATCGAAAAATATATTTCCGGATCCCGTGAGGATCAATTCCCGAATCCCGAGCTTAAAAACACCCGATCCCGACGTCCTGAAAAAGGTCCTGCTTCCCCTTTATCTCTACCCTACTTTCAATTTTGCCAAATCACAGCTTTCACTTTCAACAATAAATTTGTATGTCCCATTTATGGACATTATGTTTTCTAGTCAGTGCATTCGTGCGTTCGTTTGTCCGTCCGTCCGGCCGACTGTCCCGCTTCAGGTTAAAGTTTTTGGTTGAAGTCCAATCAACTCGAAACTTAGTAAATATAGTGCCGATGTGACATCCGTGCACTATGGACACATTCTTGTTTCCACATGTTTTACTTTTTTTGATATATATGCCACTGTTATGACCCCTTAAATAGTAAACAAATCAAAGAAAATAGTAGACAGAATACAGAATACAGAGAGTCTCTTTATATTAAAGTTACTTTAATATATAAGTAGTATAATCGTTGTTTACATGTAGATAAACGCGAAAATTAATTGTCCTCTCTAAGGAGGTATAATAGTTATGGTTCTTGCGATCTAAACACCATTATATGGAGAACGTTCTTATTGGCTTATTTATTTTTCATTTTTGTTATATATCAGACAATTGGTTGTACTTGTGCATGTTTCAAACCAGAAGTCTTATCTATGACTAAAAGTCAGTCTGATGACGGAATCAATATCCGGACTCCTTTTTGTCGTTTTTCTCCAAAAATAACTTAATCTGAATAATCATAAAAATGGATGACAAATGCAAATTTGCATGTTACCTATAGAACACAGAGGCATGCTAATTAATTTGTCGTGGAAGGAAGAGCAGCGACACACCAAATGAGGTCTTCTCGTTTAATAGTATAGATGCAGAAGGATTTTGCTTATCACTGTTTAAGACACATGAATTTTATAAGAAACTATATACATAATTATTTAACTGTGAAAAAAAGTCTTTGTATCATCGTTTAAAGTAGACAGTAAGGTGTGTCACTGATATTAAGACGTATACTTATATAAAAAAAAATGTCTTTGTTAGACTTCTGAAGAGATATGGTGGAAAATAAACAAATTAGGTAGGAAATACATAGCATTTCTATTATTGTTTATTTATTTTTCCTCTTTATTTTAACGTTTTCTTGTTTTGTTACACAACATTCTATCACATGTGTACCAGCGATATATCTCATCAGGAGCAGTACTACAATATGACGCTGTGTAGAGGAACCGACAGTGGAAGATCTGTATAGCCAGTCAAGGTCGTTAAAAACTTCCATTTGTTTGTGCAAAGGATTTAATTATCCAATTCAGAATTCAGCTCCCTTTTACTATAATTAAGTCTTTAGTAATGACCCTTCCAACTCGTAGCTGTTTTTTAAGATAGTATGACCTTGCCTATAAATAGCAGCACATGACATACAAATCTATGAGAGTGTGGATTAATCAGTACAGAGAATAATTCAATTACACAAATAAAATTATAAATTGCTTAATTATACAGATAATAAGACATCTGTATTAACAAAGCAGCGTACTCCACCTCCAGGCTGCTACAAACAATGTGGTCGAAGACATTGCTTATTTTGTAAAGCTGCCAATACATGCAAGCAGTTCTTTCATAAGCTTCGTTACTAAACAAAATTATACCATCTACTCAAATTTTAACTGTAAAACGGAGAACTCAATCTAGATATTCACACGTGACACTTGTGGCAATCAGTATGTGGGAGTAACAATGGACAAATTTAATATTCGCTCAATAACCATCGTTCATGGTACAAAACCAACAAAAATTTCCTGTCACAAGACATCCTTGATCAAAGAAACATCCTTTTGATAATGTTGTTTTCCAAATCATAGAGTTCAACACCAAGTGGAACACCACGGCGAGAATGAGAAGAGACAAATTTTGAATCCATAACTTCACACTTTAGAACCTGATGTTCTTAACCAAAAAGACTAGAAAAGATACAGGAAAGATAAAGAATAATTTAATACACAGCATCGTCCTTTTTATCCTGTAATATTGGCCAATGGACGTTGCTAACTTCAACTTCCAATTTTGTAAATAATCTTGAACTCCATTCAAATTATGTGTTCTTCTCAAGGCAGCTATATTCAAGTGACATTTAATATGAACTCATGGCCAAAGGTCAAGGAGTAAGAAAAAAATTAAACGCTTATATTCAATTTTGATTATTCACATATTAAGCAAAGGATAAGATATAACTGCATACACACGCGTTTAGATGTGCACTTGAATGGGTTTACATTGTACTAATTAGACCAAAAACTAGCTGGCCATCTTTTTAAAAGATGCGACCAGATAGTTCTCGAAAGTTGCTATGTTTATCAATAAAACAGTAAATTTCTAAAAACTGCAAAACATGATCAACATTTTAAAACCTTCAATTTAATGTCAGTTTCAAGGTCATGAGAAAAATTCACCTTGAACTTCAAATGCTACTACAATTTTTACCACGTCATCTTTTGAAATCAAGTAGTCTTTACTTAAAATGTGGTAGTCTTATGTCTCTGCAACTTCAGTTATTTTAATGTAACGAAGAAGATGTGTTATGATTGTCAATGAGACAACTCTCCACAAGAGACTTAAGAACCACAGAAATAAAAAAAAAACTATAGGTTACCGTTTTGAAGTTTGATATTGAATCATATATTTAATCATTCATTTTGCTCTTTATTAATTATTAAATTGAACCATCTGTTTTATAGTCACTATGTTAAACTGTATCTTCATTTCATCCTACACTTGCAGTGTGAAATTTTTTGAGGGGGATATATATTCATAAATCAACAACATTTAGCCATGTGAAGGGTTACATATTATATCATATATATTTATATATTTGTGTATATACATTACATGTTGTTGTATATTTGAGATTAATTTGTATGTGAATGTAGCATAAAAGGTAGAATTTAAACATTTTTCTTATAAGTGCTCGTAAGTTGTAGCGGGTTATTAAGAAAAAAGTGCATTTGTATTAGCTTGCATCAAATGTTATTAAAGTTATATAATGTTGTCGTTACAAACTAATAGTTAACAATCCATTGCTCTGATTTCCATCAAAATAATTTCACATAACTTTACTGTGTTAATGTAGTCGTGCTTCCCATGTATTTAAATAAACACAAACACGTTGATAGGTCTTAGGTTCTTTATTTCATCAGAATTGATGTTAATATTCTAACAAAAATGACCCTGAAATAATAACAATATAATTCTTATACAATTCAGTCAGTAGTAATTATCAATTACTATAAAATCTATATATCTATATGCATAGAAGAAAACTGTAGATTTCCTTTGCCCTTAAAATAATAGTTTTACAAGCTACACAAAACGATATTACACCATTTCGAATTCTGTATTAAATAAGTACATTCTATATTTCTCTGTATTTAGTGCATTGTGAAATATGCAACGACAGACTAAGTTCACAGCCAATACATAGCTACGCTTGTAGTATCATACCAAAAATAGTAAGTTTAACATAATAATAACACGCAATTGTAAGTGCAAACAAGACATTCCGTTTTGCAACAGTTACACAAAGCAGGCAATACATTTAAGTAAAGCAACATAAAAGTAACATAAACAATACAAACTGTATACATATAAACATACCTCACATGTAGTGCAAAGGTCTTTTCACCAACTGATTGATTTGAATCAGTTTACATTCTGTTTCAATAATATAACCTGAAGACAAAATATTAAAATCATAGAAACCTTATTTATACTGCTAGATTAGAATAATCAGAGTTATCTATCCTTAAATCTGGTTAATCAAATATTTACTTGTATTAACTTTAAAGAAGTATAAAACCATTTAACGCTCACTCATACAAACTGTTAAAATAGATTATATATTAATGTTACTAGAAATTAAAGTATAAATCATACTTTTACCAGTTTTATGTAGAATTTATATAGTTTATTAAATCTTACAAATAAAACTATATTATCAAGTTTATCTTTATTACTTTATGAGTTATGAATAGTTTACACATAACTTTACTATTTAATCAATCGCACACACCTTTCATAATACGGTCACCTATTCATACAAATATACACTTGTATATCACTCACTCTTGAACATTAAAACTTGAATGTTATTGTAATGAATATATTAGTAATAAACTGACCTTATAAAAGAATATGAAAGTCCTAGACTATTTCAATATCAAATTAAAGATATAACAACTTCCAATAGAGCTGAAGAAAATGGCTACCACTTCATATAAATATTTTAGCCAAGTGACCAGAACAAAGAATAGTTAAACAAAAGATTCCCGCCTAAATCATACTGACCAATAGAAAAGATATAAACAATAAGAAATGTTCTACCTGAGTAAACTAGCATATTACAAATTATAATAACTGTAAATAGAATATATCCAGTATATATTCTAATAACATAAAATCTTAAATAACATAAAACATAAAAATATAGCTCTACCACACATTCCCCCCAGCTATAAAATGACGTCCCGTCATTCCTCAAACTAATGGTGGTTCACTATATCTAGAATGGCTAAGGCTGCTTCTCGTTGTAATCCTGAGAATAATGGTGTTCTCGCTAAAGATGTAATGTATTCAGCCTTCTCTTGCCACTCAGCTGTTGGCTTCGAATGTTCCTCGGTGATAGTGTGACCAACAGAGGTAGTCCCAATAGCTGAGATGTCGTACAGACCGGAAGAAATCCATGCTGGTGATTTACGGTCTCTCCTTGATCGTCTGACTGGTACCGGTGACATCTCTAGTTCCTGGGGTTGTTCTTCCTGTTCTACAAGTGTATCCTCCTGTGGAATAACTTCTCCAACAATATCTGAAACGCTTCCTGAAGCTGTCTCCATTTCTGGCCCTTGGTTCCCCTCAGGCTGGGCGTCCCCTAATGGAATGAAGGCATCCTGTGCTGGTTCTGTTGCATCTACAGCTGGTTCATCAGTGAATGTAGGTTCACTGTCAACTGTCCTCTCCAGCACATAGTCTACATCAAAATGATCCACTGATTCATCAGATGACTCATCACTGGATTTACTTGAAGTAGTCCGGTGTTCAGCTATTGTCCTCTGTAATCTTGTCCTTGGTCTTGGAACTGGTTTTGGTATAACAGTTGGTGTTTCTTCTCTGATATACCCGACAGGTAGCAATAAATTCCTGTGGAGATTCCTTGTTCGTCCTTCTCCGTTCTCTTTGACAACTGTGAAAACAGGAATATCTAAATTCGGCTGGTCAATGACTACATATGGAGTATCTTCCCATGTATCCGCTAGTTTGTGCTTGCCGTCAAAAGCCACAATCTTTACAAGTACACGATCTCCCTTCTGTACTGCTGCTCCTCTTACACGTAGGTCGTAACCCTCCTTCTGATTGGCTTGTGCAATCTTTGATGCTTCAGCTGCAAGTTGGTATGCATGTGATAATCTGTCTCGTAGATCCTTTACATACTGAGTTGTTGGTAACTTGGTATCTTTATGTAGGCCAAACGCTAAGTCGATGGGTAGTCTTGGGTTTCTTCCAAACATTAGAAAGTAGGGTGCTACTCCAGTGGACTCATGACGGGTACAGTTGTACGCATGTACCATGGGTGAAACGTAGAGCTTCCAGTTGGCTTTCTGATGAGATTCCAAGGTTCCAAGCATACCAAGAAGAGTACGGTTAAATCTCTCGCACATCCCGTTCCCCATGGGATGATAGGGTGTAGTCCTTGACTTCATCATTCCAGTTAGATTGCATAGCTCCTTGATAACTTTACTTTCGAAATTAGCTCCCTGATCAGAATGGATCCTCTGTGGTAATCTGTAATGTAGAATAAAGTTATCAAAGAGTGCCTGTGCTGTGGTCTTTGCTGTTTGATTTCTGGTTGTTATTGCTTGAGCATATCTGGTGAAATGGTCGGTAATAACCAGTATGTTCTGGTGACCTCCTTTTGACTGCTCCAGTGTGAGAAAATCCAAACAGACAAGTTGAAGTGGAAACTGAGTTTCAATGCTGACCAAAGGTGCTCTCTGACGGGCTGGTGTTTTTCTCTTTATGCATCTGCCACACTGTTGTATCCAATCCTCCACATCTTTGTCCATCCCAGGCCAGTAAAATCTGTCACGAATCAGTGACAGAGTCCTATCCTTTCCGGGATGTCCCATGTCGTTGTGAAGTGCCTCTAATACAACGCTGATGTTTGCTGATGGCAGAACTAACTGTGACTTCCTGTCTTCTCCAATAGTAACTTCTCTGTAAAGTACACCATCTTTCATCTTGAGGTATTGGAACTGTCGCAGTAGTGGTGTTGGTCCAATATCTGCAGTTGTCGGTTTCTTTCCTTCGATGACATACTTTATAAGAGACTTGATGGTAGTATCCATGGCTTGTGCAGCTGCCCAATCAACTGTTTCAGTATCCGGTATATCTTCTTCCTGTGATGGTATTACAGTTGGGTTAACAGCAAGACTGTCAATGTATGCTCCTATAAGAATAGAGTTACAGATGGTCTTTACAGATTCTATGGAGATCTCTGTTGGTGAAATCCTTGTCAGTTGGTTGTGGTAGACGACTAAGTCCATCTGCATCACCATTCTTTTTTCCTGGACGATAAACTATGTTGAAGTTGAATGCGGCTAAAGCGGCCAACCATCTGTGTCCAGTGGAATCAAGCTTTGCTGTTGTAAGCACATAGGTCATGGGGTTGTTATCTGTAAGTACCGTGAAGTTGCTTCCATAGAGATAATCTTTGAATTTGTCGCTAACTGCCCACTTTAGTGCTAGAAACTCCAATTTATGCGGTGGATATCTCTTTTCCGACTTTGTAAGACCTCTACTGGCATAACTGATTACCCTCTTAATTCCCTGTTGTTCCTGGTATAAAACTGCTCCTAGTGCTGTACCGGAGGCGTCTGTGTGCAGTTCATAAGGTAATTCACTGTTGGCGTATCATAGTATAGGTGCTGATATAAGCAACTCCTTCAACGTCTTAAATGCCGACTCCTGTTCTTCTCCCCATTGCCATGGTTTCTGTTGGTGTTTCTTTGATGATTTCTTTACATTTGGATTTGGCATCAAATCGGTAAGTGGTTTGCTGATTTGGCTAAACTGTTTGATGAATCGTCGATAATAGCCAACAAATCCTAGAAATATCCTGACATCTTCCGGGTTAGTAGGTTTAGGCCAACTCACTACCTTCTCTGTCTTTGCTGGATCGATCTCAACACCATCTGCTGATACAACATGTCCGACGTACTTGACTTTCCTCTTGAAGAAGGAACATTTATCGGGTGCTAACTTCATGTTGTGCTGACGTATCCTTTCGAAAACAAGGCGAAGATTTTCTAGCTGTTCTTTGAAGGTCTTTCCAAAGATGATGACATCATCGATGAAGATACAGCAGATCTTGAGATGTAAGTCAGATAAGCATTCTTCCATCCTCCACTGGTACGTGGCAGGTGAATTGGTCAATCCAAAAGGAATCCGGTTGTATTCGAAGAATCCCAGTGGACCTACCGTAAATGCAATCTTTTCTTTGTGCTCTTCCAGGATCTCCACCTGATGGTATCCACTTTTCATATCTACGCAGGTAAAAAATGTACTTCCAGCTAGCGAATCGAGCAGATCTTCTATTCTTGGTAAAGCGTAGCTGTCCTTTATTGTCAGGTTGTTTAATTGACGGTAATCTACACACAGTCTCAGTTTCCCATTCTTCTTACGTACAAGTACCACGTTAGATGCATATGGACTGTGTGATGGTCTGATGGTACCATTTGACAATAGTTGTCGAAGATGTGACTTAACTTCATCGTACATGGCTGGTGGAGTTCTTCTATATCGTTGTTTGAATGGTCTGGTATCAATTAAATCAATATGGTGTTTCACTTCTGTGTTTCCAATATATTCATCCTTCTTGGCAAATATATCTTCAAATGATTTGATGAATTCTATCCCTCTTTCTAGTTGATCTTCGGTTAAGTCACTTTCTGTAATTTCCACTTGTTCAAGTATTGATGATGTTGATGAAGTATCTGTTGGTTGTTGTTCAATGTTGACTGGTTGTATTGCACATAAGACAGCTTGTGGTTGGATGGTAATAGTCCTTGTGGTAACATTTGCAATCTGAACGTATATCTTTCCGTTGTTCCTGTATCTGTAATCCAAAAGTATAGGTTCTATATCTAAATCTTTCCAATTCGGTTGAAATTCAGATGAATGTAACATTGCTGCAGTTGTACTGTATGGTATCTCTTTATCAGTGTATCCTTCTATCTTTATGGTTGAATTTGGTTTGATGGTAACAGGTTTGTTCACAGCATTTCTGACTATAGCTAATGCGTTGTTATTGCGGCTAAGTTCCTTTTCTCTTAGTGTGATGGATCGAAAAGTCAAGTACCATGGTGTTGTTAAGTTGCAGGACTATAAAAATCTTGTCCCATGTTGATCTTTCAATGACTCCATGACTGGTTGAAGAGTGTTAGTTCCAAGAAGCAATGGTATCTGAGTGTTATAGTTGCTATCCGGTATCACTAACAGCAAGCATGGATAAGTGTTGTTCTGATGTGGGAGAATAATTTCAGTTTCCAAATACCCTTCATATGGTAGTTGTTTTCCATCAGCACATTTAATATCAAGTAGCTCGTTTATGTGTAGTAAAGGTATATCTGTTAGATTGCTGTGGTAATATGTATGACTGATAGTAGATACTGTTGATCCTGTATCAAGTAAAGTCTTCACTGTTTTTCCATAAAGTACAACTTCAGTTTCTGTTGGCTTTCCATACAATCCTGGTGGTAAACTATAAGGACCTGATGCTGTTCCTGATGTACATAAATCTATCGATGGTCCTGCTCCATAGACTTCTTGAAGTTTAAAGGTTTTCCATCTTTATCCAGTTTCTCAATACATCCCAACTTCAAGTGACCTGGTTTTCCACATCTAAAACATCTTCGTTCATCCTGGTTGGCTGATGAAGCTTGTGGTTTAGATCGGTCTTGCCATCTTCGTTGTCTGGTATCTGTATATCTGTTGTTATTCTGACCTCTGTAGTTAATATAGCCTCTGCCTCGTCCTCTATAATCGGTCTCCATTCTATCAAATCTTGTGGTGAGTTGTTGAATAAGTCCTTTAACTTCTTCAAATTCAGATGTATTGTTGATAGGTTCTGATATTGCTGCAGCTTTGGCTGTTTGTGGTTTCTTTGATGTTTTCCTTTCCTCATGATCTCTCTCAATATGTCTCAGTGCTATCCTCAGTTCATCAAAGTCTTTGATCGTATCGTACTTATGTCCAGATATATCTTTAAGTTCTGTTTTAAGTCCTGACCATAGCATGGAATGTAGCATAGTGTTGGCATCCTTGTGTTGTACCATTCCTTCTCAATTGCTTTCCCAATAATATCCTCTAATCTGCAACTCCATTTAGTTACACTTTCATCATCACCCTGTCTGGCTCTGTAGAATTGAGCAAGTAGGTCTTCTTTCTTTTCTACATCTCCATAAATGCTGTCCAACTTGTGTTTGATATCTGGTAGACTAGCTTTAGGACCAAGGTGCATAACAATAGTTCCTGCTTCTCCTTTAAGTGACTTCCGTACAGCATAGCTGATGTTATCCGTGTCGTGTATTTATCTTCCATGAGTCCACAAACTTCATATCTCCAAAAGGTATAAGTGGCTTCACCCTTGCTGTTGGATCCTGAAAAAATTGTTACTTTGGGTGGATCTCTCATCTTAGTATATGTGACAGTTGTCTTGGTTTTAGATGTTTCCTTCTCTTGTGATTCCTCTTTCGGTGTAACTATTTCTCCACTAGTGGCTAAGTATTCTTTCATCCAGTCTTTCAATCCTTGAACATCATCTCCTTTTGGTTTTTCTTTTACTTCCTTCTTGAGTAATTGCAAGAGTGCGAAATCCTCTTCCGATATTGTATTTTCTTTTGGCATGATTATGTAGTATAAATCCAAGTATAACTAGTAATAGTGTGAAATAAAGCTATAACTTTATGACAAAAATGTCAAGTACTTAAAGACTATCTAACTATAGCCAATGAAAAATAGTAAATAAATGACAAACAATAGTTTGTAAATAATCTGAAAAGTAAGATAGGTTATTAACTAAAATAATCTAAATGTAGAAGAAAGAAAAAAAATCGATCAAATAACTACATATAAAATATGTCCTGTAAAAATAAATTTTATTAATAAATTTATGCAAAGAAATATGTACTAAGTACAATAAGTATGATGTATGTCTACTATCTGAAATTCAAACTAAAGTAATTAGTATTATGAATATGTATATATAAATATAAATTAATGCAACTGAAATTGAATCAAGATTAATGAATGCAATCTAATCAATATGAACACAATAAGTACATTCAAAATGTCTTACTTACTTGATACAATATCTAAACTTGGATTTGAGTTGTAAAGCTTCTACGTTTACACTCAACTCAAAAGAAAGTACTTATATATAATAATATCAACTATCTATAAGTATGGTAAAGTCAGTATACAAATATAAGACTAGAGTATGGCAATAGACAAATCCAATATAAATCACCTAAAAACCAATCAAGACTAAACTCAACTGCAATAAACACACTAATAATCTACCCAAACTCTGAAAAAAATAACTCAATAAGTCCTGACAGAATTAACTAACAGACAAGTGCAAAAGTGGGTAATAGTGTCATGCTTGAGGGATAAGGATAGTTAATAATGTTAAAGTGACAAAGTGTTACGAGGTATTCAGTCTCACTACTGCTCTATCTAAACTTTTAATATGCACCTATTAAAGTTTAAGATTTAACTACTTTATGTCCTATTTATATGTAAACTCAAAATTTGAATTATATCAATATGACACACAACAATGAATCATCATACAAATATTCAACATAAACACAATGTACACTAAGTATAAAAACACAAAAGTCAGTATAAATGCACAGTGACAACACACAAATACAATCTATCAATACACAATGACAATACAAATATAGTAATACACTATATCACATATAACACAAATAAAGTACAAGTATCAACTATAAGGTATAGGGTACTAGGTATGCTATGTGTATGTGTATATAAGTAAATATGCACAAGTAAACAAGTAACTATAACTGTGTATGTAATAGCTACAATCAATCAATCATGTGTGTATTGATGTATGACTATGTCAAGTCTAAGTCCAACTTGATATGTGAAGTGTGTAAGAATATTTTAAAATATTTTAAATGTACACCCTAAGTGTATGTGTGTATGTACAAAGTAAGTTTCAGCTGTGCAAAAGTCTATCTAAATCAGTAAAGCTTAGTGTAATAAGTGGTTGCTAATGTAAACAAGCTTTGTGTATACAACTTCCGGTTCCGGTTGACCTTGACCTCACCCTGGGGGTTTGGTAAATAAATGGGGGGTCAAGTCTCAATTACAAAAAAAAATCAAAGTACAATTACAACATGTACAAACACATCATATATAAATGTCTATATACTATTACAACTACTGTACAATCACTGTATGTAATAACTCTAAATCAGTTAAACCAAATCGTAAAATTTCAAATTTGTTTTCTGATGCTAATTATCTAAATGTTTCTAAGTTTACAAACGTAAAAAAAAATCAAAGTTTTTTTTTTCAAAGTTCGCTTTTAAAAAAAAAATCAAAGTTCAAATCTATATGACATATATTATATGAACACACATGTATAGACAAAACATCAAACAAACACAACAGTGAACAATGACATTGATTATAGTTACCATAAAACTGAAACATATTTTCACTGAAAATCCGTGTTGTTGATGTCCTATTTCTTGACTTCCGGATGTAAACACAAAGTTCAATATACGTATGTCGACCAGTTACGTACCACTTCTTGTGACGTATCGATACACTAATGTCTATTATGTAATAACGGAGTTCCCTCCACAGGTAATGGAAATCGTTGATCTCTAATAACATTGATGAAATCTACGTTGGGCGCCAAAATGTAGTCGCGCTTCCCATGTTTTTAAATAAACACAAACACGTTGATAGGTCTTAGGTTCTTTATTTAATCAGAATTGATGTTAATATTCTAACAAAAATGACCCTGAAATAATAACAATATAATTCTTATACAATTCAATCAGTAGTAATTATCAATTACTATAAAATCAATATATCTATATGCATAGAAGAAAACTGTAGATTTCCTTTGCCCTTAAAATAATAGTTTTACAAGCTACACAAAACGATATTACACCATTTCGAATTCTGTATTAAATAAGTACATTCTATATTTCTCTGTATTTAGTGCATTGTGAAATATGCAACGACGGACTAAGTTCACAGCCAATACATAGCTACGCTTGTAGTATCATACCAAAAATAGTTAGTTTAACATAATAATAACACGCAATTGTAAGTGCAAACAAGACATTCCGTTTTGCAACAGTTACACAAAGCAGGCAATACATTTAAGTAAAGCAACATAAAAGTAACATGAACAATACAAACTGTATACATATAAACATACCTCACATGTAGTGCAAAGGTCTTTTCACCAACTGATTGATTTGAATCAGTTTACATTCTGTTTCAATAATATAACCTGAAGACAAAATATAAAAATCATAGAAACCTTATTTATACTGCTAGATTAGAATAATCAGAGTTATCTATCCTTAAATCTGGTTAATCAAATATTTACTTGTATTAACTTTAAAGAAGTATAAAATCATTTAACGCTCACTCATACAAACTGTTAAAATAGATTATATATTAATGTTACTAGAAATTAAAGTATAAATCATACTTTTACCAGTTTTATGTAGAATTTATATAGTTTATTAAATCTTACAAATAAAACTATATCAAGTTTATCTTTATTACTTTTATGAGTTATGAATAGTTTACACATAACTTTACTATTTAATCAATCGCACACACCTTTCATAATACGGTCACCTATTCATACAATTATACACTTGTATATCACTCACTCTTGAACATTAAAACTTGAATGTTATTGTAATGAATATATTAGTAATAAACTGACCTTATAAAAGAATATGAAAGTCCTAGACTATTTCAATATCAAATTAAAGATATAACAACTTCCAATAGAGCTGAAGAAAATGGCTACCACTTCATATAAATATTTTAGCCAAGTGACCAGAACAAAGAATAGTTAAACAAAAGATTCCCGCCTAAATCATACTGACCAATAGAAAAGATATAAACAATAAGAAATTTTCTACCTGAGTAAACTAGCATATTACAAATTATAATAACTGTAAATAGAATATATCCAGTATATATTCTAATAACATAAAATCTTAAATAACATAAAACATAAAAATATAGCTCTACCACATTAACACGGTTTAGTTGTGCAAATATTGAGAACTGAGATTTTAACTTTGTTCCTAAAATCAATACATAAAAAGTCAGTAGGAGTTTATTTTAAACAAACATTAAAGTATTTTTACATAAAATCTGATCTGTACAGTTTTAAAATATTCCATATAAATCAACATCAAGTTTTGATAGGCAGTACACTTTTAGTTTCTAAGGTTTGAAGTAACACGATTATATACGTACAGATTTAACAAATAAGACAAATACGAATAACTATATCACACAAACTTACAAAAAAGTCATAAATAACTACTTTGTTTTGGTTTGTTTTGCTTTTGTTGCTCTTTTTGTCAAATACAAATACACTTTGTCATAAATGCACAATGAAAAAACAACAAATTTGGATAATCACACAAAACAAAAACACTGCCACTGGTATACAAAACAATTCAACAATGTTTTTTTTTCTACCAATGTCTTTTCAAATTTAAGAATTACACCTGTTTTCAAATAATTCATGTCTGAATTTTCTAAACGTGAGGTAAACATTTCTTGCTATGTAATACATCATTCTAGACACAATTGCGGGATCAAAACATGGCACTCCATTATTAGATCTTAAACCATATCAAAAGACTGTTGGTAACATAGAGTATATGTAGCTTCCTTAACAAAACTGTTCAGATCAATCTGGTATCATAAAAGAATCGAAATAAATCCACTAAAATTAATGCTTACTTAACATATCATAAATCACTTTAAGATCTTTAAATAGTAGGAATATTAAGTTACAGGTTATACGTTTTATTATACAATTTATCTCAGATTTAAACGTGAACCGATGTTGAAAGGGAAAAACATACTCAGAAAAACGAATTGTCAAGGCAAAAAAAAAATTTACGTACAGATTTAATAAATAAGACAAATATGAATAACTATATCACACAAACTTACAAAAAAGTCATAAATAACTACTTTGTTTTAGTTTGTTTGGCTTTTGTTGCTTTTTTTGTTTTCTTTTTTTTGACGGTTATGTTTTGGAACGGTCTTGTGAGGCTCCTCTTTACCAATAACACAATGATATCATAAGTTGCGCTCTACAATTTTGCCAATGCACATTATTACTGAAACTAATTGAAGTTATTCCATTTGAATTAACGATAGTAGATTTAATCGTGCTTATGATTATGATGATATAATTACTGCATGTATGTTGTTGTGAAATCTCAACAACTGATTTTTAATGTCGATTAACTGCTTTTTCTGTATTTTGTCCTTCAATGTAATGAAATAGTTGCAATAATAATGACTGACTGACTGACTGACTGATTGACTGACTGACTGACTGATTGAATGAATCAATCAGTCAATCAATCAATCAATGATTGAATGAATCTGTATTTCCTCTATGTAAATAAAGATTTGGCATATAAAAAGAAAACAAGTAGTTATTTACACAATGTACAAAATAAAATACACTTTGTCATAAATGCACAATGAAAAAACAACACATTTGGATAATCACACAAAACAAAAACACTGCCACTGGTATACAAAACAATTCAACAATTTTTTTTTTCTACCAATGTCTTTTCAAATTTAAGAATTACACCTGTTTTCAAATAATTCATGTCTGAATTTTCTAAACGTGAGGTAAACATTTCTTGCTATGTAATACATCATTCTAGACACAATTGCGGGATCGAGATTTTATGCTGTATGATTAATAGTTTCATAATAGTACTTCCAGAAGGGCATCGCCGTCTAAATTAAAAATATTCAACACGGACCTTTGAATATCCATAATCTTATAGAATATTTCATTTTTTTCTGTTTGCAAAACATGGCACTCTATTATTAGATATTAAACCATATCAAAAGACTGTTGGTAACATAGAGTATATGTAGCTTCCTTAACAAAACTTTTCAGATCAATCTGGTATCATAAAAGAATCGAAATAAATCCACTCAAATTTATGCTTACTTAAGGGGGTTCGCGGGTCTAAATCATTTATATAGGATTTCTCTATATTTTTCTATAAATGAACTTTATCTTATAGTTAATAGAAAATTAAAATAAAAAAGTGGGGTCACCGTTCATTTGCGCTCACAATCTGCCTTCGAAAGAAGCATACATTTTTGTAAAGGTGGTTGAAGTAATAGGAGAAATATAGGTATTATCGAAATAAAAAAAGAAATTTATTACAGAAATCGCTCAAATTTTACAATAATTTAGTTTAAGTACAGCTTATATGGAAATTATATTAAAAATATATGTCACCGATGAGTTAAAAAAGATATATCAATTTTAAAGCCAAAAAAGGGCATTTTTCCACCAAAGGGAGATAATTTGGAACTTTTTCAATGCTGTACACATTTTAAATGTCATCTGGGGCCAACACGAATTGATTGTTTTGAATGATTTTTGTACCATATGATAAAGTAACAACTACAAAAGGTAATAAATAAAATTTGTAGTGAAAAACAAATGTTTAATTTTTTCTGAAATTTTTATACCCTCGAGCCTCCTTAACATATCATAAATCACTTTAAGATGTTTAAATAGTAGGAATATTAAGTTACAGGTTATACGTTTTATTATAAAATCTATCTCAGATTTAAACTGAACCCATGTTGAAAGGGAAAAACATACTCAGAAAAACGAATCGACGGCAATTGTTTCAAACATAGATATATCATTTAAATAATCATGTAGACAACTTATTTTATTAATGACCGTTGTAGAAACTGTAATTGATATAGTGGGAATTCGTTACAAATATCTTTGTTGGATTATTTCAGAAAAAAGGAGGAAAACAAGGAAACTAGGTAAACAATATTCAGCATTCATTAATTCATTTTGGCTTTTTTTTTTTCCTATAGGTTGCATTTCTGTAAATATTGACAATGCAAACTGTGCCACTTCTAGTTGTGCCCTACTTTTCTCAAAGTTTAAACTAACATTAATTTTCTTAACTACCCCTACCTCACTGAAGGGTTACCACGGATTTCAATATAAACAATATGCACGTGTATATGTACTGGTAACATTCCCAAATAATGTCTCTGTGAGATTGAACACAGAAAGCTTAACTGAGAACCAGTATGTAAACAAAATTAATTTTCTATGAATATTCTAAATCTCCCCAAAAAAGGCGTGGTTTGATAAACAGCTGTTTTTACAAAGTGCAACCTCAAAAATTGGTGTCGGTGCTATTGATATTTAGGTATTTCCTACGTTGAAAAATGCATTATTGCTTTTCTTCTGTTTATTTTGTTCCTTATTTTTTGTTCTGTACCTGGTACCGCAGACTATCATGACCAATGTTAAACCATCCAACGACTTCATCATGACGTATTACACTATGACTGATGGATATTTCTGTCTTAGATGCGTGATTAATTATAAGTTGTAATTATCTGTCAACTAGCTGTAAGTAGCTGTAATAAACTTAGATCCATACTTAATGCATTTTTGTCTTGGGGATGTATAAGTACCAGTCCGATTCCACAAATGATTTAGTTAGATATATCTCTGATTTGTATCAATTTGATGAGTTGAGCTCTTTTCAACTGATTTCTATAGATTTTTCTTATGTTGTACCGTTACACCAATGCCCTTGATTGAGGGAATAGGATGGCGCGCCTACAATAATAAATCACGCTATCAGTTTTCTCGTTTGAATTGTTTTTCATTTGTAATCTCGATGCCTTTTATAACCAACTATACTGATGTGTTTACTCGTTGTCGAAGGCCGTACCCATAGTTATTCATTTCTGTGTCATGTCGTGCAGATCTCATTGACAATCATACCACATCTTCTTATTTTCATATTTATATTATTTTGTTATGTGTTATGTGACTAGCATAATTTTATAAGGTTTGTGGTGGTATTTTGTTGATTCATGACAAATTAATAATGATAATAAAGTATTCTTTTTTTTAATACTGTCATAATGTGATTTTGTGTACGATTGCTACTTTCAGATTAACAACGTACGTACTTACAGTATAAAATTTGGTGTTTTCAGTTTGTGCCTTATAATCCCCAACATCGTATATGAATACAAATCTAGAACGCATTTTAAAATCTTAAACATGTTAAATACTCAAAACAGTTCTTAACTCTTTTTCAAACAAAAATAATTTAAACTGATCGTTATGAAATTAAAAACCAATTGTTCAGAGAACCATTGATGGTCTTTCCACCACTTACAACATATTTTGATGTGAAAATATTAAAAATTCAGTTGATATGTCAGTTCCTATGACTTTATAATGTCTAAATATGAATTTGGAGCATATTTAGACCAAAGGTCAAAATCTAGATCGTCCAATTAACCTATGACCTTGACCTCAATTTGAAGGTCATAGACTAAGGTTCCAAACCTAAAGACACTAGTTCCTTAATATGTATGGTTCATGAGTAATATCGCTTTACGCATAATTCTAAACATAAGAGGGGCGAAAACTCCCATTTATTGTCTACGCACCCTTGTAACCAAAATTTATAAGTTACGACATGTCGCAACTAACAATTTAGTAAAAATAATTTGTCGATAAGTTATACGGCTTTTGAAAATAAGTGAAAATAAGCCAAAATTTATAATATGACCTTGACCTTTGACCTTGACCTTATTTTTATTTTTTTGGACCAAGGACCTCAAATCAAAAGACCCTAGGTCTCTATCACTTATGGTTTACCAGTTAGAAATGCAAATTCTTATATCAAACATAAAAGGGGGATAACTCTCATATGGAATCTATATACGGCTTCGGTCAAAATAAAATAGCACATCCTGAGGATATAACGAGCTATTTGGAAAAAATAATTTGTCGGTTTCTTATACGGTTGCGAAGCCTTAGAGATAACAAGAAAAACAGTGTTGGGGAGATAACTCTTATTTGGGAAAGTATTCGGTTAAGCAGAGTTGGTTTCAAAAGCGTATAAACTGTTCGATATCATATTCCAAAAATCTAAGCGACATCTTGCGAAACAAAAAAACAGCGAAGGAAAAAAATTAGGCGGAAGAAAAAAAAAAAAAAAAATAATAATAATAATTAAAAACCAATTGTTCAGAGAACAATTGAAGGTCTTTCCACCAGTAAATATCTATTTTGATATTAGAATATTAAAAATCAGTCTAAAATGTCAGTTCCTATGGCTTTATGATGTAAAGATATGAATTTTAAGCAAAGGTCATAATCTAGAACGTCAAATTTACCTATGACCTTGACCTCAATTTCAAGGTCACAAACTGAGGATCTCAAATCAAAAGACCCTAGGTCTCTAATATGTATGGTTAATAAGTTATATCACTTTACGCATAATTTTAGATATGATCGGGGCTAAAACTCCCAGTCATTGTCTACGCATTAAGACATTAAGTTACGACATGTCGCAACTAACAATTTAGTAAAAATAATTTGTCGATATCTTATAAGGTTAATGAAAATGAGTGAAAATAAGCCAAAATCAAAATTTAGAATATGACCTTGACCTTTGACCTTGACCTAATTTTCATTTTTTTGGACCAAGGATCTCAAATCAAAAGACCCTAGGTCTCTATCACTTATGGTTTTCCAGTTTAAAATACATTTCAAAATTTCAAATACAAAAGGGGAAATAACTCTCATATGGAATCTCGATACGGCTTCGGTCAAAATAAAACAGAACATCCTTAGGATATAACGAGCAATTTGGAAAAATAAATTTGTCGGTTTCTTATACGGTTGCGAAGCCTTAGCGATAACAAGAAAAACAGTGTTCAGGGAGATAACTCTTATATGGGAAAGTATTCGGTTAAGCAGAGTTGGTTTCAAAAGCGTATAAACTGTTCGATATAATATTCCAAATATCAAATCGACATCTTGCGAAACAAAAAAACAGCGAAGGAAAAAAATTAGGCGGAAGAAAAAAAAAAAAAAAAAATAATCAGAAGAAAACCAATAGGTCTTTCCACGGAAAAGTGGAAAGACCTAATAATCAGAAGAAATCCAATAGGTCTTTCCACGGAAAAGTGGAAAGACCTAATTAGTATAAAATTTGTCTCAATGGATTCTTCAGAATTTATCTTTTCTACTTCGTTTGTCAACTTTAATTCTTTATGCATGTCTCTAAATTATATCGCATACGATGTGTTACAGTTTAAAGGTAGTTACAAAATGACATAGCATATTTACCTTTTCACGGTACATTATTATGATATATTTGGGTATCTATAGATACAATCTATAGATCAGCGAATTGTTCACGTGTTTTATCAAGTAGTGCAGTTTCAAGTTATTTTCATTTTAATCAACGACTTTAATCTTTTTACGTAGCTTGTTACAGTCTTCTACAAAAAAACACTGGCATTATACAGTATGCATTTGAATCTAGGGGAAATAAAAGGATTATCGCTAACTAGTTGTACGTTTGTACTTCAACGGTGTACTTGTTTCGGCTTTTTGATTTTATTTGATCGGAGCTCACTAATGAGTCTTAAGAAAAAACGCGCGTCTGACTTATCAAATTATTACCCTGGTGCCTTTGATAACTATTGTAAATAATTGTATTTATATGTATAAGTTTATTTCATCGCGTGTCACCTTGTGAAGTCAGAGGCAGTTTTTCTTTTTGAGATGTAACGAAAGACTGACTTCGCGGAGTCGACAAATGTGCTAAATGCTCATTCTTATTCTTACTCGAAAGTTTGCCTGGGTGCGTTCCTCTCTCAAAATCCAGGATGAGCAAGTAGAAGTTAACTACTGATAAATTTCAAATTCACATATGATACATGTATGCTTACCTATTTTTTTAATTCTTTGGACTTTAATGAAAATATTTTTCAGTTCTATTCTGTTTTCTTTTGTCCGAATGTTTTGAGGATTTTGACTCCGAACTGAACATTATATATTCATATGGCAAAGGTTCTTTATTCAAATGATTTGCACACCGTGAATTTGTCTCTTTTGATCAAATTACTTCCCTTAGCCTAAGATTGAAAATATATTTTTTGTAGATTTGCGGATAATCCAGTCTTTTTCCGTCATGTGTCTTTAAAAACATCCTTTGGCGGATATTTACAAAAATGATGTGTAATTCTACGAAATGGGAAGGTTGATATCATCATGTTGTAAAAGAATTTGGCCGAAGAAAGTAGGTAAGTTAAAAGTTATTAAACTTCGAAATTCAACCAACAAGGTGTTTCCCTATATGCGAACAAATCATGAACAATATCTTCTTGCATATGTTTTTTTCTGTTAAGAATCTTGCTATTTTACGATTTTCCTTCATTTTATATGATCTGATATAGCAATTATACTATGCTTACGCTTCCGATTTTAAAACTAAAAAGGCTGAAAGATTTCACTGTGAACCATGTCCATTTGTACATGGACAGAAGCCTAAAAACAAGTACAATTCACCTTTATGCGAACAAATTGTTCATTCAACATTGGTATTGACATATTGGCATTTTTAATTAAGTGGTTTATATAATCCTATTGTAATGGCTGCCATCATGATAAGACAAAATGGCCGCTATGCAAGTTAGCAAATTGCTCCAAATTTTGCCATATGTTACATCAATCGTTTTTTAACATCTGACTGTCTATAATATAGAAAATTGCATTGTCTTTGGTTAAATGATCAGGTTGACTTGAGACCCCTTTTTGTAGTAATGAGCGGTGATAATTACATATAATAAGAGGGGATGTATTGACATTGTTATTCAAAAATAGTTATATTGTAGCATGTTTCTCTATTGTCATAAAAATTCATAATATTTAATACAATTAATAGATTTAGCTAACAAGGTCCTTATATTTTAATAAGGTAACTTTATTTGTTAGTGGAAATTGTTTTAATGTTAACTAAGCTTAAATTAAAAATTGTTTGCTTTCCCCTCTCTGTGATTAAAGTAAGATAACTCTGGTCAATTTTCCTAACATTCAATCATTATGGGAAGATGATATAGTTCTGTTTTCATTTATAGTCTTTTTCAGAAAAGTTCTAATTGTTTTGGGTAGGTCCCAATTACAATTTTACACTCTAGCATCCGGTATCAGTAAGAAGCTTCTGGAATAAAGTGGTAGCTATAGTGTACTGTTTTGTATTTGTGCGTATGTGTGTTTGTGTTAGGTGTTATTACACTTCTTTCGTGTACTTGTTTTAAGGGATCGAGTAAAGCAGATTAGTTACATCAGCTTCCTGCTTCATTTGAGTTCTGGCATAATGGTATACACCATATCGATCTTAGAAACAAATGCCTTTACGAGTAGAAGGACAAATGCTGTTGGACATTTTTTATGCATACCACAACTAGAAACAGTGTATTCTTGACAGCACAATTAATGTTTTTCACCGGCATATTGTACCTCAAATTAAAAGTAGGGGAATTGTTTTTTTAATAATTTACAGGATATGGCTGTAATGGCTTTAATAGAGAGCAATTTTATAAATACGTGGAAGATGCTTTTTCTGTGACATAGTCACTTGTTTCAGAATAATATTTCCCCTATATTTCTTAATGGTATATTAAGGTATAATAAATAACACTTATTCAGAAAAATTCTCGAACTACTTGACTTTCAAAGCTCATAATTAACGTGTTTACACACTGATACAATATTGTTGTAAAACATTACAAACCTGTAATCGTATAAGACACTATACACCTCGTGTGCTTGCATTAACTTATCCAAAAATATATTTATTTCAAGCCTAAATATTTCGACATGTTGTTTACATTTCATAAATTTTAGAATTCTAATTTCACAAATTCCGGATAAGATTTGACTAAATACCAATATCCTGATATCGTCAGGTAAATATGCTATATATTGCGTATTAAAGAAATAAACGTGTATGTCCTGATGATATACATTGTAGTCATTATCATAAAGTGATTGATAACTGTTTGGTTTTTTTACAACGATGCGCGAACAAAACAGACAGAATCGGTAACATAGCCAAATCATTGTTACAGCAGTCATTACTGTGTTACTATCTAAAAAAATCAATCATTTACAAAATAACACCAAAAACATCTATCAAATAATAAAACACATTGTTTCGCGTGATTGGCGTCAGAAAATGTAAATGTCACATAGGAAGAAATTTGGTGTTCATTTTATATTTAAAACAATTATAATAAATGGAGAATGATGGTGTGCAGAGTTAAAAATAAAAAATTATGTTTGAATTAATTTCAGAAACAGACCGAAATCTAAAATTATCCAGAAGTTCTGTAGAATTTTTAGAATCCATATATTGTTAATACCACTACGCGAATAAAATGATTTTGTCGTTTGTCGTTCTAATTATTATCAAATTCATAATAGAACAATAACAAAATGACATATTATAAAACAATAACATAATGACGGGATCATTAAAAGTACATTATAAAAACAAAGGAAACATAAAAAGTCGTACATACAAAACACCCCAGCAAAAACGAAAGATAATACAAACACATTGACGGGATGTATAAGTACCGAGCCACGTAAAATGGATATCACGTAAAACAGATCAAACAGTAAAAGTAGTATAAATAATTGATCAAAGACAATTAAAAGTACAATAAAACACGTAGTTAAGATGATAAAACAATGTCAGTATGCAGAATCATTTAATTGACCATAACAGGTCACATTTTAAACCTTTTATAACAAAAGTGTTATATATTGTATTTAACATGCAATGACGTCACTTCATTATAAAACATGTCACAATAACCAGGCAATTTTGCAGTTATTACATATGCAAAACCCAACATAAGAAATATGTGATAAATACATATATAAGAATACATCAAATCATTTCTAGAATATTAATAGTTATCAAAAGTACAAGGATTATAAAAGTGTTCATATTCGTTCATTATTTCTATTCTTTCTGTCTACAAAAATGACATATGTTTATCATTCAAAGGAGAGAACAACCATTTAACGTATTTGACCAAACTGCAATAGTATGCCAGCACTATTTAATATACACTGCATTAAATCTTAAATTATCAAATACAATTTGTAAATGTAACAATATGTAAAGGATACCTGAACAAATATTAGATATCAAATTCTCTCTAATTTGTTTGCTATTTTCACCTTTCCTGAGCAGTGTTGGGGGAAAAAAATTCTATCAACAGTGAAATAATCTGTTCACAGCAAAAAATTAGTCGAAATTAAATAATGACGTTAGATTTTCTTGGTTTCTTCGAAATTTCCTATTGTGACGTTTTACAAATGAAAAAACATTTAGAGAAATCGTCTGCTCACCCAGCTTCGGGATTAAAAGAATTTATCATTTTGGGTTGTAACAGAGATGACTTCGACACACAAATTGAACAATTCAGACAAAATATACACTAAGAAGATAGTTGTAACATGAAGTTAATGCATAAAAGAGGGACGAAATATACCAATTGGACAGTCAAACTCATTAATTGAAAATAAACTGACGACGCCATGGCTAAAAAGGAAAATGATAAACAGACAAATAATACAACACAAGACACAACATAGAAAACCAAAGACTATACAACACGAACCCCACCAAAACCCGGGGGATTTCAGGTGCTCCGAAAATGCAAGCAGATCCTGCTCCACACGTGACACAAAAACTGACAGAATACATTATGTTATAATACAAAGAATAATCGGAAGACAAATAAGAAAACATTTAAAATTGATTGCAAATGATACAATTGCTAAGGGTACATTTCACAGACCACCTGCCTGTATGATTGCCTAAAGAAAACACTAGAACGTGATGGAGTACTTGACCTCAACAAAAGTATCACCACTGTAAACATATAAAGAGTCATTGTAGGTTTCCGAGGTATGATGCCCTAAAAATTACTACTACACATAGTTATTAAAATTATACAGGGCTATTTTATCAGATTAGGATGTACAGCCTTTATAAAAACATGATAGCCGATACACTAGATGCAGTTTGCTCAATTTTGAATTATTGAAAATCAAAGGTTGTGCCTTAATATCTTCTGATCATTACTGATGCAGTTTCATTGTTAATTTGCAAATGAGTAAACCCTTATAAACTCATACACAAACACACACTTTAAAAGTCTGTACATGATATATATTCTAACAAAAAAATATAATCGCCTATAAACAAAGGTGTTATTGTTTTGCAGAAATTTGTTAAAGGACACGTTAATTAGAAAAACGGCATCAGTATCAAATAAATATTGATGCTTGTTTCCAACATCCTTATTTTTAATCGACGTACAACAAATTTTACTGGTGTACCTCCTCTGTTATGGCGATGAAAATACATTTCAAAATTTTAGCACTAATCCAGCAAAGATGTGATAAGATGAAAGACAAAATCATTAACGTTTATCATGTATATTGTCACCACAAAGTTTTATAGTCACCAATTAACATGATAATTTTCCCCACGACATTACAGATGTAGGCTCGACTATTATTATAAGGACTCTTACATATAGCTTCAATTCTCCTGTTAACATGCAACCACTTCATTATCGAAACAAAACTAGTCAAAGCATGTTGCATTCTTATTCATTGACGTCTAAATTATTGTTCAGTTGTGCATTGTTAAGTGTATAATAAAACCATTATTATAACAATCGGGCTTACAATCCATATTCCACTATTTCTGAGGTAATAATTATTTGATACGAATTTTTCATACTCTTTGCTTTTACGCCAAGGAAAAAGTAAAATTCAATATTGTAAATGTTAGCTTAGTCCTTTATGACTCAATCATTATTGGTTTCGATCGGTTCATTACTTGTAATAAGCGGCGAACTGTTCAAAGTAAGCACTGATCATTATTAAGATGAATCTTAAGTTAATCTTCGCTGTATCAGTCAATATAATTGATGGACTTTTAGGTGAAAACCTCGTTTTACATAACTAAATAGAAATATAGGTTTACCATACAATTGTGGATGCTGGTATTTTAGTTATTTGACAATATAATGATGGTCAAAGCTGAGTAAATACCGTGATGGCTGTTTTTCCTATGGTCATGTTTGAATTGTTAATAAAACTCTTCAAATATGCATATACTTTCTTGGTTAAATAAACTGGAATTATAAAAGGGTCAATGGAATCTCTTCGGAAATAATTTCTTAGTTATTTTACATAGTTAGAATTCCTTAAGCCTCATGAGACATTAACATCAAGGTGAATGTGATTTGCTAAAACATTTATACAAAGCAGTAGTGACAAAACACTACTGTCACAGATTAAAATTACCTTTTATTTGTGGCTGTCCCAAGTCTCGAGTATGAAATTGTATGATTGTTTTTGTTGCTTACTAATATATTAATTTCTTCTTTTATTTAGTGTGCATATAAATCCGACTAATTTATTTCTTGAAAATGTTAACTCATTTGTTGTAGATTCATGGTTACTTTACAATAATGCTGATATGACGTTTTATTCTATCATACAACTGGTGCGTATTATTAAAATCAGGCAAAGTTAAAATAAATTTGTACAGATTCTTATAGGTCTTCAGACATTTACATGTAAGAGTTCCTTTTAGCTAATGAGTTGTGTTGTATATGAATTTAGTAACGTCTACCATGCTAAATTTTTATAAGTGTAAAAATATATTTTGTTAATCAACTGAACAGTTTTATAAGCACTTTGTTAACTATTGACTTAATCCTTCCCATCTCGTCTATTGGTATTATATTCAATTATTTTGTCGAACTGAGACATCTTTAGATTGTATGTGTAACAAAATAGTATTGTTATTTACACGTTATTCTCACGACACGTGCATGTATATTTATCAAGAATTATGGATTCATCTAGACAAAAGCATTTGTGAAAGAATAGCAAGTTTCAAGCACAAACTTGATAAAAAAAATTAAACGGGAGATAATTCAAATTAAACTCATTCTGCTACATTGTCTATTACACCTGCATAACACATTTAATATGTATGTGTAAGTATACAGTATACAACGTCACTTAAGGAAGTCCAGAATTTTCCATCACATATGTTAATCATGTTTGTTTTTTGTATATTTATAGTTGCTAATTAGTTTGCCTGTCTCATTATCGTATGATTCATCTCAGTGTCCAATGCCATGGGAATGGGAACTTCGAGGCAAAGGATACTGCAATTCTTCTAAAGATTACTCTTGCTTATTCAATGAAATAACAAATAAATCTGAAGAATCGTGTCGCTTTAAAGCACATGAACTGAAATTAGGTAGGTTATTGGTCGTTTCTAAACAATTGTTTGTTATTTCGTAACAAATGCAAGTCAGTTACTGCAACTAATCTTGACGATTCATATTATGAAGATTTGGAATATCAAGTCTAATTATTATAAGAAGAAATCATGTTCTCCCAATAAACATTTAGAAGGATACTTTTAGTGGGTTTACATAAAGTGATCGACGTGAACATATTTACGTATAAAGAAAGCAACGATTCAAATTTAGTAGGTTAAAATAAACAGCACCAAAGCCAACAGTAATAATTATTATCAAAAACCAACTTAATTCTTCCACGGTAAATAAATAGAGCAAAAAAGAGTAGCGATACAAAAAACCTCAATTCAGAAACATTATGTTGACTCTTCAAAAACATTTACAAGAATCACTTTAATTTTTCATCAGGTTTCAGGGCAGTGTGGACCGAATACTTATCTGGTTTCATTCTCTCTTCTAGGTGAACAATACGTACTCCGACTTAGCCCAGAAGGCGAACTTTGCACAACTAATGCTAAATACCAACCATTTAAACTAAACCGTCTTCAAACTGAATGCACGTTTGTTCGATCAAAGTGCAAAGAACCAGGACAGGTTGTATTTCACAGAGGCAATGCAAGTAAAGATACGACTTGTCGCTGCAATTTCAAAGAAGGATGGGCATTTGTGACCAGACCAAAAGCTTTGTGTTATTGTGAACCTTCAGAGGAAGACTGCACGTGTCACTTAAATATATGTCCAAGTCGTTATGTATTAACACCTGGTAACTTTTTTGATTTATGGCCTTTCATAACTTTATGTGTTGGCATGTTGTATAATAATATGCATTTCAATTAATGATTCATCATTTTTGTATATCTAAATATACCTATTAAGGTTGGCAATAATTGCTTATGGTGTACTGATAGTCGTCAATATATAGTGTATGTTTAGGAAATGTACTTAAGTTGTCAGATACATGTACATCAATTTGTCCCAAGCTATCATATTTATTTTACAACAAACTACAACGTTATCTACATTATTAAAATGTATGTGTTTAAATTGATTGACATTTCTTGAGAAGCCATCTAGCTATCCACCTAAAACTGCCAATTTGCATATTACCCGATAAAAACAACGGATATCTTTATGTTTAAAGTTAAACAAGCAAGTGCAATAGTGAAATGATGACTTCTCTCGGTCTGTTCAATTTTATATTATAGACTATGAATATAGTTAAATCATTATCTAGCCTGCAAAAGAAGTTTTTTTTCACTGAATGTGTCAACAAATAAGTTGTTCCTGGTAACTTCTTTGTTTCGCTTTTTAATGTTACCTTTATCTGAAACATAATGAACGCAATTGCTGATCATATAATCAGAAGGCACAGCTCATGATCAATTTAAAGTTTGTATTGATTTGAATTCGAATGTGACTGAATTACTGCCTTGGAAGCCAAAAATATCTAAGAATATATGGATGGGTGCTGGATCTCCATTTGATACGATATTCCAGAGCTTGTATTTTCTATCATGACTTCCGTGAAAAAAAAAGAAGAATGAACGGAGGACGGGAGATAACCCCGGTTGTTTGTTTGGTTCGTGTTGATTAGTCTTAAGCTTTCAAGTTTGTGTTTAGTAGACTGCTGTTTGTATTTTTATCTTTTTTCTTATACCAAGGCTTGGATATTTTGTTGTCGACTTGGTATTTTTGCCTCTTTTAGATAATAGTTCACCCACTTCACTAGCATTTAGTTTGCACACGCTGGGGTATATATTTTTTAACCATGAAATATTGACAAGATGTTCTGATAATAGGTTCTTTAACAAATGATTTATTATCATACATTATTTTGACTCCTACTTTCAGATTACCAGTGTGTAAAAAAAATAAAGTTGAACTACATGTCATTCTCCTGTCCCGATATGAATCCACAAAGGTAAATCTACAGACCAAAAAATAGTCATCTATACATTTATATAGTTTGTTATGACCAGCTATGTTTGTTATAACCGATATGATTTGCTGTTATCAACAGTAATTAAGCAACAGTTCTTTTATTTTATAGAGCATAACATATATGTGACTAGTTGATTTAGTATATATGAGTGTTTTATCTCGTTTACAAAACATCCATCAATATCATAACCAACAATCTTAATTGTTCAATTAAATAACACATATTACATGTTCAAAATTAATGTTATGTTATGTCTATATATATATATTGTGTTAGTTTCCTTTCTCAGAGTTAACCGTACCAATTAATCAAACATGGCCAATATTTTTTTTATATTACCCACAGTTTTTAACTTGTTGACCGTTACTTATATTATTGGAAGTATGACAAACAAGAAAAAGTATGTATAAAAGTGTTTACCAATATAATATTAGTGCGGATTCCTGATATGAATCGAATAATCGAATTTTGATACAGCGAACTAGATGCGTTATCTCCTTACAGTATTAATTTTGTAATATAATTATAATTTATAGAGTATACAAGAGTCACTCTGATTAAACAATTTCTTTCAGAAACAACAGTTATGGTGAAACATTATCGAGAATCAAACAGATCATTGATGAACCAATACAAGGTAAGGAAAAACGTAACATTTAAAATTTCTTTAGATGTTTTCATTTATGCATACTGTTCGGTGAATAACAAATTTTCGTGGTTTTCGTGAGTGACTTTATCCATAAAGTTATGTGTTCAACGAGACATAACAACTCTTGTCCAAATCAAAAAACATTGAATTCTGAGAAAGTACGTTTTTTCGGTGAATAACAAATTTTCGTGGTTTAAATGGGTAACTTTATCCATAAAGTTATGTGTCCAACGAGAAAAACAACTCTTGTCCAAATCAAGACCTTAAAAGATCCAGGTATAGTTTTGACCACACAGATACGAGCATCAAATCTTGAGAAAAACATCGAATTCAACAAACGCACTATGTACTATGTATGCAACTTCAAATAAGACTTTAACAATTTCACTATATTGAATTGATGAAAGTCATACTTCAGATGAACTGTTCATTCCATTATCTTATAATCCCCATACTTAATAAACAAAAATGATATCGGGCTACTCTGGGTTTTTTTCATTACATGACAATTTATCAAACAATTCAAAGTGCTTATGTAAAATTATTTTGTGTAACTAACTGTCTTACGGTGACATGTTTGTTGACAAATGAACACATTTGAAAAACATCAATCTGCTGATTATCTGATCCTTGGTTAATTCGTGCAATCACCTCTGATTTACCACGAAGTTAAAAACCCACGACAAATTATTCCAATGAATAGATGTACTTCCACAGTACTTTGCTTAAGTGAATAAAATACACAAGAACTACTTAAAAAATCAAAGTTTTAGAGAGTAGTATGCTGAACTAACTACCACAAGGAGTATTTTGAATAATCAAATAAAAGGGAAAACTTTTGACTGCGCATTTCTTGAAGAAAAATGAAGAGAGTCTTTTATTTTGAATGGCTCAGAGGAGTTTACGTTCATCATTTGATATATTAAATAATATTTAATGTTTACTATGTACAACTCCACTGTTTTAAGATAAGAACATACTTATTATAGCTTAACAGTATGCACTATATAATAGTTGTCAATGTTATATACGTAATATTCTCTCGTTTATCTTACACATCAATAATCATGATAATTTTCTATTGATAATTCCTCAAAAAAAACACGCCAAATAGTAATCATGATGAATCAAAATGAAAACGGGTATGTTTCAGTTAAATCGATTTGTAACTATATAACAACCTTACTGCTATAATACTACAATACCTCTATTACCTTTATTCAGTTTAATATCTTACTTTTTCAATTTAAAGGCCGGAGTCACAGCATGCATTTGATCGTATCGACAATTTATTTTATCGTGTGTATATTATGTATAGGTAAGTATTAAACAATTCTGAATATTTATTAGTAGCTAAACTAAAGAGAAGTAAGTAAAATTCACAACCTCAATGAAGAATTGAAAAAAAGGAATTGCTTACTCATCACTCTGACTGTATTCATATATAAATAGGTGTTCACAAATCAGAAGATGTGGTACGAAAGCAGTGAGACAATTTTTAACCAAACACTAAGTGACGTAGAAGTTAATTAGATGAACGTTCGACCTTCAACAATGAGCATTGCCCACATCATATAGCAATCTCTTAAAAGTACGATTTGATTAATATTTATCATTTCAAACGAGAAAACTAATAGTTCAATATAATTGAAAAAACAAAACTGCGAATCAATATGATAAAGAAAAACAGACTACGACATAACAGGGTGAACCTGGTGCGGGAGTTTCTCGCTGCATTGAAGACCCATTGGTGGCCTTCAGATGTTGTCTGTTCTATGGTCGGGTTGTTGTCTCTTTGGCACATTCTCCATTTCCATTCTCAAATTTATTGAGTATACTTGGTACATGAACATACAGAATACGGCTGTATAAAAAATATTGGTGGCGCTAACAATTGTAAACGAATTTAAGTCTTAAATTTTCATTTTGATCTTAACTTGTAAATCAGTTTCTTAACTTATTGACTGTCATAAATTTAGTACTATTCAGACACATCGCTTGTAGTCAATTAAGTACCTTTCCATTTAGATTTGTTCAAGCAATCACTATTTTATACGTGTTAACATGATAATAATATCTACTGAACCGTAATGTAATAGATTGAAAAAATTGTAATTGTTTGTAAGCGAATTTTCTGACAGTATTGAACTACCGCAGTGGTTTAAAAGGAGACTTGATAATACATTGTACGGTCTTATGATAAAGAGCTGTTCTGATCAAAATAACCGTACTTAAAAGTTGGTTAAAAGTGCCTTTTTCTACTCTTACTTTTGACTGTGTTGTTTTAGCACAAAATAAAACAATCTGAACCAATTAACTAAAAAGATTAAACTCGTCAGATTGACATTGTATATAGCGTTTCCTGCGTAAACTGAAATATCTAAATAGACTGATAGTTCTGTTTTCATGCTCTTTTACGTTCAGACAGATGATTAAGGGATCAAATTTTATCATTATACTTAAGCAAATATATTTCGTTTGAGTAGGATGCATTAACCAAATGAAGGATTAAAATAATTGTAAATACAAGATTTCCTATTTTCCTTTTTGTTATCTTCTTCAGTATCTAACAGATTGAAATTACAATATGAACAACTATCTTAGTTTGTATAAATTATGCAGCTAAACCTGGTGAGAGCATAGCAAATACAGTCCTTCTATCGCAGCATATACATCAACTACATGTAAAAATTGAGAATGGAAATGGGGAATGTGTCAAAGAGACAACAACCATACCATAGGATAGACAACAGCAGAAGGTTACCAACAGGTCTTCAATGCAACGAGAAATTCCCGTACCTGGAGGCGTCCCTCAGCTGGCCCCTAAACAAATATATACTAGTTCAGTGATAATGAACGCCAAACTAAACTCCAAATTGTACACAAGAAACTAAAAGTTAAAATAAAATACAAGACTTACAAAGGCCAGAGGCTCCTGACTTGGGACAGGCGCAAAAATGCGGCGGGGTTAAACATGTTTGTGAGATCTCAACCCTTCCCCATTACCTCTAGTTAATGCAGAAAAGTTAACGCATAACAATACGCACATTAAAATTCAGTTCAAGAGAAGTCCGAGTCTGATGTCAGAAGATGTAACCAAAGAAAATAAACAAAATGACAATCATACATAAATAACATCAGACTACTAGCAGTTAACTGACATGCCAGCTCCAGACTTCAATTAAACTGATTGAAAATTCATGTCTTCATCATATGAATATCAGGCACAATGTGTTGTTTTATAGACTTTATAGCTGCAGTTTTTTTCGTAGAAATACGTCATAGGCATTTTTATTCAACAAAATATTTGAAGATTCACATTTCCTTTATTGTTCCTACACCTGTTCCCACTAGCATATTTAGAGAAGTTAAATTAATTTCTTGCACATTATGCCCATAACGTTTTCAAAACTAAAATGAACCTAATGAAAATGATGAATAACTCAAAATGTGTTTGTCACTTGATATTGTCAATTGTATTGAATGTCCATATATTTTAGTTGTAGCAGGATTTCTTATAATTTTGGAAAAACTACCAAGCTTCAGTTATTATCAGATAAGTAAGTTTGCAACTATAAAGGTCAGTGTTGTACACTTTTTTTTCAAAAAAAACTATACACATTTCGTGACTAAATCATAATTGTATTGCTTGTACCCCTAGATACTGAACAACAAAGACAAACAGTAAAAAAATTAAATGTTCATGTTTACGACAAGTTAAAAACAGGCAATACGTCGAACTAGCTTATTTTCATTCCATTTAGAGTTGCACATTGTCTAGGAAGCCAAAATTTCATTGAATTACAAGAACTTTATTGTAAGCTGGGGTTGATTTAATATTTTCGTCATACACCACGACCAAAAGAAATAATATCAATCGTCATGTATGCAAGTATCTGCCAATAGTAGCGTTAAAATACAACTGAATTCAACATTTGCCTAGAGGACAACATACATTATTGAGTAATAAATGATTGTGTTTCATGTACGAATGTTTAATTTGTTTTATACACAGAAAGGTAAAGATGACAAATCGACAAATTGCAAGCCACTGAAAATGCAATTAATGTTATATTCATTGTACCAAATAGAAAGTTGCGATGGCAGTTACTTACAAAAGAGGGACGAAAGATACCAAAGGGACAGTCAAACTCATAAATCTAAAACAAACTGACAACGCCATGGCTAAAAATGAAAAAGACAAACAGAAAAACAATAGTACACATGACACAACATAGAAAACTAAAGAATAAACAACACGAACCCCACCAAAAACTAGGGGTGATCTCAGGTGCTCCGGAAGGGTAAGCAGATCCTGCTCCACATGTGGCACCCGTCGTATTGCTTATGTGATTACAAATCCGGTAAAAAGTCTAATTCGGTAGGTCACATCCATGAAAGGGAAGGGGATTGTAGTTACGACGTAAGGAACATATCCGATATGATTTGTGAAACGGTTATTCCATAACGGTCAACCAACTCGTGATGGCGTCCGTAAAATTTACGAAGGGATGCTTTCAACTTCACCATTTGGAACTCTTGGTTTAATAGCGTCCTTGTGAGCAGTAACCCTCTATCAAGAAAATCATGATAGGAAATGCAAGCACGGGAATATCGTATCAATTGAGAGATATATACCCCGTATACAGGTGCTGCTGGAATGTTGCTACTTAGAAATGGAAAGTTCACAATTGGAAAGCTGAAATCATCTCTTTCGTCGTAAAGTTTTGTTTTCAACCGACCCTCATTGTCAATTTCTAGATGTAAGTCAAGATATGAAGCCGACTTAACTGTATTTGTAGTATCCTTTATCTCCAATTCGATGGGATAAATGCGTTCCACATAGTCACCAAATTTTGAATTGTTAAGTGAAAGAACGTCATCTATATAGCGGAAAGTAGAGTTAAAGGATATTGCTAACTTCTTATCTTTCTTCCTAAGAAGTTCCTGCATGAAGTCAGCCTCATAATAATAAAGAAACAAGTCGGCAAGTAGAGGGGCACAGTTTGTTCCCATTGGGATGCCGACAGTCTGTTGAAAAACACGTCCTCCGAACGTTACAAATATGTTGTCAATCAAGAAATCAAGCATCTTGATAATATCGGTTTCAGAGAATTTTTTGTTTGAATCAGAGTGATTCTTTACAAAGTACGATTTATCCCTCCCTAAGACAAGATACTTGTATCTACGTTGGCCATTCTTTTTTATGAAGCAAAGTAATACCAACTCTTTCAATTTGTCTTTTAGTTTAGAATGTGGAATACTTGGGTAAAGAGTAGAAAAGTCAAATATTTTAATACTGTTACAAGATGAAAGAGAGTTAGACTGTATGTCCTCTAAAAGATCTTTGGAATTTTTAAGTATCCACATCTGATTCACGCCACCTCTAGAATAGGCAGTTTCACAATAACTTTGAAGCCCGTCTTTTATTGCTGATAAAATAGATGTTAAAATTTAGAAAGAGGTTTCGTGGAGTACTTGGAAGACCCAGCAATATACCGTTGTTTGTAAGGACACTTATGTAGTTTAGGTATCCAATACAGTGATGGAAGATCCAGTTCTTCATCTTTGGTTGAAATACCAAAGGAACAAAGAACAGACCTATGATTATCCAGGATTTCCTCTTTGGTAAGTGTCGTGAGGCTATATGTTGAGTTTCCAAGTGAATTGTCTATACCTAGTTCGTTTATCAAGCAATTAATGTAATGACTTTTACAGACAAAAACGATGTTATTTGGGGCTTTGTCTGCGGGGACAACAACATATTTATCATGGAGGTCGGATAGGTGTTTAGCAACATTTGGGGCTTTAAAGATTGACGTAGCATGGGCATTGATGGACCCATTCAGTTTCTTAATTCTGATTTGTATTAACGACATCACTGCCTTGATCCATTCGGATAGAGTGTCTACGTCTTCCTTTTCACGCTTAGCCCATTGCCTGGCATAAACCTCGACTGAATCCATCAAAATTTTAAAGTTGTATTTCCAATTGATGGATTTAGGCTCACGATATTTCGGACCTTTCGATAACACATTTCGTAGAGAAGTGTTATTAACAATGTTAAGGTCACCGTTAATAACGTGGCCAGCAGGATTATATGTGAATTGGGAACTAGCACAAGTGCAATCAGGAGGTTTAGACTTGAAGTCGTCAATATCGAGATTCTGCAAAACGCGTTTGTAATTGAAAATTTTAGTTGCAATAGGTTTGGTATAGGTATAAGAAATTATTGGTACAGACAATCGTGATTCTGTTCTATCTTTTTTTTAATTCAACATGGACAAATATTTCATATTGAATTTTTCAAAGATGGGACATGTTTATTGTTTCCTTAACATATATAGTCCTTGGATGGTGTAAACTTCCAAATTACACCATACACCATTCACCATACACCATTACACCATTCATCATACACCATTACACTATTGACCATACACCATTACACCATATGTTAAACCTTTTCACCATTCACCTTTCAAATAAAACCATAATTCAATTTAATTTCAAAGAAAGCCAGAAAATTATTTATTTATTTTGAAAAACGAATTTTGATCACAATATTATAGATAATAAAAATCACTTCGTATCAATATTTTGCAAAGTTTTAAATGTCGTACACAATTCATTCACACCATTCCCGTTCGCACGTTACACTATTACACCATACACCATACAATTTCTACCATTGCACCATATGACATACACCATTACACCATACGCGGTTTTTTTTGGGGGAAAGTTTATTCCATACAAGGGCTGTATAAAGAAAAATGAAAAAAAATAAATATAAATATAATTCATTTTCTATTTAAGGTCATCCAACAAATCTTACATATGACACTGAAACTGGAAGTCTGATACTTACTTGGACAAACCCACCACCGATACTAGATCATATTTTGACTTACAAAGTTGCGTACACATTAAATGAATGGGAATATCCAGAGCCCCTTTGGATGAATACAAATGAGTCCTCTTGTGAAATTGCTGATATATTGCCACTCAAAACCTACAGATTTACAATCACAAGTTGTTTGGATAACTCTTTTGAGGGTGAATGCAGTGACGAAGTTATATATAAATCACCAAGTAAGTTTCAGTGAGAAACGTAATGTTTAAGATGTTGTTAGGTGTATTGTAAATATGATCATGTATGCATGCAAGGCTTATAAACAAATTGAAAGAAGGGCGAAAGATACTAGAGGTACAGTCATACTCACAGATCTAAAAATAACTGACAACGCCATGGCTAAAGAAATAAAAAAGACAAATAGACAAAAAATAGTACACAAGATGCAACATAAAAAAACTAAAGACTTATCAAATTAACCATTAATTAAATTTCTTGCTTCCAATGATCTTTTCTCGATATACGTTATTACGAACGCTGAAAACTCACTTTTAGAAAACCAGAGACCTAAAATATTTAAGGCCAGGGCTTAAGACCAAACAAAATTTCCAATAAATCCAACATAGATACCGGGATTGAAAATTTGTATTTGCGCAAGACGTGTGTTTCGTCTATAAAAGATTCATCAGTCACGTTTCAAAAAAACGATGGTAAAAAGTCCAAATAAATACGAAACTAAAGTGCATTGAGAACCAGTAATTCCTAAACGTTTTGCCAAATACCGCTAAGGTAATCTATTTCTGAGGTAGAAAATCATTAGTATTTCAAAAAATCTGAAGGACTGTTAACAAATGAAAACTGCAAATGCATGATAATCAATTTGCTTTAGAATATTGGATCCTTCGCATACAATGTATCAATGGTTAACAAATCTATTACAATGTAACAAAACCAGATGCAAGTACACTAAAGTTTAACAATGTGTTGTTGTGCTGTGGTCACTTATTCTTGTATTGTATCCTTCATTTTTGTTTTAATATGGGTTTTGTCTATATGTTATTTGGTTTTTTTTTTAATTTTAGTATATTTATTTGTTTAATAGTAATCAAGATCAGGATTATAACACGATGTTGACAGCTGTATCCCTATGTTTGACATTGTAACCTATTATTAGGTCTTTCCACTTTTCTGTGAAAAGTCCTATTGTATTTGTTCTGATTATTATTATTATTATTAGGTCTTTCCACTTTTCTGTGGAAAGACCTATTGTTTTTCTTCTGATTATTTTTTTTTTTTTTTTTTTTCTTCCGCCTAATTTTGTTCTTGCGATAAACATTTGTTTCGCAATATGTCGCTTAGATATTTTGTATATGATATCGAACAGTTTATGCGCTTTTGAAATTTACCCTGCGTAAACGAATACTTTTCTTTGTAGGAGTTATCTCCCCAAACACTGTTTTCCTTGTTAGCGCATCTCCTTCGCAACCGTAAAAGATTATGACAAATTTATTTTACAAAATTGCTTGTTATATCCTTCGCATGATTTGTCCTATTTTGACCTTAGCGATATGACCGCTCCATATGAGAGTTATTTCCCCTTATGCATCTGATATAAGTGATATGAATTTCTATCTTATAAACCATAAGTGATAGAGACCTAGGATCTTTTGATTTGAGGTCCTTGGTCCCAGAAAATGAAAATTAGGTCAAGGTCAAAGGTCAAGGTCATATTCTAATATTTGAATTTGGCTTATTTTAACTTATATCCAAAGACTGTATAAGATATCAACAAATTATTTTTACTAAATTGTTAGTTGCGACATGTCGTAAGATGTAAATTTTGATTGCAAGCGTACGTTGAATGTAAAAGGGAGTTTTCTCCCCTCTTGTATTTAAAAATACGCGTTTGGTGATTTAACTCATTAACTAAATATAATTAAGACCTATGGTCTTTTGATTTGAGGTCCTTGGTTTATGACCTTGAAATTGATCTCAAGGTCATAGCTTAATTTGACGTTCTAGATTTTGACCTTTGCTTTTATTCTATATGTATACATGAAAAAGATAAACAACTTTTAGAAAAAGGTATCAAACCATTTAACCTTGAAAAAAACAACCGGAAGTGACCTTTTGTAAACCGGAAGTAGCTTTTTTTTGTACTTTATTAATATAAAAGTATATAGAACCAGATATTTTTGGAATCAGTGTCAAGTAAATATTCAAATATAATCGGAAGTAACATTTTTCAAACCGGAAGTAACAAATTATCTCCCTTATTTAAAAAAAATGTATGGAAACAATATATTTTTGGAATCAGCTTACTAGGAGCTATCATTTGACGATTGAAATGACATTTTAAACTTAGTTTCACAACTTTTCATATCAAAATACATTGTTTTGATGGAAAGACCTTCAATTGTTCTCTGAACAATTGGTTTTTAATTATTAAGTCTTTCCACTTTTCTGTGGAAAGACTTATTGTTTTTCTTCTGATTATTATTTTTTTTTTTTCTTCCGCCAAATTTTGTTCTTGCGATAAATGTTTGTTTCGCAATATGTCGCTTAGATATTTCTCATATGGTATCGTATAGTTTATGCGCTTTTAAATTTCACCCTGCTAAGGCGAACCATTTTCTTTGTAAGAGTTATCTCCCTATTCACTGTTTATCATCTGTGTGCATCTCCTTCGTAACCAAAAAAGATAGCGACAAAATTCCTTTTACAAATTGTTTGTTACATCCTCAGGAATTTTTGGCTAATTTGGATCGAAGCGATTCGATGACATTTTATAGGAGTTATCTACCTTTACAAAATAAATTTGTCGGTATGTTTTTTTAACTCATAAACAATTAACCGTTTAACCCTGGAATGTTTTTATTTGAGGCCCCTAGGTCCTAACTTAGAAAATGAGGTCAAGGTCAAAGGTCAAGGTCAAGTTCTCAATTGTGACTTTTTGCTTGTTTTTGCATTTTCTCCGACACTTTGAGAGATACATGTAAAAGAACAAGTGCAAAATGTCTGCTTTATTGTAATGAAGATATGCTACATTTAGTATTATACAATTTAATGGCATCTTATAGGAGTTGGTGCCCCTGAAATGTCTTGATATGAGGTTATTTGATTATAACTTTAACTAAGTTCATTATAAAGCCATATGACCTTGTACAAAAGGTTAGGTGACAAATGACCTTGAAAAATGACTACCGGAAGTGACCTTGAGAAAACCGGAAGTAGCCTTTTTTGCAATTTTTTCATATAAAAGTACTCAGAATCCATATATTTTGTCATATAGATACATAAACTGATTACTGAATACTAAAAATGACTTCCAACAAACCGGAAGTGGCCAATAATCTCCCATTCTACATATAAAAGTATATAGAAACTATATATTTTTGGAATCAGTGTCAAAGAAGCTATCATATGAGACCAGAAGTGACATTCATCTCACCGGAAGTAGTATATTATCTCCCTTATATCACTCATTAATATAATTAAACCATTATTTATCGCATCAGTATGAAGAAACTATCTTATCAAAATTTCTTTGGTGTGGAAAGACTTTCAATTGTTCTCTGAACAATTGGTTTTTAATTAGTTCTTTCCACTTTTCTGTGGAAAGCCTATTGTATTTGTTCTGATTATTATTATTATTATTTTTTTTTTTTTCCGCCAAATTTTGTTCTTGCGATAAATGTTTGTTTCGCAATATGTCGCTTAGAATTTTTTTATTTTGTATCGTATAGTTTATGCGCTTTTAAATTTCACCCTGCTAAGCCGAACCATTTTCTTTGTAAGAGTTATCTCCCTATTCACTGTTTGTCATGTGTGTGCATCTCCTTCGTAACAAAATAAGAAAGCGACAAAATTCTTTTTACAAATTGTTCGTTACATCCTCCGGAATTTTTGGCTAATTTGGATCGAAGCGATTCGATGAAATTTTATAGGAGTTATGTACCTTTACGGAATAAATTTGTCGGTATGTTTTTTTAACTCATAAACCGTTAACCGTATAACCCTGGAATGTTTTTATTTGAGTCCCCTGGGTCCTAACTTAGAAAATTAGGTCAAGGTCAAAGGTCAAGGTCATATTTTAGATTTTCATATGTCTTTGATTTCCCTATAATTCTTGAATGGTTATAGATACAGAAAATTTAAGCAGTGAAAAATGTTCAGTACTTCAAGGGGCAACTTTGTTACATTATGACTGTATTGGTTTTACCATTATGTAAGGGACATAACCCCCATTGATGGTTTATAAAAAGCCATTATTAGGCAAAACTCTTAAACAAAAGGTCCTTGACCCATAGGGTCTTTTGCAATGACATTGTGAAGCAATGGCCTTGACAAAGGTCACAAGGTCAAAGGTCAAGGTCATGTACATATGTGATTTGGGGCACGACTTGAAGAATTTTATGTGTGTTTGCCAACCAACCAACCAACCAATCATGATCAATCAATAATGATCAATCAACAAATCATGATCATGATCAATCAACCAATCATGATCAATCAACCAATCATGATCATGATTAATCAATCAATCAATCATGTTTCCGTCTCATGTGTTTAATATAGGGTTCAAGATCTCCTTTGTTTCTTTTTCGCTGTTTCAATTGACCCTTTCCAACGTGTTTAACCAACCAACCAACCAACCAACCAATCAATCAATCAATCAATCAATCAATCAATCAATCAATCAATCAATCAATCAATCATGATCAATCAATCATGTTTCCGTCTCATGTGTTTAATATAGGGTCCAAGATCTTTGTTTCTTTTTCGCAGTTTCAATTGACCCTATCCAACGTGTTTAACCAACCAACCAACCAACCAACCAACCAACCAGCTAATCAAGTAATCAATCAATCATGATCATGATCAATCAATCATGTATCCGTCTCATGTGTTTAATATACGGTCCAAGATCTTCTTTGTTTCTTTTTCGCTGTTTCAATTGACCCTATCCAATGTGTTTAACCAACCAACCAACCAACTAATCAATCAATCAATCAATCAAGTAATCAATCAATCATGATCATGATCAATCAATCAGTCAAGTAATCAATCAATCATGATCATGATCAATCAATCATGTTTCATGAAAAATTGAAATTTAATATTGTTCTTGCGTCACTTCTGAAAAAAAAAATCCACATGTACTCTGAAACTACAAGTACAATCGACCTCAAAATTTGCAGTCAGCAGTGCATACATGTACTAAAAGTTCATAAAAAAACTTGGTGCGGATATCTCTCAAGACTTTTCCTAGAGAAAAAAAATGGCAATGCCCTAAAAATCGCTTGCTAGGTCCGTAAATCTCAGTGATATCCTACAATAAAATGTCCGCTCCTAGATTAAAATACTAATCTGTGTTACAAACTGGTGCTGAAAAATGTACATTTTAAGAAAATAATCATTAAATGCGTATTAAAGTTACACCGGAACAATTAAATCCAAAACATGCACTGCTGGTGAACTGTGATCAAAATGTCAATTTCCAACAATGACAAAAGAAATTACATTGTGTACATTCCGTCTCTATACATGTTGTCTGTTCAACATCCCGACCTAAAGAGAAATAAAAATACTAAGTTTTCGTTATTATAAACCCAAGTCACGTGATGTCTTCCCCATCTGGCGCGCGCGCTGGACCTAAAATAAAATAAAAACTTTCCAAACTAAACATGAAACTTCTCCGGTAACAATAATATAGACCCCATACAGAAACAAACAAACAAACAAACAAACAAACAAACAAACACCCCCCCCCCAATTCAATTAATTTTAAAGGGGGAAAGACCCCCTACAATTGCTTTTTTAAAGCAATTGATTTATATTTATAATTAGGTCTTTCCACTTTTCTGTGGAAAGCCTATTGTATTTGTTCTGATTATTATTAAGTCTTTCCACTTTTCTGTGGAAAGACTTATTGTTTTTGTTCTGATTATTAAGTCTTTTCACTTTTTTGTGAAAAGACTTATTGTATTTGTTCTGATTATTATTAGGTCTTTCCACTTTTCTATTGTTTTTCTTCTTCTGATTATTTTTTTTTTTTTTTTTTTCTTCCGCCTAATTTTGTTCTTGCGATAAACATTTGTTTCGCAATATGTCGCTTAGATATTTGGTATATGATATCGAACAGTTTATGCGCTTTTGAAATTTACCCTGCGTAAACGAATACTTTTCTTTGTAGGAGTTATCTCCCCAAACACTGTTTTCCTTGTTAGCGCATCTCCTTCGCAACCGTAAAATATTATGACAAATTTATTTTACAAAATTGCTCGTTATATCCTTCGCATGATTTGTCCTATTTTGACCGAAGTGATATGAACGCTCCATATGAGAGTTATTTCCCCTTATGCATTTGATATAAGTGATATGCATTTCTATCTTGTAAACCATAAGTGCTAAAGACCAAGGATCTTTTGATTTGAGGTCCTTGGTCCAAAAAAATAAAAATTAGGTCAAGGTCAAAGGTCAAGGTCATATTCCAATTTTTGAATTTGGCTTATTTCCACTAATTTCCAGAAACTGTATAAGATATCGACAAATTATTTTTTCTAAATTGTTAGTTGCGACATGTCGTAACACGTAAATTTTGATTGCAAGGGTACGTTGAACGTAAAAGTGAGTTTTCTCCCCTCTTGTATTTAAAAATACGTGTATGGTGATTTAACTGATTAACCAAATATAATTAAGTCCTATGGTCTTTTGATTTGAGGTCCTTGGTTTATGACCTTGAAATTGATCTCAAGGTCATAGATTAATTTGACGTTCTAGTTTTTGACCTTTGCTCTCAGCTCATATTTATACATGATATATCCATGAGACTTTTGGCGAAAGGTATCAAACCATTTAACCTTTAAAAAAACAACCGGAAGTGACCTTGTGTAAACCGGAAGTAGCTATTTTTGTACTTTATTAATAAAAAAGTATATAGAACCAGATCTTTTTGGAATCAGTGTCAATTAAATATTCAAATATTATCGGTGGTAACATTTTTCAAACCGAAAGTAACAAATTATCTCCCTTATTTAAAAAATATTGTATAGAAACCATATATTTCTGGAATCAGCGTACAATAACCTATCAGTTGACGATTGAAATGACATTTTAAACTTAATTTTACAACTTTCATATTAAAATACATTGTTTTCAGTGGAAAGACCTTCAATTGTTCTCTGAACAATTGGTTTTTAATTAGGTCTTTCCACTTTTCTGTGGAAAGCCTATTGTATTTGTTCTGATTATTATTATTTTTTTTTTTTTTTTTTTCTTCCGCCAAATTTTGTTCTTGCGATAAATGTTTGTTTCGCAATATGTCGCTTAGATTTTTTTCATATTGTATCGTATAGTTTATGCGCTTTTAAATTTCACCCTGCTAAGCCGAACCATTTTCTTTGTAAGAGTTATCTCCCTATTCACTGTTTGTCATGTGTGTGCATCTCCTTCGTAACAAATTAAGAAAGCGACAAAATTCTTTTTACAAATTGTTCGTTACATCCTCAGGAATTTTTGGCTAATTTGGATCGAAGCGATTCGATGAAATTTTATAGGAGTTATGTACCTTTACGGAATAAATTTGTCGGTATGTTTTTTTAACTCATAAACGGTTAACCGTATAACCCTGGAATGTTTTTATTTGAGTCCCCTGGGTCCTAACTTAAAAAATTAGGTCAAGGTCAAAGGTCAAGGTCATATTTTAGATTTTCATATGTCTTTGATTTCCCTATAATTCTTGAATGGTTATAGATACAGAAAATTTAAGCAGTGAAAAATGTTGAGTACTTCAAGGGGCAACTTTGTTACATTATGACTGTATTGGTTTTACCATTATGTAAGGGACATAACCCCCATTGATGGTTTATAAAAAGCCATTATTAGGCATAACTCTTAAACAAAAGGTCCTTGACCCATAGGGTCTTTTGCAATGACATTGTGAAGCAATGACCTTGACAAAGGTCACAAGGTCAAAGGTCAAGGTCATGTACATATGTGATTTGGGGCACAACTTGAAGAATTTTATGTGTGTTTGCCAACCAACCAACCAACCAATCACGATCAATCAACCAATCATGATCATGATCAATCAACCAATCATGATCATGATTAATAAATCAATCAATCATGTTTCCGTCTCATGTGTTTTATATAGGGTTCAAGATCTCCTTTGTTTCTTTTTCGCTGTTTCAATTGACCCTATCCAACGTGTTTAACCAACCAACCAACCAACCAACCGACCAACCAATCAATCAATCAATCAATCAATCAATCAATCAATCAATCATGTTTCCGTCTCGTGTGTTTAATATAGGGTCCAAGATCTTCTTTGTTTCTTTTTCGCTGTTTCAATTGGCCCTATCCAACGTGTTTAACCAACATGTTTAACAAATATGTTTAACTAACGTGTTTAACCAACGTGTTTAAACCAACCAACCAACCAACCAACCAACCAACCAATCAATCAATCAATGCATGTTTCCGTTTCATGTGTTAAATACGGCATCCAAGATGTTTATTTTTCGCTCGTTTAAATTGAGCCTATCTAACGTGTTTAACCAACGTGTTTAACCAACATGTTTAACCAACCAACCAACCAACCAACCAACCAACCAACCAACCAATCAATCAATCAATGCATGTTTCCGTTTCATGTGTTAAATACGGCATCCAAGATGTTTTTTTTTTCGCTCGTTTAAATTGAGCCTATCTAACGTGTTTAACCAACGTGTTTAACCAACATGTTTAACCAACCAACCAACCACCCAACCAATCAATCAATCAATCAATCAATGCATGTTTCCGTTTCATGTGTTAAATACGGGATCCAAGATGGTTTTTTTCGCTCGTTTAAATTGAGCCTATCTAACGTGTTAACCAGCCAACGTGTTTAACCAACGTGTTTAACCAACATGTTTAACCAACGTGTTTAACCAACTTACCTACCAACCAACCAACCAACCAACCAATCAATCAATCAATGCATGTTTGCGTTTCATGTGTTAAATACGGGATCCAAGATGGTTTTTTTCGCTTGTTTAAATTGAGCCTATCTAACGTGTTTAACCAGCCAACGTGTTTAACCAACGTGTTTAACCAACATGTTTAACCAACCAACCACCCAACCAATCAAGCAATCAATCAATCAATGCATGTTTCCGTTTCATGTGTTAAATACGGGATCCAAGATGTTTTTTTTTCGCTTGTTTAAATTGAGCCTATCCAACGTGTTTAACCAGCCAACGTGTTTAACCAATATGTTTAACCAAGGTGTTTAACCAATATGATTAACCAACGTGTTTAACCAACATGTTTAACCAACGTGTTTAACCAACCAACCAATCAATCAATCAATCAATGCATGTTTCCGTTTCGTGTGTTAAATACGGGATCCAATTTTGAGCCTATCCAATGTGTTTAACCAACGTGTTTAACCAACCAACCAACCAACCAACCAATCAATCAATCAATGCATGTTTCCGTTTCATGTGTTAAATACGGGATCCAATTTTGAGCCTATCCAATGTGTTTAACCAACGTGTTTAACCAACCAACCAACCAACCAACCAATCAATCAATCAATGCATGTTTCCGTTTCATGTGTTAAATACGGGATCCGAGATGGTTTTTTTTCGCTTGTTAAAATTGAGCCTATCAAACGTGATTAACCAGCCAACTTGTTTAAACTACGTGTTTAACCGACATGTTTAACCAACGTGTTTAACCAACCAACCAACCAACCAACCAATAAATAAATCAATGCATGTTTCCGTTTCATGTGTTAAATACGGGATCCGAGATGGTTTTTTTTCGCTTGTTTAAATTGAGCCTATCAAACGTGTTTAACCAGCCAACGTGTTTAACCAACGTGTTAAACCAACATGTTTAACCAACGTGTTTAACCAACCAACCAACCAACCAAACAACCAATCAATCACTTAATGTATGTTTCCGTGTCATGCGTTTAATACGGGATGCAAGGTCTCTTGAGGTCTTTTTCCCCTTGTTCTAAGTGACCCTATCAAACGTGTTTAATCAACCAACCAACAAACCAACCAACCAACCAATCAATCAACCAACTTATCAATCAATCAATATGTATGACTGTTTATTTATGACAGTTTATTGAAGGAACAAACTCTCAATTATTCAAGAAAATTTTTATTTTATTATTGTTCTTACGTCTCTTCTGAAAAAAAATCCACATATTCTCTGAAACTACAAGTCCAATTGACCTGAAAATTTGCAGTCAGCAGGGCATACATGTACTGAAGGTTCATAAAAAAACTTTTTGCAGATATCTCTCAAGACTTTTCCTAGAAAAACAAAATGGCAATGCCGTAAAAATCGCTTGCTAGGTCCGTCAATCTCAGTAAAAACCTACAATAAAATGTCCGCTCCGAGATTGAAATACTAATCTGTGTTACAAACAGGTGCTGAAAAATGGACATTATCAAAAAATAATCATTAAATGTGTTTTAAAGTTACACCGGATCGATTAAATCCAAAACATGCACTGCTGGTGAACTGTGATCAAAATGTCAATTTCCTACAATGACAAAAGAAATTACATTGTGTACATTCCATCTCTATAGATGTTGTCTGTTCAAAGTCCCGACCTAAAAAGAAATAAAAAGACTAAGTTTTTCTTAATATAAACCCGCGTCACGTGATGTCTCCTCAATCTTGCGCGCGCGCTGTATCTAAAATAAAAGAAAAACTTTCCAAACTAAACATGAAACTTCTCCGGTAACAATAATATAGACCCCATACAGAAACAAACAAACAAACAAACAAACAACCCCCCCCCAAATTCAATTAATTTTAAAGGGGGAAAGACCCCCTACAATTGCTTTAAAAAAGCAATTGATTTATATTGTAAAAAACCTTTTTAACCATTCTGTTCCGTTAATAAAAAAAAAAAAAAAATCTCCCCGAGACCCCCTTTTGCCCCCCCCCCTTTTTTTTTAACCCTCCACTTACAACTGAATATAGGTTGTGTGCTATCTATCCTATCAACGTAAAACGAACGACAACTCCAGTTTTTTCCATATTATTAGGTCTTTCCACTTTTCTGTGGAAAGCCTATTGTATTTGTTCTGATTATTAGGTCTTTCCACCTTTCTGTGGAAAGACCTATTGTATTTCTTCTGATTATTAAGTCTTTCCACTTTTCTGTGGAAAGACTTATTGTTTTTGTTCTGATTATTATTATTATTATTATTATTTTTTTTTTTTTTTTTCCGCCAACTTTTGTTCTTGCGATAAATGTTTGTTTCGCAATATGTCGCTTAGATATTTCTCATATTGTATCGTATAGTTTATGCGCTTTTAAATTTCACCCTGCTAAGCCGAACCATTTTCTTTGTAAGAGTTATCTCCCTATTCACTGTTTATCATCAAAGCGTATCTCCTTCGTAACAAAAAAAGATAGCGACAAAATTCTTTTTACAAATTGTTCGTTACATCCTCAGTAATTTTTGGCGTATTTGGATCGAAGCGATTCGATGAAATTTTATAGGAGTTATCTACCTTTACAAAATGAATTTGTCGGTATGTTTATTTAACTCATTAACAGATAACCGTATAACCCTGGGATGTTTTTATTTGAGTCCCGTAGGTCCTAACTTAGAAAATGAGGTCAAGGTCAAAGGTCAAGGTCAAGTTCCCAATTGTGACTTTTGCTTGTTTTTGCATTTTCTCACTCACTTTGAGAGATTCATATAAAAGAACAAGTGCAAAATGTCTGTTTAATTGTAATGAAGATATGCTACATTTAGTCTTATACAATTAGATGGCATCTTATAGGAGTTGTCGCCCCTGAAATGTCTTGATATGAGGTTATTTGATTATAACTTCAAGTAAGTTCATTATAAAGACATTTGACCTGATACAAAAGGTTAAGTGACAAATGACCTTGAAAAATGGCTACCGGAAGTGACCTTGAGAAAACCGGAAGTAGCTTTTTTTGCAATTTTTTCACATAAAAGTACTCAGAATCCATATATTTTTTCATATAGATACATGAACAAAGTACTGAAGACTAAAAATGACTTCCAACAAACCGGAAGTGGCCAATTATCTCCCATTCTACATACAAAAGTATATAGAAACTATATATTTTTGCAATCAGTGTGAAAGAACCTATCATATGAGACCAGATGTGACATTCATTTCACCGGAAGTAGCATATTATCTCCCTTATATCACTCAAAAAGATAATTAAACCATCATTTATCGCATCAGTATGAAGAAACTACCTTCTTATCCAAATTTCTGTGGTGTGGAAAGACTTTCAATTGTTCTCTGAAGAATTGGTTTTTAATTATTATTATTATTATTATTTTTTTTTTTTTTTTTTCTTCCGCCTAATTTTGATATTGCGACAAATGTTTGTTTCTCAATATGTCGCTTAGATATTTTTCATATTGTATCGTACAGTTTATGCGCTTTTACATTTAACCCTGCTAAGCCGAACACTTTTCTTTGTAAGAGTTATCTCCCTATTCACTGTTTATCATCAGAGTGCATCTCCTTCGTAACAAAAAAAGATAGCGACAAAATTCTTTTTACAAATTGTTCGTTACATCCTAAGGAAAATTTGGCTTATTTGGATCGAAGCGATTCGATGAAATTTTATAGGAGTTATCTACCTTTACAAAATTATTTTCTCAATATGTGTTATTAACTAATAAACCGTCAACCGTATAACCCTGGAATGTATTTATTTGAGATCCCTAGGCCCTTTATTAGAAAATGGGGTCAAGGTCAAAGGTCAAGGTCAAGTTCTAAATTCGGAATTTTCCATGTGTTTGCATTTTCTCCAACCCTTGAAAAGGTACATATTAAAGAACAAGTGCAAAATGATTGCTATATAGTTATGAAGATATGTTACATTTGGTCTGATACAATTAAATAGCATCTAATAGGAGTTAGTGCCCCTGAAATGTCTTGATATGAGGTTATTTGATTATAACTACAACTAAGTCCATTTTAATGGCATTTGCCCTTGTGCAAAAGGTTCGATGACAAATGACCTTGAAAAATGACTACCGGAAGTGACCTTGAGAAAACCGGAAGTAACCTTTTTTGCAATTTTTTCGTATAAAAGTACTCAGAATCCATATATTTTGTCATATAGATACATAAACTTATTACTGAAGACTAAAAATGACTTCCAACAAACCGGAAGTGACCATGTATCTCCCATTCTTAATACAAAAGTATATAGAAACTATATATTTTTGGAATCAGTGTGAAAGAAGCTATCATATTAGACCGGAAGTGACATTCATTTCACCGGAAGTAGCATATTATCTCCTTTATATCACTTAAAATATGATTAAACCATTATTTATCGTATCAGTATGAACAACTATCTTCTTATCAAAATTTCTTTGATATGGAAAGACCTTCAATTGTTCTCTGAACAATTGGTTTTTAATTATTATTATTTTTTTTTTTTTTCTTCCGCCAAATTTTGTTCTTGCGATAAATGTTTGTTTCGCAATATGTCGCTTATATTTTTTTCATATTGTATCGTATAGTTTATGCGCTTTTAAATTTCACCCTGCTAAGCCGAACCATTTTCTTTGTAAGAGTTATCTCCCTATTCACTGTTTGTCATGTGTGTGCATCTCCTTCGTAACAAAATAAGAAAGCGACAAAATTCTTTTTACAAATTGTTCGTTACATCCTCAGGAATTTTTGGCTAATTTGGATCGAAGCGATTCGATGAAATTTTATAGGAGTTATGTACCTTTACGGAATAAATTTGTCGGTATGTTTTTTCAACTCATAAACCTTTAACCGTATAACCCTGGAATGTTTTTATTTGAGTCCCCTGATTCCTAACTTAGAAAATTAGGTCAAGGTCAAAGGTCAAGGTCATATTTTAGATTTTCACATGTCTTTGATTTCCCTATAACTCTTGAACGGTTATAGATACAAAAAAAATAAGCAGTGAAAAATGCTTGGTACTTCAAGGGGCAACTTTTTTACATTATGACTATATTGATTTTACCATCATGTAAGGGACATAACTCCCATCGATGGTTTTTAAAAAGCCATTTTTAGGCAAAACTCTTAAACAAAAGGTCCTTGACCCATAGGGTCTTTTGCAATGACCTTGTGGAGCAATGACCTTGACGAAGGTTACAAGGTCAAAGGTCAAGGTCATCAAATTATGTGGTTTTGGCACTATTTAAACAGTTTTATGTGTGTTTGAATTTCAACCAACCAACCAACCAACCAACCAACCAACCAACCAACCAACCAACCAACCAACCAATCAATCAATCAATCAATCAATGTTTCCGTTTCATGTGTTTGATACGGGATTCAAGGTCTCTTTTTTTTCGCTTGTTTTAATTGAGCCTATCAAACGTGTTTAACCAACATGTTTAACCAATTTGTTTAACCAATGTGTTTAACCAACATGTTTAACCAACCAACCAACCAACCAACCAACCAACCAACCAACCAACCAACCAATCAATCAATCAATTAATGTTTCCGTTTCATGTGTGAAATACGGGATCCAAGATGGGTTTTTTTTTTCGCTTGTTTAAATTGAGCCTATCCAACGTGTTTAACCAGCCAACGTGTTTAACCAATATGTTAAACCAACGTGTTTAACCAACATGTTTAACCAACGTGTTTAACCAACCAACCAACCAATCAATCAATCAATGCATGTTTCCGTTTCATGCGTTAAATACGGGATCCAATTTTGAGCCTATCCAATGCGTTTAACCAACGTGTTTAAGCAACATGTTTAAGCAACGTGTTTAATCAACCAACCAACCAACCAACTAATATTTTTGCAGATATCTCTCAAGACTTTTCCTAGAAAAACAAAATGGCAATACCGTAAAAATCGCTTGCTAGGTCCGTCAATCTCAGTAAAAACCTACAATAAAATGTCCGCTCCGAGATTGAAATACTAATCTGTGTTACAAACAGGTGCTGAAAAATGGACATTATCAAAAAATAATCATTAAATGTGTTTTAAAGTTACACCGGATCGATTAAATCCAAAACATGCACTGCTGGTGAACTGTGATCAAAATGTCAATTTCCTACAATGACAAAAGAAATTACATTGTGTACATTCCATCTCTATAGATGTTGTCTGTTCAAAGTCCCGACCTAAAAAGAAATAAAAAGACTAAGTTTTTCTTAATATAAACCCGCGTCACGTGATGTCTCCTCAATCTTGCGCGCGCGCTGTATCTAAAATAAAAGAAAAACTTTCCAAACTAAACATGAAACTTCTCCGGTAACAATAATATAGACCCCATACAGAAACAAACAAACAAACAAACAAACAACCCCCCCCCCCCCCCAAATTCAATTAATTTTAAAGGGGAAAGACCCCCTACAATTGCTTTAAAAAAGCAATTGATTTATATTGTAAAAAACCTTTTTAACCATTCTGTTCCGTTAATAAAAAATAAAAAAAATCTCCCCGAGACCCCCTTTTGCCCCCCCCCCCCCCCCTTTTTTTTTAACCCTCCACTTACAACTGAATATAGGTTGTGTGCTATCTATCCTATCAACGTAAAACGAACGACAACTCCAGTTTTTTTCCATATTATTAGGTCTTTCCACTTTTCTGTGGAAAGCCTATTGTATTTGTTCTGATTATTAGGTCTTTCCACCTTTCTGTGGAAAGACCTATTGTATTTCTTCTGATTATTATTATTATTATTATTATTTTTTTTTTTTTTTTTTTCTTCCGCCTAATTTTGATATTGCGACAAATGTTTGTTTCTCAATATGTCGCTTAGATATTTTTCATATTGTATCGTACAGTTTATGCGCTTTTACATTTAACCCTGCTAAGCCGAACACTTTTCTTTGTAAGAGTTATCTCCCTATTCACTGTTTATCATCAGAGTGCATCTCCTTCGTAACAAAAAAAGATAGCGACAAAATTCTTTTTACAAATTGTTCGTTACATCCTAAGGAAAATTTGGCTTATTTGGATCGAAGCGATTCGATGAAATTTTATAGGAGTTATCTACCTTTACAAAATTAGTTTCTCAATATGTGTTATTAACTAATAAACCGTCAACCGTATAACCCTGGAATGTATTTATTTGAGATCCCTAGGCCCTTTATTAGAAAATGGGGTCAAGGTCAAAGGTCAAGGTCAAGTTCTAAATTCGGAATTTTCCATGTGTTTGCATTTTCTCCAACCCTTGAAAAGGTACATATTAAAGAACAAGTGCAAAATGATTGCTATATAGTTATGAAGATATGTTACATTTGGTCTGATACAATTAAATAGCATCTAATAGGAGTTAGTGCCCCTGAAATGTCTTGATATGAGGTTATTTGATTATAACTACAACTAAGTCCATTTTAATGGCATTTGCCCTTGTGCAAAAGGTTCGATGACAAATGACCTTGAAAAATGACTACCGGAAGTGACCTTCAGAAAACCGGAAGTAACCTTTTTTGCAATTTTTTCGTATAAAAGTACTCAGAATCCATATATTTTGTCATATAGATACATAAACTTATTACTGAAGACTAAAAATGACTTCCAACAAACCGGAAGTGACCATGTATCTCCCATTCTTAATACAAAAGTATATAGAAACTATATATTTTTGGAATCAGTGTGAAAGAAGCTATCATATTAGACCGGAAGTGACATTCATTTCACCGGAAGTAGCATATTATCTCCTTTATATCACTTAAAATATGATTAAACCATTATTTATCGTATCAGTATGAACAACTATCTTCTTATCAAAATTTCTTTGATATGGAAAGACCTTCAATTGTTCTCTGAACAATTGGTTTTTAATTATTATTATTTTTTTTTTTTTTTTCTTCCGCCAAATTTTGTTCTTGCGATAAATGTTTGTTTCGCAATATGTCGCTTATATTTTTTTCATATTGTATCGTATAGTTTATGCGCTTTTAAATTTCACCCTGCTAAGCCGAACCATTTTCTTTGTAAGAGTTATCTCCCTATTCACTGTTTGTCATGTGTGTGCATCTCCTTCGTAACAAAATAAGAAAGCGACAAAATTCTTTTTACAAATTGTTCGTTACATCCTCAGGAATTTTTGGCTAATTTGGATCGAAGCGATTCGATGAAATTTTATAGGAGTTATGTACCTTTACGGAATAAATTTGTCGGTATGTTTTTTCAACTCATAAACCTTTAACCGTATAACCCTGGAATGTTTTTATTTGAGTCCCCTGATTCCTAACTTAGAAAATTAGGTCAAGGTCAAAGGTCAAGGTCATATTTTAGATTTTCACATGTCTTTGATTTCCCTATAACTCTTGAACGGTTATAGATACAAAAAAAATAAGCAGTGAAAAATGCTTGGTACTTCAAGGGGCAACTTTTTTACATTATGACTATATTGATTTTACCATCATGTAAGGGACATAACTCCCATCGATGGTTTTTAAAAAGCCATTTTTAGGCAAAACTCTTAAACAAAAGGTCCTTGACCCATAGGGTCTTTTGCAATGACCTTGTGGAGCAATGACCTTGACGAAGGTTACAAGGTCAAAGGTCAAGGTCATCAAATTATGTGGTTTTGGCACTATTTAAACAGTTTTATGTGTGTTTGAATTTCAACCAACCAACCAACCAACCAACCAACCAACCAACCAACCAACCAACCACCAATCAATCAATCAATCAATCAATGTTTCCGTTTCATGTGTTTGATACGGGATTCAAGGTCTCTTTTTTTTCGCTTGTTTTAATTGAGCCTATCAAACGTGTTTAACCAACATGTTTAACCAATTTGTTTAACCAATGTGTTTAACCAACATGTTTAACCAACCAACCAACCAACCAACCAACCAACCAATCAATCAATCAATTAATGTTTCCGTTTCATGTGTGAAATACGGGATCCAAGATGGGTTTTTTTTTCGCTTGTTTAAATTGAGCCTATCCAACGTGTTTAACCAGCCAACGTGTTTAACCAATATGTTAAACCAACGTGTTTAACCAACATGTTTAACCAACGTGTTTAACCAACCAACCAACCAATCAATCAATCAATGCATGTTTCCGTTTCATGCGTTAAATACGGGATCCAATTTTGAGCCTATCCAATGCGTTTAACCAACGTGTTTAAGCAACATGTTTAAGCAACGTGTTTAATCAACCAACCAACCAACCAACTAATATTTTTGCAGATATCTCTCAAGACTTTTCCTAGAAAAACAAAATGGCAATACCGTAAAAATCGCTTGCTAGGTCCGTCAATCTCAGTAAAAACCTACAATAAAATGTCCGCTCCGAGATTGAAATACTAATCTGTGTTACAAACAGGTGCTGAAAAATGGACATTATCAAAAAATAATCATTAAATGTGTTTTAAAGTTACACCGGATCGATTAAATCCAAAACATGCACTGCTGGTGAACTGTGATCAAAATGTCAATTTCCTACAATGACAAAAGAAATTACATTGTGTACATTCCATCTCTATAGATGTTGTCTGTTCAAAGTCCCGACCTAAAAAGAAATAAAAAGACTAAGTTTTTCTTAATATAAACCCGCGTCACGTGATGTCTCCTCAATCTTGCGCGCGCGCTGTATCTAAAATAAAAGAAAAACTTTCCAAACTAAACATGAAACTTCTCCGGTAACAATAATATAGACCCCATACAGAAACAAACAAACAAACAAACAAACAACCCCCCCCCCCCCCAAATTCAATTAATTTTAAAGGGGGAAAGACCCCCTACAATTGCTTTAAAAAAGCAATTGATTTATATTGTAAAAAACCTTTTTAACCATTCTGTTCCGTTAATAAAAAATAAAAAAAATCTCCCCGAGACCCCCTTTTGCCCCCCCCCCCCCCTTTTTTTTTAACCCTCCACTTACAACTGAATATAGGTTGTGTGCTATCTATCCTATCAACGTAAAACGAACGACAACTCCAGTTTTTTCCATATTATTAGGTCTTTCCACTTTTCTGTGGAAAGCCTATTGTATTTGTTCTGATTATTAGGTCTTTCCACCTTTCTGTGGAAAGACCTATTGTATTTCTTCTGATTATTATTATTATTATTATTATTTTTTTTTTTTTTTTTTTCTTCCGCCTAATTTTGATATTGCGACAAATGTTTGTTTCTCAATATGTCGCTTAGATATTTTTCATATTGTATCGTACAGTTTATGCGCTTTTACATTTAACCCTGCTAAGCCGAACACTTTTCTTTGTAAGAGTTATCTCCCTATTCACTGTTTATCATCAGAGTGCATCTCCTTCGTAACAAAAAAAGATAGCGACAAAATTCTTTTTACAAATTGTTCGTTACATCCTAAGGAAAATTTGGCTTATTTGGATCGAAGCGATTCGATGAAATTTTATAGGAGTTATCTACCTTTACAAAATTAGTTTCTCAATATGTGTTATTAACTAATAAACCGTCAACCGTATAACCCTGGAATGTATTTATTTGAGATCCCTAGGCCCTTTATTAGAAAATGGGGTCAAGGTCAAAGGTCAAGGTCAAGTTCTAAATTCGGAATTTTCCATGTGTTTGCATTTTCTCCAACCCTTGAAAAGGTACATATTAAAGAACAAGTGCAAAATGATTGCTATATAGTTATGAAGATATGTTACATTTGGTCTGATACAATTAAATAGCATCTAATAGGAGTTAGTGCCCCTGAAATGTCTTGATATGAGGTTATTTGATTATAACTACAACTAAGTCCATTTTAATGGCATTTGCCCTTGTGCAAAAGGTTCGATGACAAATGACCTTGAAAAATGACTACCGGAAGTGACCTTCAGAAAACCGGAAGTAACCTTTTTTGCAATTTTTTCGTATAAAAGTACTCAGAATCCATATATTTTGTCATATAGATACATAAACTTATTACTGAAGACTAAAAATGACTTCCAACAAACCGGAAGTGACCATGTATCTCCCATTCTTAATACAAAAGTATATAGAAACTATATATTTTTGGAATCAGTGTGAAAGAAGCTATCATATTAGACCGGAAGTGACATTCATTTCACCGGAAGTAGCATATTATCTCCTTTATATCACTTAAAATATGATTAAACCATTATTTATCGTATCAGTATGAACAACTATCTTCTTATCAAAATTTCTTTGATATGGAAAGACCTTCAATTGTTCTCTGAACAATTGGTTTTTAATTATTATTATTTTTTTTTTTTTTTCTTCCGCCAAATTTTGTTCTTGCGATAAATGTTTGTTTCGCAATATGTCGCTTATATTTTTTTCATATTGTATCGTATAGTTTATGCGCTTTTAAATTTCACCCTGCTAAGCCGAACCATTTTCTTTGTAAGAGTTATCTCCCTATTCACTGTTTGTCATGTGTGTGCATCTCCTTCGTAACAAAATAAGAAAGCGACAAAATTCTTTTTACAAATTGTTCGTTACATCCTCAGGAATTTTTGGCTAATTTGGATCGAAGCGATTCGATGAAATTTTATAGGAGTTATGTACCTTTACGGAATAAATTTGTCGTATGTTTTTTCAACTCATAAACCTTTAACCGTATAACCCTGGAATGTTTTTATTTGAGTCCCCTGATTCCTAACTTAGAAAATTAGGTCAAGGTCAAAGGTCAAGGTCATATTTTAGATTTTCACATGTCTTTGATTTCCCTATAACTCTTGAACGGTTATAGATACAAAAAAAATAAGCAGTGAAAAATGCTTGGTACTTCAAGGGGCAACTTTTTTACATTATGACTATATTGATTTTACCATCATGTAAGGGACATAACTCCCATCGATGGTTTTTAAAAAGCCATTTTTAGGCAAAACTCTTAAACAAAAGGTCCTTGACCCATAGGGTCTTTTGCAATGACCTTGTGGAGCAATGACCTTGACGAAGGTTACAAGGTCAAAGGTCAAGGTCATCAAATTATGTGGTTTTGGCACTATTTAAACAGTTTTATGTGTGTTTGAATTTCAACCAACCAACCAACCAACCAACCAACCAACCAACCAACCAACCAACCAAATCAATCAATCAATCAATCAATGTTTCCGTTTCATGTGTTTGATACGGGATTCAAGGTCTCTTTTTTTTCGCTTGTTTTAATTGAGCCTATCAAACGTGTTTAACCAACATGTTTAACCAATTTGTTTAACCAATGTGTTTAACCAACATGTTTAACCAACCAACCAACCAACCAACCAACCAACCAATCAATCAATCAATTAATGTTTCCGTTTCATGTGTGAAATACGGGATCCAAGATGGGTTTTTTTTTCGCTTGTTTAAATTGAGCCTATCCAACGTGTTTAACCAGCCAACGTGTTTAACCAATATGTTAAACCAACGTGTTTAACCAACATGTTTAACCAACGTGTTTAACCAACCAACCAACCAATCAATCAATCAATGCATGTTTCCGTTTCATGCGTTAAATACGGGATCCAATTTTGAGCCTATCCAATGCGTTTAACCAACGTGTTTAAGCAACATGTTTAAGCAACGTGTTTAATCAACCAACCAACCAACCAACTAATATTTTTGCAGATATCTCTCAAGACTTTTCCTAGAAAAACAAAATGGCAATACCGTAAAAATCGCTTGCTAGGTCCGTCAATCTCAGTAAAAACCTACAATAAAATGTCCGCTCCGAGATTGAAATACTAATCTGTGTTACAAACAGGTGCTGAAAAATGGACATTATCAAAAAATAATCATTAAATGTGTTTTAAAGTTACACCGGATCGATTAAATCCAAAACATGCACTGCTGGTGAACTGTGATCAAAATGTCAATTTCCTACAATGACAAAAGAAATTACATTGTGTACATTCCATCTCTATAGATGTTGTCTGTTCAAAGTCCCGACCTAAAAAGAAATAAAAAGACTAAGTTTTTCTTAATATAAACCCGCGTCACGTGATGTCTCCTCAATCTTGCGCGCGCGCTGTATCTAAAATAAAAGAAAAACTTTCCAAACTAAACATGAAACTTCTCCGGTAACAATAATATAGACCCCATACAGAAACAAACAAACAAACAAACAAACAACCCCCCCCCCCCAAATTCAATTAATTTTAAAGGGGGAAAGACCCCCTACAATTGCTTTAAAAAAGCAATTGATTTATATTGTAAAAAACCTTTTTAACCATTCTGTTCCGTTAATAAAAAATAAAAAAAATCTCCCCGAGACCCCCTTTTGCCCCCCCCCCCCCCCCTTTTTTTTTAACCCTCCACTTACAACTGAATATAGGTTGTGTGCTATCTATCCTATCAACGTAAAACGAACGACAACTCCAGTTTTTTCCATATTATTAGGTCTTTCCACTTTTCTGTGGAAAGCCTATTGTATTTGTTCTGATTATTAGGTCTTTCCACCTTTCTGTGGAAAGACCTATTGTATTTCTTCTGATTATTATTATTATTATTATTATTTTTTTTTTTTTTTTTTTCTTCCGCCTAATTTTGATATTGCGACAAATGTTTGTTTCTCAATATGTCGCTTAGATATTTTTCATATTGTATCGTACAGTTTATGCGCTTTTACATTTAACCCTGCTAAGCCGAACACTTTTCTTTGTAAGAGTTATCTCCCTATTCACTGTTTATCATCAGAGTGCATCTCCTTCGTAACAAAAAAAGATAGCGACAAAATTCTTTTTACAAATTGTTCGTTACATCCTAAGGAAAATTTGGCTTATTTGGATCGAAGCGATTCGATGAAATTTTATAGGAGTTATCTACCTTTACAAAATTATTTTCTCAATATGTGTTATTAACTAATAAACCGTCAACCGTATAACCCTGGAATGTATTTATTTGAGATCCCTAGGCCCTTTATTAGAAAATGGGGTCAAGGTCAAAGGTCAAGGTCAAGTTCTAAATTCGGAATTTTCCATGTGTTTGCATTTTCTCCAACCCTTGAAAAGGTACATATTAAAGAACAAGTGCAAAATGATTGCTATATAGTTATGAAGATATGTTACATTTGGTCTGATACAATTAAATAGCATCTAATAGGAGTTAGTGCCCCTGAAATGTCTTGATATGAGGTTATTTGATTATAACTACAACTAAGTCCATTTTAATGGCATTTGCCCTTGTGCAAAAGGTTCGATGACAAATGACCTTGAAAAATGACTACCGGAAGTGACCTTGAGAAAACCGGAAGTAACCTTTTTTGCAATTTTTTCGTATAAAAGTACTCAGAATCCATATATTTTGTCATATAGATACATAAACTTATTACTGAAGACTAAAAATGACTTCCAACAAACCGGAAGTGACCATGTATCTCCCATTCTTAATACAAAAGTATATAGAAACTATATATTTTTGGAATCAGTGTGAAAGAAGCTATCATATTAGACCGGAAGTGACATTCATTTCACCGGAAGTAGCATATTATCTCCTTTATATCACTTAAAATATGATTAAACCATTATTTATCGTATCAGTATGAACAACTATCTTCTTATCAAAATTTCTTTGATATGGAAAGACCTTCAATTGTTCTCTGAACAATTGGTTTTTAATTAAGTCTTTCCACTTTTCTGTGGAAAGACTTATTGTTTTTGTTCTGATTATTATTATTATTATTATTATTTTTTTTTTTTTTCCGCCAACTTTTGTTCTTGCGATAAATGTTCGTTTCGCAATATGTCGCTTAGATATTTCTCATATTCTATCGTATAGTTTATGCGCTCTTAAATTTCACCCTGCTAAGCCGAACCATTTTCCTTGTAAGAGTTATCTCCCTATCCACTGTTTATCATCAGAGTGTATCTCCTTCGTAACAAAAAAAGATAGCGACAAAATTCTTTTTACAAATTGTTCATTACATCCTCAGTAATTTTTGGCGTATTTGGATCGAAGCGATTCCATGAAATTTTATAGGAGTTATCTACCTTTACGGAATAAATTTGTCGGCATGTTTTTTTAACTCATAAACCGTTGACCGTATAACCCTGGAATGTTTTTATTTGAGTCCCCTGGGTTCTAACCTAGAAAATGAGGTCAAGGTCAAAGGTCAAGGTCAAGTTCTCAATTGTGACTTTTGCTTGTTTTTGCATTTTCTCTGACACTGTGAGAGATACATATAAAAGAACAAGTGCAAAATGTCTGCTTTATTGTAATGAAGATATGCTACATTTAGTCTTATACAATTAAATGGCATCTTATAGGAGTTGTTGCCCCTGAAATGTCTTTATATGAGGTTATTTGATAATAACTTCAAATAAGTTCATTATAAAGACATTTGACCTGATACAAAAGGTTGAGTGACAAATGACCTTGAAAAATGGTTACCGGAAGTGACCTTGAGAAAACCGGAAGTAGCTTTTTTTGCAATTTTTTCACATAAAAGTATTCAGAATCCATATATTTTGTCATATAGATACATAAACATAAAAATGACTTCCAAAAAACCGGAAGTTACCAATTATCTCCCATTCTACATACAAAAGTATATAGAAACTATATATTTTTAGAATCAGCATGAGAGAAGCTATTATATGAGACCGGAAGTGACATTCATTTCACCGGAAGTAGCATATTATCTCCCTTATATCACTTAAGAATATAATTAAACCATTATTTATCGCATCAATATGAAGAAACTATCTTCTTATCAAAATAATTTTGGTGTGGAAAGACTTTCAATTGTTCTCTGAACAATTGGTTTTTAATTATTATTATTTTTTTTTTTTTTTCTTCCGCCAAATTTTGTTCTTGCGATAAATGTTTGTTTCGCAATATGTCGCTTATATTTTTTTCATATTGTATCGTATAGTTTATGCGCTTTTAAATTTCACCCTGCTAAGCCGAACCATTTTCTTTGTAAGAGTTATCTCCCTATTCACTGTTTGTCATGTGTGTGCATCTCCTTCGTAACAAATTAAGAAAGCGACAAAATTCTTTTTACAAATTGTTCGTTACATCCTCAGGAATTTTTGGCTAATTTGGATCGAAGCGATTCGATGAAATTTTATAGGAGTTATGTACCTTTACGGAATAAATTTGTCGGTATGTTTTTTCAACTCATAAACCTTTAACCGTATAACCCTGGAATGTTTTTATTTGAGTCCCCTGATTCCTAACTTAGAAAATTAGGTCAAGGTCAAAGGTCAAGGTCATATTTTAGATTTTCACATGTCTTTGATTTCCCTATAACTCTTGAACGGTTATAGATACAAAAAAAATAAGCAGTGAAAAATGCTTGGTACTTCAAGGGGCAACTTTTTTACATTATGACTATATTGATTTTACCATCATGTAAGGGACATAACTCCCATCGATGGTTTTTAAAAAGCCATTTTTAGGCAAAACTCTTAAACAAAAGGTCCTTGACCCATAGGGTCTTTTGCAATGACCTTGTGGAGCAATGACCTTGACGAAGGTTACAAGGTCAAAGGTCAAGGTCATCAAATTATGTGGTTTTGGCACTATTTAAACAGTTTTATGTGTGTTTGAATTTCAACCAACCAACCAACCAACCAACCAACCAACCAACCAACCAACCAACCAATCAATCAATCAATCAATCAATGTTTCCGTTTCATGTGTTTGATACGGGATTCAAGGTCTCTTTTTTTTCGCTTGTTTTAATTGAGCCTATCAAACGTGTTTAACCAACATGTTTAACCAATTTGTTTAACCAATGTGTTTAACCAACATGTTTAACCAACCAACCAACCAACCAACCAACCAACCAACCAACCAACCAACCAATCAATCAATCAATTAATGTTTCCGTTTCATGTGTGAAATACGGGATCCAAGATGGGTTTTTTTTTCGCTTGTTTAAATTGAGCCTATCCAACGTGTTTAACCAGCCAACGTGTTTAACCAATATGTTAAACCAACGTGTTTAACCAACATGTTTAACCAACGTGTTTAACAAACCAACCAACCAATCAATCAATCAATGCATGTTTCCGTTTCATGCGTTAAATACGGGATCCAATTTTGAGCCTATCCAATGCGTTTAACCAACGTGTTTAAGCAACATGTTTAAGCAACGTGTTTAATCAACCAACCAACCAACCAACTAATCAACCAACCAACCAATCAATCAATCAATCAATCAATCAATCAATCAATCATGATCATGATCAATAAATCATGTTTCATGAAAAATCGAAATTCAATATTGTTCTTGCGTCACTTCTGAAAAAAAATCCACATGTACTCTGAAACTACAAGTACAATCGACCTCAAAATTTGCAGTCAGCAGGGCATACATGTACTGAAAGTTTATAAAAAAACTTGGTGCAGATATCTCTCAAAGCTTTTCCTAGAGAAAAGAAATGGCAATGCGTAAAAATCGCTTGCTAGGTCCGTAAATCTCAGTAAAAACCTACAATAAAATGTCCGCTCCGAGATTGAAATACTAATCTGTGTTACAAACAGGTGCTGAAAAATGTACATTATCAGAAAATGATCAATAAATGTGTTTTAAAGTTACACCGGATCAATTAAATCCAAAACATGCACTGCTTGTGAACTGTCATCAAAATGTCAATTTCCTACAATGACAAAAGAAATTACATTGTGTTTATTCCGTCTCTATACATGTTGTCTGTTCAAAGTCCCCACCTAAAAAGAAATAAAAAGACTATCTTTTCGTTATTATAAAGCCGTGTCACGTGATGTGGCGCGCGCGCTGAACCTAAAATAAAAGAAAAACTTTCCAAACTAAACATGAAACTTCTCCGGTAACAATAATATAGACCCCATACAGAAACGAACAAACAAGCAAACAATCAAACAAACAAACAACCCCCCCCCCCCCAATTAAATTAATTCTAAAGGGGAAAGACCACCTACAATTGCTTTTTTAAAGCAATTGATTTATATTGTAAAAAACCTTTTTAACCATTCTGTTCCGTTAATAAAAAAAAAAAAAAATCTCCCCGAGACCCCCTTTTGCCCCCCCCCCCCCCTTCTTTTTTTTTTTTTACCCTCCACTTACAACTGAATGTAGGTTGTGTGCTATCTATCCTATCAACGTAAAACGAACGACAACTCCAGTTTTATCCATATTATTAGGTCTTTCCACTTTTCTGTGGAAAGCCTATTGTATTTGTTCTGATTATTAAGTCTTTCCACTTTTCTGTGGAAAGACTTATTGTTTTTCTTCTGATTATTATTATTATTATTATTATTATTATTAAGTCTTTCCACTTTTCTGTGGAAAGACTTATTGTATTTCTTCTGATTATTATTATTATTTTTTTCTTCCGCCAAATTTTGTTCTTGCGATAAATGTTTGATTCGCAATATGTCGCTTAGATATTTCTAATATGGTATCGTATAGTTTATGCGCTTTTAAATTTCACCCTGCTAAGGCGAGGCATTTTCTTTGTAAGAGTGATCTCCCTTTTCACTGTTTACCCTCTGTGTGCATCTCCTTCGTAACAAAAAAAGATAGCGACAAAATTCTTTTTACAAATTGTTCGTTACATCCTCAGGAATTTTTGGCTAATTTGGATCGAAGCGATTCAATGAAATTTTATAGGAGTTATCTACCTTTACAAAATAAATTTGTCGGTATGTTCATTTAACTCATAAACAGTTAACCGTATAACCCTGGAATATTTTTATTTGAGTCCCCTAGGTCATAACTTAGAAAATGAGGTCAAGGTCAAAGGTCAAGGTCAAGTTCTCAATTGTGACTTTTGCTTGTTTTTGTATTTTCTCCGACACTTTGAAAGATACATACTAAAGAACAAGTGCAAAATGTCAGCTTTATTGTAATGAAGATATGCTACATTTAGTCTTATACAATTTAATGGCATCTTATAGGAGTTGTTGCCCCACAAATGTCTTGATATGAGGTTATTTGATTATTACTTCAACTAAGTTCATTATAAAGGCATTTGACCTTGTACAAAAGATTAGGTGACAAATGACCTTGAAAAATGACTACCGGAAGTGACCTTGAGAAAACCGGAAGTTGCCTTTTTTGCAATTTTTTCTCCCAAAGTACCCAGAATCAATATATTTTGTCATATAGATACAAACACTGATTACTGGAGATGAAACATGACTTCCAACAAACCGGAAGTGGCCAATTATTTCCCCTTCTACATACAATAGTATATAGAAACTATATATTTTTGGAATCAGTGTGAAATAAGCTATCATATGAGACCAGAAGTGACATTCATTTCACCGGAAGTAGCATATTATCTCCCTTTTATTACTCAAAAATATAATTAAACCATTATTAATCTCATCAGTATGAAGAAACTATCTTCTTATCAAAATTTCTTTGGTGTGGAAAGACTTTCAATTGTTCTCTGAACAATTGGTTTTTAATTAAGTCTTTTCACTTTTTTGTGAAAAGACTTATTGTTTTTCTTCTGATTATTATTATTATTTTTTTTTTCCGCCACATTCTGAAATTTTTGTTTCGCAATATGTCGCTTAGATATTTTGTATATTGTATCGTATAGTTTATACGGTTTTAAATCTCACCCTGCTAAGACGAACAATTTTCTTTGTAAGAGTTATCTCCCTATTCACTGTTTATCATCTGTGTGCATCTCCTTTGTAACAGAAAAAGATAGCGACAAAATTCCTTTTACAAATTGTTCGTTACATCCTCAGGAATTTTTGGCTAATTTGGATCGAAGCGATTCGATGACATTTTATAGGAGTTATCTACCTTTACAAAATAAATTTGTCGGTATGTTTTTTTAACTCATGAACAGTTAACCGTATAACCCTGGAATGTTTTTATTTGGGGCCCCTAGGTCCTAACTTAGAAAATGAGGTCAAGGTCAAAGGTCAAGGTCAAGTTCTCAATTGTGACTTTTGCTTGTTTTTGCATTTTCTCCGACACTTTGAAAGATACATATAAAAGAACAAGTGCAAAATGTCTGCTTTATTGAAATGAAGATATGCTACATTTAGTCTTATACAATTTAATGGCATATTATAGGAGTTGGTGCCCCTGAAATGTCATGATATGAGGTTATTTGATTATAACTTCAACTAAGTTCATTATAAAGGCATTTGACCTATTACAAAAGGTTAGGTGACAAATGACCTTGAAAAATGACTACCGGAAGTGACCTTGAGAAAACCGGAAGTAGCCTTTTTTGCAATTTTTACATTTAAAAGTACTCAGAATCCATATATTTTGTCATATAGATACATAAACTGATTACTGACGACTAAAAACGACTTCCAACAAACCGGAAGTGACCAGTTATCTCCCATTCTACATACAAAATTATATAGAAACTATATATTTTTGGAATCAGTGTGAAAGAAGCTATCATATGAGACCGGAAGTGACATTAATTTCACCGGAAGTAGCATATTATTTCCCTTATATCACTCAAAAGAATAATTAAACCATTATTAATCGCATCAGTATGAAGAAACTATCTTCTTATCCAAATTTCTTTGGTGTGGAAAGACTTTCAATTGTTCTCTGAACAATTGGTTTTTAATTATTATTATTATTTTTTTTTTTTTTTCCGCCAAATTTTGTTCTTGCGATAAATGTTTGTTTTGCAATATGTCGCTTAGATATTTCTCATATGGTATCGTATAGTTTATGCGCTTTTAAATTTTACCCTGCTAAGCCGAACCATTTTCTTTGTAAGAGTTATCTCCCCATTCACTGTTTATCATCTGTGTGCATCTCCTTCGTAACAAAAAAAGATAGCGACAAAATTCTTTTTACAAATTGTTCGTTACATCCTCAGTAATTTTTAGCGCATTTGGATCGAAGCGATTCGATGAAATTTTATAGGAGTTATCTACCTTTACAAAATAAATTTGTCGGTATGTTTATATAACTCATAAACAGTTAACCGTATAACCCTGGAATGTTTTTATTTGAGTCCCCTAGGTCCCAACTTAGAAAATGAGGTCAAGGTCAAAGGTCAAGGTCAAGTTCTCAATTGTGACTTTTGCTTGTTTTTGCATTTTCTCCGACACTTTGAGAGATACATGTAAAAGAACAAGTGCAAAATGTCAGCTTTATTGTAATGAAGATATGCTACATTTAGTCTTATACAATTAAATGGCGTCTTATAGGAGTTGGTGCCCCTGAAATGTCTTGATATGAAGTTATTTGATTATAACTTCAAGTAAGTTCATTATAAAGACATTTGACCTTATACAAAAGGTTAAGTGACAAATGACCTTGAAAAATGGCTACCGGAAGTGACCTTTAGAAAACCGGAAGTAGCTTTTTTTGCAACTTTTTCACATAAAAGTACTCAGAATCCATAATATTTGTCATATAGATACATGAACAGATTACTGAAGACTAAAAATAACTTCCAACAAACCGGAAGTGGCCAATTATCTCCCATTCTACATACAAAAGTATATAGAAACTATATATTTTTGGAATCAATGTGAAAGAAGCTATCATATGAGACCGGATGTGACATTCATTTCACCGGAAGTAGCATATTGTCTCCCTTATATCTCTCAAAAAGATAATTAATCCATCATTTATCGCATCATTATAAAGAAACTACCTTCGTATCCAAATTACTTTGGTTTGGAAAGACTTTCAATTGTTCTCTGAACAATTGGTTTTTAATTATTATTTTTTTTTTTTTTTTTTTCTTCCGCCAAATTTTGTTCTTGCAATAAATGTTTGTTTCGCAATATGTCGCTTAGATTTTTTTCATATTGTATCGTATAGTTTATGCGCTTTTAAATTTCACCCTGCTAAGCCGAACCATTTTCTTTGTAAGAGTTATCTCCCTATTCACTGTTTGTCATGTGTGTGCATCTCCTTCGTAACAAATTAAGAAAGCGACAAAATTCTTTTTACAAATTGTTCGTTACATCCTCAGGAATTTTTGGCTAATTTGGATCGAAGCGATTCGATGAAATTTTATAGGAGTTATGTACCTTTACGGAATAAATTTGTCGGTATGTTTTTTTAACTCATAAACGGTTAACCGTATAACCCTGGAATGTTTTTATTTGAGTCCCCTGGGTCCTAACTTAAAAAATTAGGTCAAGGTCAAAGGTCAAGGTCATATTTTAGATTTTCATATGTCTTTGATTTCCCTATAATTCTTGAATGGTTATAGATACAGAAAATTTAAGCAGTGAAAAATGTTGAGTACTTCAAGGGGCAACTTTGTTACATTATGACTGTATTGGTTTTACCATTATGTAAGGGACATAACCCCCATTGATGGTTTATAAAAAGCCATTATTAGGCAAAACTCTTAAACAAAAGGTCCTTGACCCATAGGGTCTTTTGCAATGACATTGTGAAGCAATGACCTTGACAAAGGTCACAAGGTCAAAGGTCAAGGTCATGTACATATGTGATTTGGGGCACTACTTGAAGAATTTTATGCGTGTTTGCCAACCAACCAACCAACCAACCAACCAACCAACCAATCAATCAATCATGATCATGATCAATCAACCAATAATGATCATGATCAATCAATCAATCATGTTTCCGTCTCATGTGTTTATTATAGGGTTCAAGATCTTCTTCGTTTCTTTTTCGCTGTTTCAATTGACCCTAACCAACGTGTTTAACCAACCAACCAACCAACCAACCAACCAACCAACTAATCAATCAATCAATCAATCAATCAATCAATCAATTATGATCATGATCAATCAACCAATAATGATCATGATCAATCAATCAATCATGTTTCCGTCTCATGTGTTTATTATAGGGTTCAAGATCTTCTTCGTTTCTTTTTCGCTGTTTCAATTGACCCTAACCAACGTGTTTAACCAACCAACCAACCAACCAACCAACCAACCAACCAACCAACCAACCAACTAATCAATCAATCAATCAATCAATCAATCAATCAATCATGATCATGATCAATCAATCATCTTTCCGTCTCATGTGTTTAATGTAGGGTCCAAGATCTTCTTTGTTTCTTTTTCGCTGTTTCAATTGACCCTATCCAACGTGTTTAACCAACCAACCAACCAACCAACCAACCAACTAATCAATCAATCAATCAATCAATCATGATCATGATCAACCAATCATGTTTCCGTCTCATGTGTTTAATATAGGGTCCAAGATCTCCTTTGTGTCTTTTTCCGTGTTTCAATTGACCCTATCCAACGTGTTTAACCAACCAACCAACCAACCAACCAACCGACCAACCAATCAATCAATCAATCAATCATCAATCAATCAATCAATCATCAATCATGTTTCCGTCTCGTGTGTTTAATATAGGGTCCAAGATCTTCTTTGTTTCTTTTTCGCTGTTTCAATTGGCCCTATCCAACGTGTTTAACCAACATGTTTAACAAATATGTTTAACTAACGTGTTTAACCAACGTGTTTAACCAACCAACCAACCAACCAACCAACCAACCAACCAATCAATCAATCAATGCATGTTTCCGTTTCATGTGTTAAATACGGCATCCAAGATGTTTATTTTTCGCTCGTTTAAATTGAGCCTATCTAACGTGTTTAACCAACGTGTTTAACCAACATGTTTAACCAACCAACCAACCAATCAATCAATCAATGCATGTTTCCGTTTCATGTGTTAAATACGGCATCCAAGATGTTTTTTTTTTCGCTCGTTTAAATTGAGCCTATCTAACGTGTTTAACCAACGTGTTTAACCAACATGTTTAACCAACCAACCAACCACCCAACCAATCAATCAATCAATCAATCAATGCATGTTTCCGTTTCATGTGTTAAATACGGGATCCAAGATGGTTTTTTTCGCTCGTTTAAATTGAGCCTATCTAACGTGTTAACCAGCCAACGTGTTTAACCAACGTGTTTAACCAACATGTTTAACCAACGTGTTTAACCAACTTACCTACCAACCAACCAACCAACCAACCAATCAATCAATCAATGCATGTTTGCGTTTCATGTGTTAAATACGGGATCCAAGATGGTTTTTTTCGCTTGTTTAAATTGAGCCTATCTAACGTGTTTAACCAGCCAACGTGTTTAACCAACGTGTTTAACCAACATGTTTAACCAACCAACCACCCAACCAATCAAGCAATCAATCAATCAATGCATGTTTCCGTTTCATGTGTTAAATACGGGATCCAAGATGGTTTTTTTTCGCTTGTTTAAATTGAGCCTATCCAACGTGTTTAACCAGCCAACGTGTTTAACCAATATGTTTAACCAAGGTGTTTAACCAATATGATTAACCAACGTGTTTAACCAACATGTTTAACCAACGTGTTTAACCAACCAACCAATCAATCAATCAATCAATGCATGTTTCCGTTTCATGTGTTAAATACGGGATCCAATTTTGAGCCTATCCAATGTGTTTAACCAACGTGTTTAACCAACCAACCAACCAACCAACCAACCAACCAACCAACCAATCAATCAATCAATGCATGTTTCCGTTTCATGTGTTAAATACGGGATCCAATTTTGAGCCTATCCAATGTGTTTAACCAACGTGTTTAACCAACCAACCAACCAACCAACCAATCAATCAATCAATGCATGTTTCCGTTTCATGTGTTAAATACGGGATCCGAGATGGTTTTTTTTCGCTTGTTAAAATTGAGCCTATCAAACGTGATTAACCAGCCAACTTGTTTAAACTACGTGTTTAAACCGACATGTTTAACCAACGTGTTTAACCAACCAACCAACCAACCAACCAATAAATAAATCAATGCATGTTTCCGTTTCATGTGTTAAATACGGGATCCAAGATGTTTTTTTTCTCGCTTGTTTAAATTGAGCCTATCAAACGTGTTTAACCAGCCAACGTGTTTAACCAACGTGTTAAACCAACATGTTTAACCAACGTGTTTAACCAACCAACCAACCAACCAACCAACCAATCAATCACTTAATGTATGTTTCCGTGTCATGCGTTTAATACGGGATGCAAGGTCTCTTGAGGTCTTTTTCCCCTTGTTCTAAGTGACCCTATCAAACGTGTTTAATCAACCAACCAACAAACCAACCAACCAACCAATCAATCAACCAACTTATCAATCAATCAATATGTATGACTGTTTATTTATGACAGTTTATTGAAGGAACAAACTCTCAATTATTCAAGAAAATTTTTATTTTATTATTGTTCTTACGTCTCTTCTGAAAAAAAATCCACATTCTCTGAAACTACAAGTCCAATTGACCTGAAAATTTGCAGTCAGCAGGGCATACATGTACTGAAGGTTCATAAAAAAACTTTTTGCAGATATCTCTCAAGACTTTTCCTAGAAAAACAAAATGGCAATGCCGTAAAAATCGCTTGCTAGGTCCGTCAATCTCAGTAAAAACCTACAATAAAATGTCCGCTCCGAGATTGAAATACTAATCTGTGTTACAAACAGGTGCTGAAAAATGGACATTATCAAAAAATAATCATTAAATGTGTTTTAAAGTTACACCGGATCGATTAAATCCAAAACATGCACTGCTGGTGAACTGTGATCAAAATGTCAATTTCCTACAATGACAAAAGAAATTACATTGTGTACATTCCATCTCTATAGATGTTGTCTGTTCAAAGTCCCGACCTAAAAAGAAATAAAAAGACTAAGTTTTTCTTAATATAAACCCGCGTCACGTGATGTCTCCTCAATCTTGCGCGCGCGCTGTATCTAAAATAAAAGAAAAACTTTCCAAACTAAACATGAAACTTCTCCGGTAACAATAATATAGACCCCATACAGAAACAAACAAACAAACAAACAAACAACCCCCCCCCCCCCCCCCAAATTCAATTAATTTTAAAGGGGGAAAGACCCCCTACAATTGCTTTAAAAAAGCAATTGATTTATATTTATTATTATTTTTTTTTTTTTTTTCTTCCGCCAAATTTTTTTCTTGCGATAAATGTTTGTTTCGCAATATGTCGCTTAGATATTTCTCATATGGTATTGTATAGTTTATGCGCTTTTAAATTTCACCCTGCTAAGCCGAACCATTTTCTTTGTGAGAGTTATCTCCCTATTCACTGTTTATCATGTGTGTGCATCTCCTTCGTAACAAAAAAAGATAGCGACAAAATTCTTTTCACAAATTGTTCGTTACATCCTCAGTAATTTTTGGCGTATTTGGATCGAAGCGATTCGATGAAATTTTATAGGAGTTATCTACCCTTACGGAATAAATTTGTCGCTATATTTTTTTAACTCATAAACCGCTAACCGTATAACCCTGGAATGTTTTTATTTGAGTCCCCTGATTCCTAACTAAGAAAATTAGGTCAAGGTCAAAGGTCAAGGTCATATTTTAGATTTTCAACCAACCAACCAACCAACTCACCAACTAATCAATCATCTAATCAATCAATCAATCAATCAATATGTATGACTGTTTATCCATGAGTTTATTGAAGGAGCAAACTCTCATTTATTCAAGAAAAATTGAAATTTAATATTGTTCTTACGTCACTTCTGAAAAAAAAAAATCCACATGTTCTCTGAAACTACAAGTACAATCGACCTCAAAATTTGCAGTCAGCAGGGCATACATGTACTAAAAGTTTATAAAAAAACTTGGTGCAGATATCTCTCACAGCTTTTCCTAGAGAAATGAAATGGCAATGCCGTAAAAATCGCTTGCTTGGTCCGTAAATCTCAGTAAAAACCTACAATAAATGTCCGCTCCGAGATTGAAATACTAATCTGTGTTACAAACAGGTGCTGAAAAATGTACATTATCAGAAAATAATCAATAAATGTGTTTTAAAGTTACACCGGATCAATTAAATCCAAAACATGCACTGCTTGTGAACTGTCATCAAAATGTCAATTTCCTACAATGACAAAAGAAATTACATTGTGTGCATTCCATCTCTATACATGTTGTCTGTTTAACGTCCCGACCTAAAGAGAAATAAAAAGACTAAGTTTTCGTTATTATAAACCCAAGTCACGTGATGTCTCCTAAATCTGGCGCGCGCGCTGTACCTAAAATAAAATAAAAACTTTCCAAACTAATCATGAAACTTCTCCGGTAACAATAATATAGACCCCATACAGAAACAAACAAACAAACAAACAATCAATCAAACAAACAAACAACCCCCCCCCCCCCCATTCAATTAATTTTAAAGGGGGGAAGACCGCCTACAATTGATTTTTTAAAGCAATTGATTTATATTGTATATTTGGTTTTTTTTCATATATATAATATAATTTTCTGTAACTGCAATACAAGTGAGCAGTTTACCTACTTAAATGTATAAAACCAGGTTTAATGCACCATTTTTTACATAAGGAAATGCCTGTACCAAGTCAGGATTAGGACAGCTGATTTTTTTTTCGTTTGATGTTTTTGTGCTTTTGGTTTTGCCAAATTATAAGGGACCTACTGATTTGAATTGTTTTGTTCTGCAAAATACCTTGAACTTATGGTTCTCCCACTTTCAAAATCGCACATATAAGGTAAACGGAAGTTAATTATATTCGAATAAAAAAACCATAATCATTATACCTAACTGTCGTTCCAGATTTCGTTTCATGTATATATGAATCAGTATTGAAAAAAATACCAAATTATGTAATTCCATAAAAATTGAAAAAATCATATCTAGACTATATGATTTAACAGAACAAACTAAATACAACTGTCATATTTCCTACTTGGAACATGTATTTTATGAACAAAACAAAAAATGTTGGTTAAATTCTGTGTTTGGCTTGAAAAAAACTGTCACTCGTGTGAACATTCTTCTTCGTTCCAATATATAGATGAAATGTGAATTCTTGTTTTTCATTTAAGCTAATGTGCTTTGCGATTATGCCTTTTTGTGATTATTTGTTTCATATTTGTTTGTTTTCAAAGTGATCAAGATTGTTGGCTGTTGACTGCTGTACCCCTATTATTGACATTTTAACCTATGTTGTCCAAAAAAATTATGTAACACTTAAACAGACGATAACCACTGAATTACAGGATCCTGTTCGTTTTGTTTACACATCATTATCAATATAATGGATTTGTATGCGACTGTCATACAAGTGAGAGGTTTAGCTTCCTATAAAACCAGGTTAAATCCACCATTTCGACTTATGAAAATGCCTATATCAAGTCAGGGATATGACAGTTGTTATCCATTCATTCTAATGTGATTAAGGTGTTGATTTTGCCAATTTTATTAGGGACTTTCCGTTTTGAAGTTTTCCTTTGAGTTCAGTATTTTTTGTGATTTTATTTTTTATACATCAAAGATATACAAAAAGATCAGACAGAGAAGCCAACAAAAAGATAGTTGAAAGTAATCTGACAAGGACGCCAACAAAATGTTTTAAACAAATAGTTTGTTATACATAAGGCCGTGCTGAAAAGATATAGGAAGATGTGTTGTGAGTACCAATGAGACAACTCTCTATCCAAATAGCAATTTATAAAAGTAAACCATTATAGGCCTTCAACACGGAGCCTTGGCTCACACCGAACAACAAGCTATAAAGGGCCCCAAAATTACTAGTGTAAAACCATTCAAGCGGGAAAACCAACGTTCTAGTATGTATTTACAAATCATGTAAAATATGAGTATTATCAGTTAATACTGAATACTCATCTTTTTTGTATTTGTGCTTTCAAGTGAACCTTTTTAGAAAAAGACGAGACGTTCTTAAACAAAACCCTAGACATTGAGTGTTTGCTCAGACACTGTTGACGTTTAACAAAGTCTAAGTAGCAGCTGTAAGCTCTTGACCACCATGAGTGTGTTTGTTTTCTTGGAGAGTTGCTACTATGTTATATTCCCACAATTTTTTTGCTTTGCAATGTGTCCTTAATCAGTGAAGCTGACATAAACTTGAACAATTATGAAATATCGATCATAGTTGTATTTTTGCATTTTTGTTCAAATAATGTTATGAATAAGTAAAACATGGACAATGAAATAGTAAATATTGATATGGTTTGAAAAATGTCTAAATCATCATCTGCTGTGAAATAAAGTTATATCGGTGAATTTTGTCCTACTAACAAACACACTGGCATATACAGGTATGTAAATAAATAATTGTCGATGCCAAAAAAGACATCAGGGTATGACTCTTTTTATTATTCACGATTGAGATTGAAATTACCAAGAGTTTTTGAAAATATGTGCACCTCTTCGGTATTCTATGAAAGTGTCGTGCAACATGTGCAAATGACTTTTAAATTGTAATAACGTTTGCAAATTATTATTTCTTTTAAACAATATGTATTCACTTTCTACTTCCATAGGACCAAATAGACCACAGACTCTGCATGCTGATGGAATTCATGGTAGCATTAAGCTGATGTGGACGTCTCCTGTTACAAGTATCCTTAAAACTGACAAATATTTAATAGAAGTATCAAACGATGGAAGCAATTTCAAAGAATTAAAAACACTACCTTCTGATACTGTGGAGTATTCAATTAAAAATCCGATTGAGAACGAAACGTATTGGTTTAAAATATATTCTATTTGTAATACAGAGAAAAGTTATGCTACAGAAGAATCATTCTATACCGGGGGTAGGTTTTCATACTTCATATTGTCTATTTTATCTTTGATTAACAAAAACATGTCACGATTATAACTAAAGTATTCAAAATTTTTGTTGTTCACTCTAACATGGTAATGTTGATATTTTATTATTGATTGATGAATTCAAATTTCCGAACTTCAATCGTAAAGAGATTTATTATGCATAACTTTTAAGCAACATGATTAGATTTGAATAAACAACGAGTGCGTTTTTCAATTTTATTATCTAAATCGTTGCAGAGAATATCCTCTTCAAAACTGTAAATTGAAAAGATAATATGACACTGTTATATTTTGTTTGATCAAAAAGACCGGAGTCGACGTTTTTCATTCATGCAAATTTGAAGAAAAACGAAGCTTGATACACATGTGATAATTAGAAAAAGTAGCATATTGAAAAAAGAAATAATTGAAAATTTCGCCAGAAATAATTTCCCCGATAAGACCGTATAATTCGTTGATACGCATAATAAAACCTCACAATAACACAAAGGCATGCTTAATTTGTTTTATCTAAGATGACATAATTGATACAAACTAACGCGTTTACATGATAAATTTTATAATTTGTTCACCATATGTCTTTTTAATAGTATCTCACAGAGTAACGCTACCCATAGAAGTTACACAGGATGAAACCGACCTAAATGACGTTAATAGTGCTACATTCAAAAATAATGTTCACGCATTGAAATCCAGTGTGCGCGATGAATATAAAATAGTAGATGGAGAACAGATTGTTTCGAATCCTAAATTCTGGTATGTTTTTTCAAAGTTTTTTATACTCATTATTCTTTCATTTGTAAGTTCATTCATGTATCATATATATCACCTGGCAATTTGATAACTTTTTTTGTCATTTCCAAACTATATTGTACAATGTTGTATGTTTTAAAATATTGAAATACAGTTTACACATAATATGTTTTGCAAGAGTAGAATATAGATTTATTTGGGGGAAAAGACAATATTCAACCGAAATCTAAAATAACCAGAGGGTTACTATTTGATACATCGAAATACAGTTTGTTTTTATTTCAAAATTATCATTTCACAATAAATGTTTTAATGAGGTTTTCTTGCGAAACTGCTGATAAAAAATACTAAAATACCTGAATCGAGATAGTTGTTCGTATTAAAAAAATAAAATACGAAGGGAAGAGCATTGAGAACCAATAAATCCTCAAAGTTTTGAAAAAGACAGCTAATGTAATCTATTCCTGGGGTAAAAAAGCCTAAGTATTACAAAAATTCAAAGTTTTGTAAACAGCTTATTTATAATGTAAAACGATTATGGTGTTAATGCAATGAGTATGTATGAACCTGTGTGGATAGAACTTTAAATATGAAAATCATATATTTCCTAATGTAAGATATATATCATTTCTTTTCATGTTTTAGATAAGTAATCCTTATTATCTTAATTTAGTCTAAAACGATACTTGGAAAGATCGCTTAACAGTTCAAATATGTGCCTCAATGTCATTAATGAATGATCACATTTAAACATCAATGTATTTACAATAGATGGTACAAGCATAATATGATACGTGTTTTTATGTCCCACCTACGATAGCAGAGGGGCATAATTTTTTCTTGTCTGTGCGTCCGTCTGTCCGTCCGTCCGTCCGTCCGTTCGTTCGTTCGTTCGTTCTTTCGTTCGTCCGTCTGGCCCGTTTCAAGTTAAAGTTTTTGGTCAAGGTAGTTTTTAATGAAGCTGAAGTCCAATCAACTTGAAACTTAGTACACTTGTTGCTTATGATATGATCTTTCTAATTTTAAGACCAAGTTAGACTTTTGACCCCAATTTCAAGGTCCACTGAACATACAAAATGAAAGTGCAAGTTTCAGGTTAAAGTTTTTGGTCAAGGTGAAGCTGAAGTCCAATCAACTTGAAACTTAGTTCACATGTTGCTTATGACATGATCTTTCTAATGTTGATGCCAAATTAGATTATTTACCCAATTTCACGGTCCATTGAACATGGGAAATGATAGTGCGAGTAGGGCATCCGTGTACTTTGGACATATTCTTGATGTTTATTATTTTCCTCATCTAAGTCGGCATTTTTATTGTGTATTAACATTCATGTTACTGTCTTGATCGATTCATATTTCAATTGCAGGAAGGGGTCCTTTTTTGCATCATTCATTTTGGTATCAAATGGGTTTTATGATCAGGAGATGTTGCAGACAGTAATGGAAAAGGCTGTAAATAAGGGCATCTTTGGAATATTAAAGGTGTCCAAAGACGGATTTTTCATGAACGCTTTAAACTGTATGTGTTAAACACTATATATAGATGATATCTTGTAATATCCAGCTAATATCGTTTTAAGTTATTATTATTATTGAAAAGAACGTTCATTTAAGAATATGGATTAATTGATATGGTAAATGCCCCTGATACATTTATCCACCATAGACCAAACGATATAGAATTGATGTCAACTTCAACAATGATCAAAACCAATACTGCATAATTAGTTATAAAACTCCCTGAAATGGCAAATGTAAAACGATTCAAACAAGTACACCGACGGCTTAATGTATTTACAAAACAATAAAGAAAAACAAATATGATTTACCCAGTTCTTTAATATGGTCCCGATTTTGGTAAGTCACATACAAACTGTGGCAAAGAACATGTTTGATGACCTCAAGCCATCATCCTACCCTGTAGGGCATTTATGTAACAGTGCAACATTAGAGCAAACTATACAAATCAGTTGAAAAGGATTTTACTCGCCTACTCGATACAAAGCACATCAAAACAATGCTAACAGATACTCAAAAGATACAAAACACAGATATAAAGCATATCTAGTATCTACATTTTTTTTACTTTTTTTGTATTTGAATGAATAGTTCATTCGAAATTCGATACTTATATGTTTGTATTTCTTTGCATTCTCTGATGTTGTCATTTACTACTTTGGCAATAACACATATGAACTATACTGTTACCAAAGTAATAAGTATTTTTCCCCACAGATCCCGTTCCACCGAAACATGTTAATACTGAAATACATGACAGAAATGTTAAAGTCTCATGGTCAGAACCAGCAAAGACGTTTTTTAAAACAAAAGGATTTATAATTCAATATACGACTGATAACTGGGAAAAGTTTATCGAAGAAATGGTTCCCGAAGACGAGCATGAACTCAGTATCCATATTGAACATCCTTCAACTATACTTCAAGTAAAGATATATACCTATATAAAGTCTTCAATCCGAAGTTTACCTAGTAAAGAAGTGAAAGTTGAATTACGAGGTAAGCTATTCATATCTTATCTTTTCTGAGATGTTCCTTATTGTAATTATATGATAAATATCTAATAACTTGTTGGCTATTAACGTGTCTTTGAAATGGATTTATATTGATTATAAACAATTCGTTTGTAAATGACTGACAATGTACCAAGTCAGGATTACAACACATTTTTTCAGTATTTCCGTTGAATGCTATAGTCGAGCGTATATTGTCATTTTGATGGAATTATTCGTTTTGGAATTTCCCTTGTTGGTTATTTACTTTGCTATGGAGTTTAAACACATTATGGGGGCAAATTGTGAACAGATATATCATGTTATAAATATTTTTTAATAAAATTGAGAATGGAAATGGGGAATGTGTCAAAGAGACAACAACCCGACCAAATAAAAAACAACAGCAGAGGGTCACCAACAGGTCTTCAATGTAGCTAGAAATTCCCGCACCCGGAGGCGTCTTTCAGCTGGCCCTGAACAAATATATACTAGTCCAGTGATAATGAACGCCATACTAATTTCCAAATTGTACACAAGAAACTAAAATTAAAATAATACAAGACTAACAAAGGCCAGAGGCTCCTGACTTGGGACAGGCGCAAAAATGCGGCGGGGTTAAACATGTTTGTGAGATCTCAACCCTCCCCCTATACCTCTAACCAATGTGGAAAAGTAAACGTATAACAATACGCAGATTAAAATTCAGTTCAAGAGAAGTCCGAATCTGATGTCAGAAGATGTAACCAAAGAAAATAAACAAAATGACAATAATACATAAATAACAACAGACTACTAGCAGTTAACTGACATGCCAGCTCCAGACTTCAATTAAACTGACTGAAAGATTATGATTTCATCATATGAACATCAGGCACAATCCTTCCCGTTATGGGTTTAGTATCATACCATCATAACATATATGAGAAGAACATAACCCGTGTCATGCCAACAACTGTTTTTAGAATAAATGTGTTTAGTTTAAACATATCAGTCAATGAACAGTAAAAAATCTTAAGTATTTAGCATGTACATTATAAAAAAAATGTGTGTTTTTCTCTGATACATTTTTATTTTATAATATTTCAGACTCCAAGTTAGAAAAATTATCTAGCTGCAAATTCACTATAAAAGCCCATTAACTGTCCTGTGATCAATAGTGCTAAGTTCAAGTACACACAGTACCCCTTATTTAGTTTAATAAGTTTGCATGCATACACTAGTAATCTCATTAATATACAAATTCAAATTTAAACAGTGTCAAATCTTTTGTCTACAGCATTCATGTTTTATCTGTTAAGAACATCTTTACACTAAATCCCCTGGGTGTTAGATGTGTCCTGAATGGTGTTTTACTCTTAGAAACATACTTTCGTTTTAGGTGTTAATGACTCTTATATATCTGTCAGCAAATGCGACGATTCTAAGAACGGTACTTTTGTTGTTATTATTTACGAGGGCTGGATACATTCCTTTTATGTCCATTCTGTGTTTCTGTTTGATGTTTTTCTGCTTTGTATCAAGCTGATGCCCAAAGACTTCTTTTTATGTTTTGTTGTTACACCACTATTCCTAATAAGGAAAAGGGTTTGGCATTCAAAAACTTGTTTCTCCACGCAATTTCATGTTATGCCTGTTCCAAGTTATGAGTCTGTATTTTAGTTATCCTTTAAGGAAAGTTGTCATACAAATGGTTTTATTGTTATTGAAGGGGGTACCCAACACGATACCCCCAAAAAATCCTGTTGTTTAATTTTTCTTCATTTTTTTTTTTTCATTGATAAACTAGGCCAACTTAAACATCTTGTAAAAATTTTAAAAGATTTGAACCGTAGGTTTAAAAGATTTTGCAACTCAAATATGGTATCTTTTACATACTAGTATCGGCCAAAATTGGAAGTTTTTAAAATATGGGTATAAGGTTAAATATGTTAAAATTTTAAAAATTTAATCCTAATTTGACAATAGCATAGCTAATAATGATAGCTGAGGTGAATATTAGTTCACTAATACCCTTTTCTTGTGTTTTATTATTAAGTTTTTTATTCCGGATTTAAAATTTTGCCCGAAATTTAATAGGGGGTACCAGAATCAGCCCCGAAAAGTTAATGCTGTGCTTCTAGTATTTGAAGAAGATTTTAATTTTGAAAAAAAATATGTCGTTTAATTTTTTCATAAAACTAAGCATTTGGAGTGCTATACTAGTCGGTTGTTCTTGCAAAATTTTTTTCAAAATTTAACCGTTAGATTTTTTGGTATTCAAGTTTGAAATACGCCCCACCCTCAAATCGGTTCATTAAATAAGAGCAAAATCTGTTCAAAAAGTACATAATGGCAATATTTGTTTTCGTCTTTTGAACTAGGCCTTAGATATTTGGCATGTGGATGTATCATAACGAGGTTAAGTGTCTTGCATCATGATGACCTTTGTGTGACCTTCAAATGTGACCTCAACTTTATGTTGTTTTTTTTTTCGTGAAAAACAACCATGTAGGCCACAACTTTTTCACCTTTTGACCTAGGCCTTACATCTTTGGCATGTGGATGAATCATCATGAGGTGTTAAGCCCTCTTAACATTTTGACCCTCATGTGACCTTGAACTTTGACCTCAAGGACGATAATTGTGTTTTTTGGTAAGAAACACTTGTATCGGCCATGACTTTTATGAAGTTATGAATTCATATTTATTTAAAAAAAATCATAATACACAAGCTTTAATCGACGATACAACAATATAGACACATTTTATTACATGTCAACCCATTTCATGCACATGAAATACATAATGGACATGTAGTCCCATACAATTGTTTGAAAAAGGGATAGTTTCAATTGAAGCGCAGTGTACGTACTTAACTACTCAACAGAAAGCAAAGTGAAAACTTCCTAGGAATCAAGCAGTAGGAGGAGTTATGCCAAATAACTATATACCAATAATGGGACGGACGGAAGGACAGACGGACAGGGGTAAAACACTACCCCCCCCCCCTACTTTCAGTTGCAGGGGCAAAAAACGGATGTAACTGATTTTTGATTTGAGATACGAGCTGTTAGAAGTTAAAAGCATGACACGTAAAAAATATCTGTGATACATAGGGAAAGGCTTTAAAGTTGGCAGATGCTCTACATGATCAAGATTTTCAATTTATTGGCCTACAGATTCAAAAATATACAATTCAAAACTTAAGAACAAAACTATTCGTGCAAAGAACCATGGTTCATGAGAGATGAAATAGAGCTGACTGTGCAAAATCCTTAGACTGTGAAATCAAGTTCGTTAAACTTAGAACTGTTTTTTAATATTTCTGCAGAGGTTATGAAAATTAGATACAAATGGTTTTTACTTAAAAGCACGGCATTTACACTATTTATTTTACATTATTTTTTGGGACCCTTATTATTATAGAGAATGATTACTTTATTTAGTAATAATCTTGAATTGATAGTTGAGAAGAAACATTTTCACTTGTCACTTGCAATAACACTACAGTTTCTTTTTTTATATTTATTTCTAAATTGTATTTGATATAACAAAAAATTCGAAAAGATACACAAACTTGACAAAACAAACAAAAGAAAAATAACAAATTTTTCTATCCCTTCGAAATTTAAATTTGATTAAGCAAAAATAACATGTTCTATTTATATCATACATATGTGTAGTTTCAGTTTCAACCATGATTATAAATATAGACATGACTTTCCCTAAAATGCGGACGGAATAGAAGACACCCGTTTATTTTCTACACCTGTCAGGATAAAAGGTTGAACAAAGATACTAAAAAGATATAGTAATTTTTTTTATTCAGATGAATGTGAGAGTGCATAAATATGTGTTGTGTTTTGTGGACTGAATCAAATGGTTATTTTTCTTCTTTTTGTCTTTGTTCTGTAACATGTAAATGATACACTGGTGGTTGAGTATCCCCCTCAATATCTTCTAACGTTTTACATGAATATAAATCATGTAATAAATATTCCATTGCACTCTAAAAAAATATGCCAGAAATTTTAAAATTATAAATTAATCATAACCTGTTTAACATAAGTAAGTGTATTACTAATTAAAGCCCATAGTGTCTTTCATTAAAAACTACAGGTATGGTTTTAAAAAAAGTATTGTGGAGTCAATTCACTTTTTTGATTTTAATCAATTTGGTACGAAGATCGAGAAACAGAAGCATTGTATAATTGTCCATGGTTTATTTATTCATTTGGTTACAATTTTATTGTCAGAGGGAGCTACCATAAGAGGGGAGGCTTGGATGAAATTTGAAAAAAGCAAGACAGGCTTTTGAGCAAACAAGGCAGGAACAGTAATTTGGCATAACAAGCAGGATTACAATTTATGTAAACAATTACAGATAAACTAATGAAAATTGCAGTAATTTATAATATAGCTATTCCGAAGTTTCGGAATTATGCATCCTTGGCTTTCAAATATTCGGCTTTAAACGTTCCTGTTAACAGAAAATCCAGAAACGTTCTTCGAACGCATTTAATTTATGAAGTGTTGTTTTCATATTTTTGACATTGTAATATTTTTTTTCTTAGAATAAATTGTTATTTATAAGGCCGTTAGCCATTTAGAGGCCATTTATAGCCCACAGTACCGTATGTTTTTAGTCATTGGTAGTCTATAATTGGGTACATCCACTTCATTTGAACTTTGGTAAAAGAGATGTCTGATTGGCAAGCATAACACATCATATTTATATAGCATTGGCGCACTACATCATTTCCATAAAAGACATTAACTGAGGAACTTCGCTTCTGGGATATTCATTGAATTAAGTGCATATCCAAATCTATTTTTTTCTCAAATTTGTGGGAGCAAGAAAAATATGCAATTAATATATAAGGCCTTACCTTTTCACAGCACACCACAAAAACATAACTCAAAATATATAATTGATAACGTTCGCATGACATACGAGTGAATTATTATTATTCAGTCTTTACTACCCTCTCCCATGGACAACACAATTCAAATGATGGACCCAAAGGCATAAGCTACTGGTGGTAATTTTCAATTATGAAACACGGACTGTTTTTGATGAGAAAGTGTTTGTATAGGAGGTTGATTTAAGGAATCAAGTGATTATTGTAGGTTATTAATTGACAGTTGAACATTTCTATACAATGCAAATTTTAGGTGATTGTTTATCAAAATATGATATAATAATATCATGAAAAGGAAACTTGTATTTACACATAATAGCTGTAGACATCATGCATTGGGTTGTTTAATCAAAACCATACATATATACTTTCAGTATAACAAACGGTAAACACTCATCAATTGCTATAAGCAAATCATTACTACATTCGAAGGGTTTTTTTCATAATATGAGGAAGGCGCTACCTTAAATGCCAGCTTTATACCAAGACAATGTCCTATATATTGATTGGTTGTTGGTTACTTAACGTCCAGTGGCCAATATTTCATCTATGTTCAGGACGAATGTACTAGGCTAAATTAACATATAGTTTTTGTCTCAAATAAAATAATAAGTTCAGAGGGAAAGGTTTAGGGAACGATCATTGAACTACAAAAGGCAGGAGGAGGTTTGGTATTTTTATTTTTTTGATGAAAACATCTGTTCAAGCAGAGGACAAAAAAATATTGTGAATCCAGATCTTCACCAAAAACGATATTATCTTTCAGATTTTCAAAATGAATTTAACTTTTATATATATTTAAAATTATTTAAAACTTCCCAAACCGCACAGGTAAGTCTGTACAAAGTAGATTTTTATGTGAAAATACCGCCGTATTTGCTAATTTGTTATATGATGAACCTTAATACTAGTGTTAAATTTTGACTTAACAATTTTAATTGATAGCACTGAAAGGCTTTGGTGAAGAAAATCTGATTCGAACAAAAACCAATCGTATTCATGACCATCTTCAGTTTGTGGGTTCTACATCAATTCGGTGTACTAAATCAAAGTCAGTTTATGTCATTTCTTTGTATATTTTTTTGTTAGCTTACTTTTCAAGTTTTTATTTTATTACAGCTAAATAAAATTGAGAATGAAAATGGTAAATACATGAATGTCAAAAATTTGCTTTCGAGTAATGCTTATTGTCATCATTGTTTTTAAGAAGACACATTTGGGTTCCAGACAAAAAGTTTAGTATAAAAAGGGGAAAACCGGGTAAAATAGAACAAAAGAATCGGAGCTCTTTGCTAGAGAAAGCGATAAATGCTTCCTGTAATGTTTACTATAGTAACAAAAAAATAAAAGTTAATAGAAACAAATAAAATGACAACTTTCTTCTCAATAACGAAGTATTTATTATAAAAACACCATTTGCAAAAGGTTTCAATTTATCTATTACATAGTTAGGCAAACAATAAGATAGCAAGTCGGAAACATAGGTATCGATCAAGGTGGATGTAGAAAATGCACAACCTCCGATCTTTTTTTTTTAAATTACCACGTACGGAGAACATATCAATCTATTAGTTCAGTAATTTTCGTGTCTGCCCTTCCATTATGTGACTCAAGAAATTGTATCGAAAAGAGAAAATCGAGTGCACCTTTTTATGTTAGGGCGTGTTTTAGTTGAATATTTTGTCTTGAAAACGTACAAAGCAAGAATATTTGATACATCATCTCGCTTCAGATTCTATCAGTTTTATATATCAAACCTACAGGTTGACTTTATAACATAAACAAATCACAGTACTAAAAGATGAAATATATGGGTCAAGTGAAATACCTATCTAACGAATCATAAAAAGAGAGTAAGCGTGTTCGAATAGCTATTTTTTAACTAAAAGTACTTGACGACAGTCTTTCAAGTTGGATGATGAAAATGCATATCTTCGGGAAAAAAAATATGTTTTTGTGTGTGATAACTAAAGGTTTATAGTCTTCAACCACTCAAAACATCTTGTCTGCCCTTCCACGAAATAATTAATTAGATTTTTTTAAATGTTTATGAATTTTCAAAAATTCCACCGATTAAACAATAGTTTTAAGTTGAATCAATGCAGACAACATCATCAGCTGATGCTCATTAGCGGTAGTTACATTTGTCTTTTAAAAAACAACTGACATATAAGGATCGTAATGGTGCTATGCGGATACATTTATCGGTTTTCAAGAACGAAATTGGCAGCGCATCATCCCTACAATGGCTTCCATTTTTACGATTGTGAAAATTAACTGGCGTAATGGAGAGATAATTTTGAAGAATTAGAATCCTGACTGATAGGTGAATGGATCTCTATGAAATTGTACAAAAGGTTCAATACTCGAAAGGAAGATTAAAAACGATTTTTTGGGGTTATGGTACAACATTTTTTGGGGTATTTGTTTTAACAAAAGTTTAGGTTTTTCTTCAAAAATTTCCAATATTTACATTGATTATTACTCATCTAGTATATATAGATGCAACAAATACTGATTTGGCAGGAGAGGCACACAAAAAAGGTGTTTTAATTATTTCATCTGTAATTTTGGCATTTTTCCTACGATGTGTACTCCTTGATAATGCGGACGTCAGTATCATGGAAAAGAAAATATTTTGGTAAGTATATTCACAGTTGACATGCGCTAGTGCGCCGCAAAAGGATTTTCCTTCCGTTTAATTCCCAAAATTGTTCATGATTTTTTTTCACAGAAACACATTAGTTATTTGGTAAATAAAACACTTGTCATTGAAACTTTCAGTAATACAAATTTAGTTAAGCCTTTTTGAATGTTTCCCTGACTGTGTGAAAATGTTAACAGAAATGTGCAAAACACTTGATAAAATTCCATTATCTGCAGAATTATTGATAACTCTCCTTACTATTCACAAGGATATAATGTCCATGCTATTCTGATCTGAGTTTTTATTCATACATATACTGGCATGGCAGTTGTCTCCTTTATTGTTTCTTGAGAAGTATTTGTTTAACCTGTTCAGTCATTACAAAGTGTTACAATTATAATTAGACGCAACACATAAGTAGTGACCAAAAAGGTACCGCTTTCACATGAGAGAAGCTATATTGTCAGTTTTTTCACCAACTTTTTTTTAAGGACCAGACAAAAGTCCACACGGTGCTTCCTTTGTAGACTATCCTTGTTTACAATATAGTAACTACATTTCAATTTTGAGACCATGTATGTAGAGTCATAGAAAAATGGGTTTGAACTGACCTCCAAACAATCCATGATTCTGTAATGAGGTCAGTACCCAAATTCCATACATCATTACATGTTTAATTTCAAATGCTGAAAACTGGACTATAACAGATGTTATGTTTTATTTCTTCAAATATTTCGAACAATTTGACATTTCCATGCTTCAACTATTATTTTCTTAAGGAAAGGATGCTGGTAACAAATTTAATTTGCTCATTTTAAAAATATGATAATTAGATTACTTCACATGGTGAAAGAAAACTTGTAAGATTTCCGCAGTTTTTGTTTGTTAAATAAGTTCAATTTTGAAACTGTGATGTTATATAACCATAAGTGTGTATTGCTAAATATAATGGCAAAATAGAATAGGTTGAAATGTGAATCTGATATAGTGATAAAGTACTCGGTAGAGTGACAAAATTTTCATCAGGTTTAAACTGACACATAGAATATACAGGCTACTGCTGCAGCTTGAATTTTAAAGGATGTAGCCCACATACTTCCAAATAAACATGCCCTGTATATATCTATCAAAGTCATGGTATTATCATAGGTTATCAATGACAATGACATCATATTAACTCCATCTTCCCATGAAATCCAACTTTGGACAATATAGGAGCATACAATATATACAGTATGTACTTAAATGTACTACTCAGACTTTATGATTAAATTTAGAGAGAGAAAACAAAACAGTTTCCATCTCCTGGGACTGTATAAGGTTGATATCTGATATGGACATAATCAGTGAAAAGATTTTTGAGAGTTTGCCAAAGGACGTACAGAATTAGAAGATTGTGAATTATTTGAATATCTTTTTTTTGTTTTTAACTTTTGCATATCCAACTATAGCAGTCATCACGTGACTTTGGTGACGTCACACATCACCCGTATCAAACCCAAGTAAAATGTATAGAAACGCATAGGGGTTTTCTGGAATCGATGAAATACATTACTTTAAGTTCATGATACAAAAAGTGTAGGAATATATAGTAATTCCTCATATATTTAGAAATATAAATATGCCTTTTGGAAAAGTTTAAATTTTGATCCTCTCCCTTCCAAATGCTTTTGAAAATGTGTCTTGTTGCCTCGATAGTTCACACTATTAAATCATACAACTACGATAAATATTGGATTTTCTGTCGTGTTTAACCTTAAATTCCGATTTAAACAAAACAGATGGAATAATTGTGGGAATAAGTGCTTATTATTATATTCAAAAATATTTGAAATATCGTTTATGGAATAGTTAAATTTTCTATTATGTCCCTTCCAAATTTATTTGAAAATAAGCTATTTTCAGAAAATCTGGTATTATTTTTCAAGATGGCGACCACATTGACAACGTGGGGCGACATGGTAAAAATATAATTTGTAAGATTTTTACAATGAAAATCAAATAACTGTTGGATGCTCGCGTTTTCAGTCATTGTCTTACCTTAAAGAAGCATATAATCGAACATTGGTTCCTTTTAATTAAGCTTTGTTATTTTTAGAAAATTTTGAAAAATGGCGACCAGATAATTTTCAAACGTAGAGGATGTTCGACATTTATTTTGTCCATGCACATAATTCAATTTGATTTCACTGTTTATATTGCAATAAAATATGACACGTAATTGTCACTATAATAATAGCCTTGGACATATCTAGATTAAGGAGATATTAATTAAGTCATAACATCAACGTGATCAAAGAAAACAAACATGGCACCTAATCACGATATAAGTTTTGACACTACCTATGTAGATGTAAGTTTTGATAATACCTATGCAGGTTAGTATTGTCCGATTATCATATTATTTTATATTTATAAAAGAAGAACTAGAATGGATATAAGCCAAGGTGAAATAAATATATTTTTCAATTTTCTTTAAATCATTCATCAGGTAACCAGTAAATTTTACATAATCCTAATTGAACCAGTAACATGAAGAGTTATCGAACGTTATTATGACTGTTATAGTTGCATATGTTAACTTTTGAATTAGTCTGTGGACTATATATATATACATGAATAACCGTGATCACATTCAACAGTATACCAGCGTCATTATCACTGTTCCTTGATATGGGGAATTATGTAGCAGATGAACATAAGTAGTCATGGTCAACCAGTGCACCGGAGTTTACCCCGCATGCCGCATGGCCATTATGAAAAAAATCCCGAAATGTAGAGGTTTATTCTGTGTTTCCATGGCTTGACGAAACTTTAACGCAATATATGTTATCATTAGTTATGATTTTGTGACTTTTAAATGAAGTACCTGTGATAATTTAGGAAAATTGTTTTGACCTCACTGATAATGAAAAAATGAAGCAGACGAAACATGGCGTCAGATGTTGTTGTCCAAACTTTGGTAATTTCCGTGGTACAATAAAATCTAAATAAACTACACAAGTTACTAAAATTTCTGAATTCTTGTTTTTGTAAACAAATAAAAATTTATGTCGTATTTAACATCGAAATTATTCCGATCTGTCCCGATTTTTCAAGTTCGCGTTGGAGCGTTAAATTCAGCCGCTATTAAAAAAAAATCGGTCGAGATTTAACGAGAGTGACGAAACTTTTCAGATGGGTCGCGTAGTTAGAGTAACATGTATCGTTCTTTATTCCAAAACGATGCTCCTACCATAAGTTCCACTCCAGAAATCAACGCCACTTTCCTCGTTTGAATATTATACTAATAAAATCGGATACGGTTCACGGAAATTATACTGAAATGATAGGGATTTTTGAAAAAAAAATGTCTATTTTAACCTCAATTTAAGTTATAGACAGGTTGCCGGCACAGAAAATAAATATACACAACAATATACACCATTTAAACGAAACATAATGACTGTCGTTGCAAAAATCAAGGTTCCTGAGCTATTTTGAAAATCGAAGCGAGAGGCTTTTAACATTGCAGTATAAAATACAGGCTAAAATGGCTGAAACGTCAAATTTGCAAACTTCGTGTTGAAAACTGGCTAACAAGGTCATAACTAGTCCAAATAATTATGACGTCTTGAAAGGCTATTATAATTTTTTTCTTTGACGCCTTACTTCGACGTCATAATGCTGAAGCCGCCATTTTCGGTTGGACTTTGAGAGCATATTTTGCTCTCAACTTTGAGACCCAATTTAGCCATCAAATTTTCAATGATGGCTAAAACAAAATGCATATATAAAACTTCTTACCTTTTATGTGTTTGTTTGTGCAAAATATTTTCAATTAATCCCTACAGAAATAATAATATAAGTAACAATTTCATCCGAGGCGGGAACATGTCGACTGCATTTTTTAAAACGTTTGTCTGATTTCTTTTTAGGAGATTATAAAATAATTTTTACACCAAACTCGGTAAAACCCGAATTTCCGGAACCATTGTTTTACATTATCCGGAAATTCAGGTTGGTCAAAATGTACCGAGTTTGGTTCAAAAATATATTTTATACACCTAAAATGAAACATCTTGAGGAGAAATCAGCTAAACGTTTTTATAAAGCAGTAAATTCCCTCTCAAAGTCCAATTGAATATATGAGTTTGGCGTTATGACGTCGAAGTAAGGCGTCAAAGAAAAAAAATTATAATAGCCTTTCAAGACGTCATAATTATTTGGACTAGGTCATAACAAGTTGCCGGGGTGAAACTTGAAACTTGGATGTCCAAAGAATAAGCAAGTCCAAACCTTGTATGTGTAGTCGTTGAACTCTAGGTTCCCACGTAAAGTTAAAATACCAATATTTTAAGAAGAATAAACTCACGAGAACACGAAAAATTAATAATTCGCGTTCATTGTTTTGATCTTGACCGCCTGGCAACTTTACGGAAATATCAGAATGATTATAAACAAGGACTCTGTGACGGGCAACTTATAATATCCGTGTTTTAAAGATTTAAACGATACCAAGCCAGTCTAGTTCAAACTATAATCACGTGGTACAATTCTCATTTACATATTATGAATATTAATTAGCAAAAGCACTACTCATTTCTGGCTATGAGCTAAAGCTGGAATACCAACATTTTTTAATTGGAATTCCCATCGCTGTTTTCAAGGATAGTTAGGTATATTTAATTGTATCCTTTTAAGTATTTTTAATCATAATTTGATGGACTTGTCTCATCTAATTTCGTTTCCAGTTCTCCTCTTCGTGTATTTTCATTCTATACTTAGGATATATCTATCCTATAAACGAGTTTACGCACTTTACAATGTTTTTCAATGTCTCTTGTCTTAAGAATAAATTCGTCATAGACACCATGCAGGGTTTAGTTTTGTTTTTACGGCAGACGCGCGTTTAGTCTCAAAAGAGTCATAAGTGACGCTCAAATCCAAAAAAGTTTAAAATGCCAAATAAAGAACGCAGTTGAAGATGATCGAGGACCAAATTTCCTCATACAGCTAAGGTAATCTATTCCTGAGGTAGAAAAGCGTTAGTATTTCAAAAATTCAACATTAAATTTATAAATATGACTATATCAATAATACTTATTGTCAGCACAGAAGTGCTGATTACTTGGCAGGTGATACCATCGGGGAATTAAAACTTAACCGACATTGGTATCGACCCAGTGGTTGTACATAAACTCATCATAAATACCAGGATTAATTTTGTTTTTACACCAGACTCGCGTTCAACAAAAAATAAAGTACGAAGTTGAAGTGCATTGAGAAACAAAATTCCTTAAAACAAATTACCAAATACTACTAATATTATCTATTCCTGAGGTAGTGTTTCAAAAATTCAAAAGTTTTTTTTAAAGAGTTGATATATAAACATGACATTATCAATGACAATTCATGTCAGCACAGAAGTGCTGACTACTGGGCTGGTGATAATCTTAACAGTTGTTTGGAGTACTACCATGAAATTGTATTACTGTATTTTTAAAGAAGATCAAAATATATCCTAGTGTAAAGTAGTTCAGGAGGATATTTGCCTAACACTTTATACAATTATATGCTAATAAAAGAATTCGGTAATTACTATTTTTAACCTTCTAACTGAAATGAACCGATTATGTCAATTATAATATTCCATGTATATAGAATAGCAATGTGTCTGATACGATTTTTTTTTATATATACATGTATCATTCATAAAATGAATTAGGCAGCGGTATTTAGAAACGATCTCAGCCCAGAAGGTAAGTATTTGACAATTGGCTGGTTTGTTTTTGTTAGTTTTTTTTATTTTATTTAAGAACATCAGAATAATAAAATATGATGCTAATGATAAAAAGGAGTGCTGAATTCAAGAATAACAAAACTTAAAATGAAGGTCATTTACCCCCTCCCCCTCTTACGAAGCTATATGATGTACTTTTTATTTCAGTTCTACCAACAACTGAACAAACCATACACAATATGAAGCAAAGCAATCATTATTTGTTGAATCAAGTGCTTTTAAAGAATTCCAAAAAACACTTGAACGCAGTAACCCAGGAGATGAGAAGAGAAATATAATTCTGTGTTGAAGACTGATTGGTGGCGGTCGGCTTTTTTCTGCTGTTTGGTCGGGTTGATATTTCTTTGACACATGCCCAATTTCCACTCTAAATTTCAATTTTTGCGTATCGTGCAGTGCATTTATTGAAAGAAAGTTTTAGGAAAACAGCAATAAGAGATGCGTAATAATATTGATAATATTGATTGGAATATATAACTCGTTTTAAAAGGATCTTGTTATTTTAATCGACATGTTTTATGCGAAATTTTCGGTTTCTAGAGAGAGAGGAAGTCAGTGGTCCTATAAATCTCGCGTCTTGGGAGATGCTTTTTCACATGAAGAACACAAAAATTATCTCATAATTACAATTCGTAGTGAAATTTACCGTCAGTGTGGAGAAACTATAACATATGGCAGGGTTTTTTTTCGCTTTCAGCAGTAGTGAACATTTCCTAGGTTGTGAAAACGGCCTAAATGACGACGAAATGAAAAGAATTTCCGAAAACATATACCTGATGAATGCAATCCTAAATTGGAATGGTCAGTGTAGACAATCAACGTTCAAAAGATAGGCTTTCAACTATGGATCTGTTCAAAGAAACTCCCGACCAAAGGAAATTAGGAATAAGTTTTTATGCAAATCAATTGCCATCCTTCCAAACTGAAATCACTAAAGAATTGATTAATGGGGACATGGACATGGCTGTTTAGTATCAACATTAGTGTATGGTGGAATCGATAAAAAGGCACGCTTAACAATAACTCCAGTGTCAAAGAATTAAAAATGGCGACTGTGAAGATGTGTTCTATTTTTCGGAAACAGTTTAAAATTTGAAATCTTCATTCGTTGAACACACAATAGATTTAGACGAGGATTGCATTAGGTTTTCTCATAGCTCTATACAAATGTATGTATTTTTCGTTACAGGCCTAGTATAGACCGAACAAATATAAATAATTGTCATTATTATCTATGAAGGTACCTTCACAATTTTCAAGCAGCGATCGAGATAGAAAGCTTAAATGTTTATGATTACTTTCTTACAGATTTATGCTATAGGTTGAGTACAGTTTTGAACGAAAGGTCACTTTCAAGTGGGTTATTCCAAGTCATATTAGGTTTTTGGTTATGGAACGATAGTCGTTTCTTTGCAAAAATTGTAAAGTTTGATAATTAAATGATAAAATCACGTGACGAGACTAGTTTGTCAATGTTTGAAATCTTTTCAGCCGTTGGTTGTAAATTGGTGGAACACCTGTTCCAAAAATTTGCTCGGACAAGTGATTTACGATTTGCACTAAACATAAACACTATTGATAAACTGGTCAATGCTGGAGTAGATCTCACTCAAGTCTGTACGTCGCAGACAGTCTGGGATACAACAAATTCGGTACTTGAGAAAGCAACTTTACAAAATCTGTGCCACTTTATGGAGCCACTTTTGGATTATGTAAAAAAATTGATAGGTATCAAATCATCGACAGGCGACGCAGCCATTCACTTTGTAACATCTGCAGGAGATGTGTCTCTGCTGAAAAAAACTAATAGATAATAATACATTTTCTCCGTATGATACATCTAATATAGGATCAAGTATTCTTCATTTTGCAACTCAAAACAATAGATTTGAAGCAGTCAAATATATTGTTGCAAATTACCCATCTTTGGTTCTTGGAAAATATTTTTGCTTTGAACATAGCACCGTCCTGCATACAGCTGCACAGAGTGGAAATTGTAACCTTTTTAAATATGTCTTTGCCAAAATTTTAAACATATTAAAATCAAACAAAGTAGAATTTATACAGCTCGAACGAGATTGTCATGTTTTAATAAATGACAGAAAGATAAATAGCATTGACCGATCCATGATTTTACATGTGAAAGATAAAAGTGGTAATACGATCATGCACGAGGCTGCGAGGTCCAGAAGCGTACAAATGGTTCAGTTTTTAGTAGACAACGGCATTAAAATCGCGGCCTGTGTCTCTAGTAGCGGGTTAAATGTCCTAGATTTCGCAAAGACGAGAAATGACAACAACGATATGTTCGAGTTTTTACAAAATCCTATTTCCCAAATAACTATTTGATCAATCTACTATAACAATTAAATAACAATTGTCTACAAAATGTGATATCTGTACAATTGTATTTGACATGGTAAAAAAGAAATCAAGACGGCAATCAATTTAATACTACATCCGTATATTGCACGATATTTTTTATTTATATCATGAGCTGAATACTAGCTGACATGTGTCCTCTTTTTTAAATAAATATTGTCATTACCACGAGAAAATTGCATTTAGATATAATTGTTTTATTGAAATATGTAGACAATAGTTGGCTGTCCATTATGTGATTCGTGATTGATGCAGTTTCGGAAATGTTATCTTGAGGTCAATGTAAAAATGGTCATAAACATAAGATTGATACATGCAACTGTTGATTAAATACTTTTAGAGTTTATTCTTATGCAATTCTATCGTTTAACTTACTAGTTTTAATACCATTGAAATAATATGCAGTGAAACAACTGACTATTATTTTACATCTCTTCCACCAAGTTCTTTGGTTTTTTTAAAAATCATAATAATAAGTTTATGGTGTTTCTATGTATTCTTATTTCGTCTTATATGAGGTTAAACAAAAGATGTTTTTTTCAAATAGCTGAGAAACACCAATACAATTTCGAGTTTTGCTATATATAGAATTATACATGGAAAAATCCGTATCGCATGCTGTATCACCACGAGAAACCAATATCAGTCCAGAGGGCGGCAGGTCCCGAGGGCCAAGGCCGTATAAGCAAGGAAAAAACACTTCGATTTTCATGTATTTTTCCAGCTGACTTATTTTGTTTTTATAGGCCTACATTGTAGACTCTTATTGGCTTAATATCCACATCGTAATGTCCCCTAAAAAATATTACCAAGTAACAACATGATAAATAAATACCATAATATGTAGAAATGTTTAAAGGGGCACTAGCTGTCAAATTCATGGTCACCGATTTGACTCAAATTCTCATATTTGATTTATAACAATGGAAAACATTTATCCAAACTATCAAAAGTCTAAAATAAACAGTTTACAGAGCATGTGGTAGATAATATATAGGTTCGTTTCGTGTGTATTTTAGTCCCGACGCCATCTAATTAACTATCGATTTGACCTCAGATGACCAAATAAGCCTTGTAAACATAAATAAAGATATGAATAGATTAAACCAACACGTGCAATTGGATTTTTATAGGTCTGTTTGATTTTATTTTATAAATTGAAAATAGATGTTTCTCATTGCTTTTAACCGCATAAGAATGATTCTATGTGCATCGAATTAGTAATCAAATGATTTACCGTAGTTTCACTTTCATTGTTGACATTCTTTTTCTTTAAATAACTAGTACACGTACAATGCATGCGTTGTCAATCTCTAGCGAGGGTTAAATTGAAGTTCACATGAATACGGATTTAAAGAGGTCGACTCATTCACCTCCAAGTCAATAACTAATTATCAATGTTTCTTAGCGTAATTTGACAAAATCTAACCTTTTGGGCTGAAAAAAAGCGAATTGTTATTTCACTATTTCACTTTCATTATTGATTGATAAAAAAAAATCAAACTTTAGATTTTTTATATATCTCGTAGCTAGTGCCCCTTTAAAGTTTTATTGTTAATTAGGCAATGATATTAGTCATGGTCATTCTAATGTTCTGAACACCATATATGTTTTCCATGTATTCTAACCAATTAAAAATAATAAAAATAATAATTTACAGATCTATAACAAAACAAACGTTACGAAAATAATGACCAAATAAACAATAAAACTTCAGATATTTCTACATTGTATTGTTACAGTTACTATCTTAAAAATCATTCGTAAAGTCAGTATGTAATAATGTTTGAAAATATCGGTTTTAGTTGAGATGATAGGACACTTTTTTCCTATCATGCAAGAAAATACAGCAATTGGACGTCACAGGTCAAACGTTGGCGTCATTCAATTTATGACGTCACGCCAGGTATGCGATACGGGGTATGCGATACAGGGTAGATGATGCAGACTGGAAAAAGAACCTTTACTTAATATACATTTACAAAATTGTTGTATTATGTACTAAATATATGATAAAACCTTATATGCATATTTTGCATCTTGGCGACACGTTGTTAAAAATTGATATACGCTCATATTTCTTAACTCTCATTTACCATTTATTTAACTAATACAGGTAAATTAAAATAAATAAGTATGAGTGATCAATATCTAGTATATATAGTGCAATAAGCAAACCTCAACACATTTCAAAACCCATGATCAAACAAGAAAAACCATTTTACTGGTGTTTTGAACGACATCTTTATATTCGAAGCCATTTTGAAATAGTTTCAATGGTGAAATACGTAAACATGAAGCTATAAGCATTTGCACCGATTGTACAGTGATGTAAAGTATAAGTTCACTTCCCCTTGTATCTTATTTTATTCGAGAGAGAGACGAGGTAATTTATAATTACTGTTTATGACAAGGCTCATTTGTGGGTCCTCATCGCCGTTGGGGATTTAACATCTTGACTTACATCTAGAAATTGACAATGAGGGTCGGTTGAAAACAAAAATTTGCGACAAAAGAGATGATTTCAGCTTTCCAATTGTGAACTTTCCATTTCTAAGTATCAACATTCCAGCAACACCTGCATACGGGGTATATATCTCCCAATTGATACGATATTCCCGTGCTTGCATTTCATATCATGATTTTCTTGATAGAGGGTTGCTGTTCACAAGGAAGCTATTAAACCAAGAGTTCCAAATGGTGAAGTTGAAATCATCCCTTCGTAAATTTAACGGACGCCATCACGAGTTGGTTGACCGTTATGGAATAACCGTTTCACAAATGATATCGGATATGTTGCTTACGTCGTAACTACAATCCCCTTACCTTTAATGAATTTGACCTACCGAATTAGACTATTTATCGGATTTTTTATCACATAAGCAACACGACGGGTGCCACATGTGGAGCAGGATCTGTTTACTCTTCCGGAGCACCTGAATTCACCCCTATTTTTGGTGGGGTTCGTATTGTTTATTCTTCAGTTTTCTATGTTGTGTCATGTGTATTATTGTTTGTCATTTTCATTTTTAGCCATGGCGTTGTCAGTTTATTTTCGATTTATGAGTTTGACTGTCCCTGTGGTATCTTTCTTCCCTCTTTTAAAGATTACGTTTTTTCGTTAGGAACATAAACGTTGAATTGCAAGATGAATATCATGTATAGATACTCACTTGGTAACCGGTGAAAAACTCTCGCTTTTTCATGTCTTTCGGCAGGTCGTGCAAATCAATTGTGTTTGTTCATACATTGAGCAAAAAGTTATATTAGATTTCAATTAGAGGCTGTCAATTGGATAAGATTGAGAGCTCTAACTTCATTTGCCGTGTTTGAGTTAAGTCGAATATGTAGCCTAATTAAGTGTTAATTTTTATTCTCTTGTTATCTGATATTTCGTTTTCTTTCTTTGCAAATGTAGATAACAACTGACGAATTTTCAAGTTCTCCTTTTCATCAATAAAGTTGTCTTATCAACTCTTTTTGTAGAATGTTTAGATGGTTGTTGGTACTTGTTCTTGTCTTTTGAATATCTATCTCAATTTGCTTTCTTTTCTCTTTCACCTTCGACATAGTCATGATAGTTTCTTGCTGATGTTGAAAGATTTTTGCTAAATTTTCTGCAACTTCAACCATAATTTCCTCAATGTCTTAAAGCGCATTTAATGAAGTCATCTAAATAACCGATATCCCGGCATACCTTTTGGCTTTCAATTATACATTTCCTGCAAAAGGGGCATCGTGTTTCCGGCAATAAATTATATTTTTTTCTTGGTGTGCGTTACAGTATTGAGTAATTCTTAGTACATGACTAAGTAAATTCTGATATTCCGCGGTTGCTATGGTGTTGTGGTTACTGGTTCCCTTGGACAAACTATTGTGTAACTGACATTCTATACACAGTCTTTTGTCATATTCCGTATAGTAGACCATGCAGGGTTTGTTGATTTCTTGAAGATCACACACACCACAGCTTTGAGAGGATGAGGCCATTTATATATCATGTATATCACAAAACAACCATACATATTTGAAAATTATCATTCAACGTTATTGTTCTTTCCCGTGTTAGTAAATATTTTTTATTTGTAAAGCATCTAACTAAGTGTTCTCAGATTCAAGGTACCTTTGTTCCATTTGCTAATAAGTTTGTTTGTTGTCTAAAATTTTACCATGTGCTAATTTACTCCTTCCCTACTGAATAAAATGTTATGATTCCTTTGCACTTTTCTAAAATTGAATAGAATTTCCGAAACTCATGTGCATTTTAATGACAATATATATATTTGGAAAATATATCAAATATGTTTAAAAAAGAAATGCTGCTTGATGTCTCAAAATTTGTTCTTCTTTTTTCTTACGGCAACTGCAAACATACATAAAATGGTTAAATTTGGTGACCTTCGACTTTGTCGTTTGATCATACAGAGTACACATATTTAGGAGTTAATTGTGAAGTCTAGATGTCCAAATGAATAATGGTTATAAGGGTCACTGGTCTTCAATACGAATGTACTTCCTTACAGAGGGTCGTAACTGTGTACGTAAAATATAAAAAAAATATGCGACTATGTCATCAACAGGTTACCTAGTTACTTTTCTATAACAAAACAATCTTAACAAACTAATGTGTCCGGACAAAGTGACATGTATTCCTGCAGACTGCTACATAGTGAACTGGCACGTTGAAAATCCGGTTCACCATGTCGATCTTGTAAAAGCAGGATTTATTTTCAAACAAAATTAATAAAACATGTTCTCGCCCTGACTCATATGCATATTAATTTGCAGCTGAACTTCAAGCAGTTATCTATAATCATAACAAATTAACATTATTTACCATTGAAAAAAAGGGGACATATTGTTATTCTTACGAATTATTCTTCCACGCTTTTTGTCCAGCTTAGTTCTTGGAGATGACTTGACATACAGAACTGCACCATAATGACAGTCCCCATGTGCAAATGTGCACTTATGGTTTAGAATTTTTAAGATGGCTGTCGTTACCATGGAAACGGAATAAATGTGAAAAACCGAAAAATGGTCAAAATTAAATGAAACTTTCAGGACTTATAAATACAATTCTGTTCTGTCAAACATCTTCTAGAAAACAAATAAACAATTTAACATGCTTCTATTCTATACAAAAATCGTGCTTTGAAGAAAATTCAGCACTGAAAGCCTGAAGGAGAAATAATAAGACCCATAAGAAAAATGGAAAGTGGCGCAATTGATACCTTTTCAATAACTGTAATTGGCGCAAATTGATTCTACCCGAGTATACATAAGTGGCATTTCTGCACTTGCATTAAAGTAAATTTCCGGTAATAAAAAACCTGTAAAATATACACATTAGCTGAAATTCATCGATGAACGTGTAATTCAATTGTACAAGATAAACTACATGTATCGTGTGATACGCGAGCTATTGAAGAACACAATGAACACTTAATATGCCGCTCCGTCAATATATATCGTCGTGTCATATGTTTTCGTATAATCCATATTTCATCGGTTTCGTATGCATGTATGCGTATATTGTGACGTGTTTTTCGGTTCCTATATTTGGAACAATAACAACACTACAACGTGACAATTTTCAAACATAATTTCACAAGTTGCTTTAAAAGACGTTAGAACAAATTTAATAAAATCTACTTCTTTGGCCATTTTTTACCAAAGTCAAAAATATGCATCACTAGAATAGTTGTTGAGAAAAATTCTAAAGGGTTACATCAATTTCAGCTATGTTGATTGCCTGTCAGACACTTGATCTTTAAGACATGTGACTGTCACGTGTTCTGTTGGTCGTTTTAATAACAAACCAGCGAGTTTAAATTAACAGGGTTCTTATATAAATTGTAGTTCTATCTCCATTCATTCAATATTCTATTGACAATTATTTTTTATACATCCTTGATACATAAAGATGAAAACAGTCTTAACTTTTTACATTCAATCACAAATTTTGAAAACTGTATTTTAGATTCACAAAAATAATGTCGTTTATAGAAACCAAGTGCCAATCTGAAATGAAATTTTATATGTATGTAAATAAGGCGCGAACACAACGCAGGTACGCTTGGGCATTCTATCAATCGATCACATAACTATAACATGAAACGTGTTCTTCTCTAATTCACATATTCCCGACACACATCAGACACCCGTTGAAGAACTGTTGCATTAAACTTGAATTTCCTACATTAACTAATTTTTAATGATTTAAGGAATACCCGTGGATGTCACATTTACGAATTTATGTTAACATAAATCTGTGTATGTTACACATTTCAATTATAAAGAAAAACACTAATGACAATAGAAGAGATCATTCTTACAGGAGCAAAAAAGTCGCGAAATGACAGAATACCATATATACATGTATATAATATATGGAGCCACATTGTATCTAAAGATAAGTATTGTGTTTGAGGTTAAGTGCTGACAATGAGTGTGTAGCCAACTCCTTTAACGGACCAGATAAAAGATAACCTAGCTTCGATTTAACAACAGTAGGTCCATCTCCGCTGATTGTAGTTCTTCAATAAACCTCCAATAGTAATCTGCTCCTGTCAATACAGTAATTTCAAACATACTTTCGTGGGAAATCGGATGCGCTAGATTCAATCCTTGTAGAAACATGTATTTGTTTTTCCAGTCTAGTTTTCGGATAGGATTCTGTAACAGAACGGCAATTTTTGGTACAACAAAAACTTCCATACTAGGTATGTTCTGCCTTGCCTCTGTTTCTACCAATAAAGTACACTTACCTATAAGTGTCGTATGTTATAACCTGTGTCTCCGAAATAAGCCAGTTGTATTGTTTCTGTGCTGTAGATTTCAAGTTTTATAGTTTCATAGCAAAATCTTCTGTTATGAACGAACGTTGGGACCTTCATCAAAAAATATATTGGGGTTGATACCTGTACAGTCGGACAAAACGGCTGCAACTGCTGTTTTTAGTAATACGCCAGAATGGGTCTTATGCGATGTGTGGAAAACTTTTGTGTCGTCTTCTGTTTTTCTCTCTTTATCATTAACAATATTAACATTTACAGAGTGTGATGATTTGGTAGACAGTGTTAAGTTTTCGTTTTCGTGACAAAATGCGTTTGTATGCATTGAAGCTATAGTTGGGACATGTATACTTCTTTCATCGATCATTGGCTCATGACATAAACTAGTATGATGTTTTTCTTGCAATGACGGCATACAAGATTAGAATGAAATTCCCTGGCACGGTGTGTACCGAGACAATTTAAGCAAAGATTGGTGTGTTTTACAATATTCTTTCGTTCTTGTGTGCTTGTAATTCGAGTACAGTTCGCATGTGTGTGAATTTCTTGGCAGAATACCTCGAGGTAAAAAAAAGTTGGTTAATCTTTATATAATCGACTCTTCTTTGCGTATATGATTCTTTTCTGTAACTTGAAGATTGTGTTCCAGTGAGAAATGTACGTGGGGGCGTTGTTAAATTACTTTGTCGGATACCGTAAACCTGACCTGATTCAGTAATATTTATTTCGTCAGTTATTAATAGCTTTTCGTAAATCTGATAAAATCCATGTATTTGATTCATGATCTCATGCTCATGCTAGATGTTACCTTACTTGCCCAAGAAGCTTGCTCAAAGTTATTGGGACTAGTAATGTGCCATAAGTGTCTTGCGATTGGTCTAACGCTACCAATCCGCGTACGGATGCCTCTATGCGATCATAAAAGACGTGTAAACTTGGTAAATCATTATTTTGATGGTGTCTAGCATTGCTTTCATGTGTGCTTGCATTATCTTACAAGATTGTCCGTATCTTCCTTTTGATACGTTAACTGCCTCCTTATAATTATCGTTTGTCTATGCAAACCCATCAATAGTATGCGATGCTTCACCTCCAAGTTGTGATTTTAAATAATTAATATACCTGAATTTCTGGTAGAATCGGGTTCATGTTTACTGCTGATTCGAAAGAATCCCAGAATGATTGCCATTCAAGAATATTTCCTGTGAAATTAGGCAAAGTTAATTTCGGAAGGCGATGTGTTTGATTGCTAAACGTTGACAGTGATGATGCTATATAGCTATGTTGTCGATTTTTCCATACATGAAGTTAGAATAAAAGGTGGCGCTTCATAATTAAATGTCTGATAGGATGACTAAAGTGGACTGTTGATTTCTATGATTGTTTGAATTGTCTAAACTCTGTATGAATATACGCAGGTGTTTTAGTTTAGTTCCTAATTCTAATGTATACTCATCTGTATTCAGAATTTCTTCTTCAATATCTTCCGAATCAATTGCACTTATAATCTAATGATTTAAATCTTTCAAAAGTTTTTGTCTTTTGTTCTACACTTTCGAATGCTGCTAAAAGACCCTGGCTTAGTCCGCTTCGTTTTTCAAATCGTCGATTGTTCGTTAATGTCTTGTAACTACATTTCTGTCCGCTTTCCTTGTCGATTTCAGCTTATTCAAGGACATTCAAGTCCATTGGGCACGGCACCAAAATGTCGGGAATACGTGAATTAAGGAAGAAAACGTTGCATATTAAGATATTTGTAATCGATCTATAGAATGCCCAAGTCTTTACGTTATAATATATAAAATGAGTGACGTTCCCGTGTTGTGTTCGTGCCGTATTTACAACAATGTGAAGCATGATCTGCTAAACACTTCAAGAGCACCTGATATTTCCCAAAGTTTTTAGTGGGTATCAAGTTGCTTAGTCTTTAGTTTTCTATGCTGTTGTGTTTACTGTTGTTTTTCTGTTGGTCTTTTTTTGTAGACAGTTTGTTGTAATTTTATTTTCGACTTATGAGTTTGAATGTGCCTTTCATAAATTTCGCCTCTGTTTTGTATTTGTGAAAGTTAAAGTTTCAAAACAAGTTTCTTAAATATTCTGATCTGATATATTTAATTGAATTGATGTTTTTGATTTCAGGTAAACTTTATGTATAACGCTTTCGACATTAAATTACTATATTATGTTAGATTAATGTGTTGCTCATATTCATTTACTAGTGTATGAAAATCAACAGTTTTAAGAAAAATAAAATAAGAAAAGTTTTCAAAATAAAATTTTCAAACAAAATTAAACAATTGCGCAACAACATGGAAGTTCGCAACCAGCAACTGCTTCTTTGTTTTATTATAACAGATCGAAAGAGGATGTTTAGACCATCAACTGCCGTCAGTACAACTCTATGTCGTTGTCCGTCAGGGGAGATAACTACAACATTGTGCGAACTGTACCCCACCACGTACACATTGCCCTCACTGTCTACATCAATACCACGTGGATCAACAAGAACGATTTCATTATGGAAAATCCATTGTGATTCACCATTTTGATCATAGCAAGTAACGGTATTTGTTTCCGAGTTTGTATGATATATTTGGTTCCCAAATATTGCAATGTAACAGCAAGAAGGCATGTTATTTTGGACTATGTCACTTATGGACTCGTCGTCGGATTGATCATTCGTATCCCTTTGTCATAAGCGGAATAGATTAATTTATTTTTTATCAGTACTATACCAAAACTTAACGAATCTAGTGATTTTTTTTTTATTTGTTTCCTATGCAAGTCTATAATGATAATACGCTGTTTCACTGAACCACCAGATGTAACGCCCAATATATTATCCTCATTGTTGTACACTATATCAAACGGTTCACATGGTATCTTCACTTCAAAGTCTTTTAATGCTTTATTATTGAATACTCTAACTGCAGATTCAGTGATGTAAGTAAAAGCCATATGCATTCTATCATCAGGTAGCATGCAAGATCCGTATATGTAGCCTCCTAGAATGTTTATGGTCTTGTGTTTCTTCAGTTTTATATTTGTAATGGACCTTGATTGAACTGCTGGTACCATTGTCTGTGCCTGCCTTGTCTTCTTCTTTGTAAGAACGATTTCACAAGGTTTATCTTCAATGCAAACGTCTCCAAAGCTTTTGATATCGGAAATAATACTCTGAATAGCAGTGTTGACTCTGTATTCCAGAGAATGATTCTTCAAATTCTGTCCTTGGAACAGTGAGTTCAGGAATTCATCTTTGCTTGAGACGTCTTCTCCTATTTTTATTTTTTTTATTGAAATAAACAACTGAAGGTCTGTTGCATGTTGTTTGAAGTACGCAGTGTTTCTTTGGTATTTTGCTATTTCTATTTCTTTCTTTTCTAATGTTGACAACAACTGATGAATTTCGAGTTCTCTTTTTCTTCAACAGCATACAGTTGTTTTATTAAATCTTCTTGTAGATTATCCAGATGGATGTTGATCATTGTTCTGGTCTTTATAATTTCTTTTTCAATTTGTGTTCTCTTTTTTTTCAACGTTAACAGATTTTCTTGCTGATGTTCAAAGATTTTTTGTAAATTTTCTGCCACTTCAATCATTATTTTCTCAATCTCTTGAACTGCATTTGAGGTTTTGATATTTTAATGGCGTCATCTAAATTATCGATATCCCGGCATTCCTTGTGACTTTCAAATATACATTTCCTGCAGCACAGACATTTGTGCTTTCGGCAATAAATTATGAATTGTTCTTGGTGTTTGATACAGTATAATTGTGTGATCTTTAGTACATCACTGGGTAAATTCTGGTATTCCGTTATTCCTATAGTTTGATGATTTCTGGTTCCTCTAGATAAACTATGATGTTCCTGACATTCTTTACATAGTCCTTCGTCACATTCAGTACACAAGATTATTGATAGTTTGCTGATTTGTCGGAGGTCACACACGTCACAACTTTTGGAGAATGAGGCCATTTGTCAAGAAACTACAAGAAAATTTTTAATAAAAAATGATAAAGACTATTTGCTCAGAGAACAAACAGAATTAATTTTGTGTCATTAATTGCAATAGATTCAGTAAATTAAAAAGTATATGTACGTGTGTGAATATGTGTTAATATGAAGTTCCCCGGTATTTCGTTCGGTTGATAATTGCACCATATGATTGCTAAGTCCAAATTAAGTTATATCTATGAGTTTGAATGTCCGGCCCTCTGGTATATTTCGCCCCTCTTTTATAGAGTTACCATTTTCTTTAATAGATATGAATGGAATTGTCGAAAATGTTTGCAACGTTTAAAGACCTAATGTATTAACCGCTTACCGAATTTCTCTAACTGTTATGTTTTCTGTTATCATACCAAAACAAGTACCGTTGGAAAAATTATTGAAATCTTGACCTATAATAAGAATGTTCTCCCTTCAAGATGAGTCGTAGCTTTTCAGTTAACAATTGTATAAAGTAGTTTTTAAAAAAACTGTCCAAAAAGATACTCCATAATAAGGTTTTAGGCAGAAACACCACTATGACATCTATTATGACCTTTGCCTTTAGTCGGCAAGACAAACGGTGTATTAAGTATGTCTCTTCGACCACAATAACGTAAAATAAATATCACATCTGGCGACATTACAAACTGTAAGCAATTTAAAAGTGAAACACAGCGGTTGATGTATACGGATACAACATACAAACAAAATGCATAACAGTCAGAAACCACTGATCTATAAGTCTTTTACACTGGACTAAAAACCAGATTTTAAAATAGATATAGTGGCTTCAACACCATCCTTTCCGTAAACATAGCAACATGAGAAAAAAAGAAAAAACAAGACAAAAGAAAAGGTCTGAATTCATTCTAGAGGCACGAATAGCAATATAACAGCTACAAAGAAATACAGCCACAAGATTTGAGTTCTGTAAACATATTAAAAGTAGTCCAAGCAAATTACATTTTTTGGTTAAATCTTATTTACACAGAATGAATACAATAAATAGTATATGTAAATAAATATAACCCTTTACGTTTTTTAGTTGGTTTTTTTTATTATACAAGGAAATGGATAGTGAACATCACATTGCTAATGAAGAAGGGTAATCAATTCCTAATGACAATATTGCTAATTAATATACACTGATGTTGGTGGAAAAGTGCATAATTGTATAAGAAACATACAATTAAAATTAAATCACACAGTACTGTAGTGTTTTTGGCAAATGCTAATCTCTCTTCAAAAACTTCATTAATGTATAACAAACCAAAACAACTTGATTTGCAATTGCGAGTTATAGTGAATGGCATCCTCGTCAACCAATTGCTACTAAAATACAAATAATTCGGGACTTTTAATCACGAACATGTATACATTTTGGCACATATGTTAGAAAATTTGGAGAAAGTTTGAAGTATTTTTGATTTTTCATATTTTTATTGTTTCTATAGTAAAGACGGTCATTTTGGAAATAACAAAGTCAAATATCAACTCTTCATTCCTATTTCATGGAAAATCTTTTTGTTAAGTTTCATGAAGTCTTCACGGAGCACTTTATTCATTTTCGCATTGTTTTCATGGTAACGGCAGACATTTTGAAAATTTCAAAGTCAAACGGCAACTTTGCACATGTCAGTTACAATTTTTGTTTACTTTCATTCAGTTGAAAACTGATTGTTTTAGCCTTTTTGGTGTTTCCATGGAACCGGGGACCTACTTCACATGAAGATGTCTCATTATGGAATACATTTTTTGTAGTTCATCAACATTGGTCAGTGAAATTCCAACCAGTACCAGAATGAACGAAAAGTGTGAAAAAACTAAGGATAAAATACTTTACCCCCACTTCGTTGAGGGAGTAACATTTATATTAAACAAGCAAACACTTCATTGAACAATCAAAAGCGAAAATTGGAGTACCATTTGTAGACTTCACAGAAGATACATTCTGAAGTATGTTAACCTGTGCACTTCAAAGAACTATTGTGTAAAAGTTGATTTAAAGACTAATAATATCTTTTGTGTACGCCCCTTTTTCAACCAGGATGGTAATGTTTGTTCGCGTGACTTATATCCAATCGTAATACTTAGTTTTTATCTACACAAAGTGTACTACAACAATTAAGGTCGTCGATCATCATTATATAATCGTTTATGGTTCAACAGTTTCAGGGTAAATCTGTATATATAAAGTACGTTGGGTAAGCCATAGTGCGATAGTCTGTGTTAAAAGTTCGATGGCGAATGGAATGAATGCATGATGTACATGTTGTATGGCAGTGTCAATCTGACTTTGATCTTATTAGTACCTTACCGACGACTTTAGCGTATTGGGGATACGCTAAAGTCGCTAAGTGTCTTCGGACGACGCTGACGACAACGTGATACCAATATACGAACGCAAAATTTGTTTGCTGTCGTATAGAAAAGAACCATGACAATTAGGTCAGGGTCAGATGAACACTGTCAAACAGATATGTACACCTTACGATCCTTCCATACACCAAACAAGTTAGCCTATTGCTTATTAAATCTGATAAACTGACCAAACTTAACTTTAACCAATGAACCATAAAGATAAGGTCAAGGTCACATTAAGCCTTTTAGTCAGACATGTAAATTTTACATTCAATCAACACACCAAATTATATAAATGACCTATTGCTTATAGTATCTGAGATATGGACCAAAATCGAAAACTTAACCTTAATTACTGATTTATGAAATGAAGTTAAGGCCATGTGAACTCCATCAACCTTGTAAGAATCCATATACCAAATATAAAAAAATTAGCTATCCCATTGCTTATAATAAAACCAGGTGCTCCCAAGGGCACAGCTTATTATACGACCGCAGAAGTCGAACCCAGAACAGTTGGGGCAATTATGGACACAACATTCAAGCTTGATACAGCTCTGCATTTGGGTTGTGATAAAAAAAAAATTGACATGTGAGTTTCTGACACAAAACAAATGTCAGGATCTTACATATATCTATTGCACAATATTGTCAATTAAAGATTTCTTCTTCAAACTTTGAGAAATTTGGAAAAAAAAAATTGAAAACTACTACCAGCCCCTTTTTTTTGCAATTAGTCCAAAACCTCACATTTCTTTAAACATAATTTACAAGTCGCTTAAGGTTGCAGTCTTGTAATTGACTGCTCCATAGGCTTACATGCAAAACAGCTGATCTTTGAAAATAAAAAAAATAAAAAATGATACATAGAAAAAAAAATTCATGTTCATAACATGTATGTACTAATGTGAAATTGACCCCAAGGGTGACTGGGGTATAGAAATATGGTCACTTGGTCTTCTCCCGACCGGGAGTAAAACGCTTGCCGAAGTGGGGCATCCGTTTGGCTGTGCGGGATGTATCAAGTTCGCAGTCACGTTCGTCAGAAGGGGACGTTAAATCCGATGCCTCGTGTAAAGAGAGTGTCACGCTCTTTGCACGTTAAGAACCTTTGCAACAACTCTTCGAGGGGTCCGTAGGTGGCCTGTTGCAAGGCAAAATTTCTGTCCCTATCCAATATACCCTCATTTTCCAGTGGCAGTCCAAATTTCCCCGACCATCATCCTAGATGGCCTCTATTACAACAACCTACCTATTGTATTTATTGTGAACTTGTTCTCGTCCTGAATATGCATGAAATATTTGCCACTGGACGTTAAGCAACCAACAATCAATCTAATGTGAAATTGTGATTTAATCGAGAAAAAAAAGGGGTCTTGCCAAGAAGAATAAAAAGTTACGCAATCCTGAAGTCAAAACATTTCTTTTCTACTTTCTGTTTGCTATTTTTACTAGGCCGCACCACTTCCAGTAAACATGATATCCTTCCACTTTCCTGGATTGATATCCCCAAAAGATGCATGATTTTTTTTTAAAGTCTATATATATGTTTCAATTCAGCATAAACCTATAATCAAACAGAAAAAATTGAGTTCAGAAAAAAATTCAGAAAAAAATGCACTATTTTGTTTCCCTCCATGTTTTGACATGCACCGGAAACTGGAGTTGTTATACAAGACTGGTACTGTAAGGAAGGTAAATCTAACCATACCCAACATTGTATGTTAAATGTTCTTGAGTTACCTCCCTTACACTTCTTTTTTAAGTTGTCTAAATTGTCCATTGACCAGAAAAAACCTATTTTTTTCCCATTTTTTGGCCCTTTCGCCCCTAATTCCAAAACATTTTCAGCAATAACCCCCCAAAGTCAATACTAACCATCCCTTCATGGTATGGAAACTTGTGGTATTATTTCAGAGATATTTATACACTTAAACACAAGTTATTGTCCAGACAAATTATTGACTGGAAACTACACAAATGCTTATTTGGGCCTGAACTTCCTAAACCATTGGGACCATAACACCTAAAATCAATTCAAACCTTCTACCTGTGGAATGAAACATTGTGGTACAATTTCAGAGCAATTGAAATAATTATCCACAAGATGATATCCTGAAAGTAGAAAAATACTTGTTTTGGGCCCCTAATTCCAAAACGCTTGGGACCATCATCCCCTAAATCAATCCCAGCCTTCCTTTTGTGGTATTGAACCTTCTTAATAAATTTCATAGAGATTGAGTCACTTTAACTTAAGTTATTGTCCGGAAACCAATGTGTCTTCAGACGACGACGACGCAGACATCATACCATTATACGAACACATATATTTTTGCCCTTGCCACCAGATACTTATCAATATGTCATCTACTTTGATATATCTATAAGTATTTGTTCTTTAACTATGAAATCCTAATGGACTTCATATAGAGTGATGCAGTTTGGTATCAAAGAGTAAATGAGTAGAGCTAAACTCCACTCCAATATTCTAGATATTTTCTATGATTTTTTTGTACTATTAAATTTTGGATACTTCATCACTACTTGGTGTAATGTTATGGAATGTTTTTTTCACAAATCACAACGGTATGTACAACGATATGTACAAGTCTAAATTGACCTATAATGGTTTACTTTTATAAATTGTTATTTGGATGGAGAGTTGTCTCATTGGCACTCACACCACATCTTCCTATAACTATATAAAGCACAATCCTGTACTCATTTGTGACCCAACAAATAAGTCTAGTTCATGGGTTTGTTCATGAGACACATATATAGCAGGATCTGTTTACCTTTCCAGATCACCTGAGATCTGTCGGTTTTTTTATGGGGATAGTGTTGCTCAGTCTTGAGTGTACAATGTTGTGTTTTGTATGCTGTTATTTGTCTCTTGGTGTTTTTCAGCTTGCCCTTTTTGATTTATTTTTGACTTTTGAGTTGAAATGTCTCTTTAGTATCATTATCCTTCTGTGGCTAATATATGCTTGGTTTTAGATTGATTAATTTATTGGTGTTTAACGCCACTTTCTGTTTCAACAATGTGCTAATTCATGGCAGTCAGTTTTTATTGGTGGAGAAAGCCATAGTATCCGAAGAGAACCACCAAACTTCAGTAGGAAAACAGACATTCCTAGTAAATTGAGATTGGAGTCGAATGCCCCTGCCTGTGTGGGATTCAAACTCAAAACCACGATGTTGACTGGCCAGTGGTACAATTGTTGGACTACTTAGGCCACCTGAGGCCCCTGCTTTGTTTCAGAAGGATATAAAATAAAATAAAG